>CM063498.1:158485373-158490373 GCA_032207245.1 Pardosa pseudoannulata | reverse complement strand
ACAAAATTATTTAAACTTTTAGGCACATTTAGGCAAAGAAATCTTGAGCTGTTTTGAGTGAATAAATTAAAGAAAGAGTTTTATTTGATTTTATAAAACGTATATATAAAATATCAAGGTGTTTACTAGATAATATTTAATATATTCTCCTATAATATGGGGATTTAATGTAGCTCAAATAAATAAATCATATTACATATAATTTAAACTTTTTAAGTATTTTAAATTAACTCGAAATAATCTATAATTATGAAGAGAATAATTAACAAAAATATTTAAATTTTAGGCACATTTTCTTATAATATATCTTGAGCAGATATGAGTGAATATATATAGAAAGGGTTTTATTTAATTTTTATAAAACGTAAATCTGAAATATCAAGGTGTTTACTAGATAATATTTAAAATATTCTCCTATAATATGGAGATTTAATATAGCTTAAATATTAACATATAATTTATTTAAACCTTTTGGCACATTATCTTATAAAGAAATCTTGAGCAATTTTGAGTGAATGAGTTATAGAAAGAGTTTTATTTAATTTTATAAAACGTATATCTGAAATATCAAGGTGTTTACTAGATAATATTTAAAATATTCTCCTTTAATATGGAGATTTAATATAGCTTAAATAAATAAATCATCTACACATATAATTTAAAATTCATAATTATTTCAAATTAACTCTAAATAATCTCCATTTATGGAGAGAGTAATTAACAAAAATATTCAAACTTTGAGGCTCATTTTCTTGTAATATAACGAAATCTTGAGCATATATGAGTGAATAAATATAGAAAGCGTTTTATTTAATTTTATAAAACGTATATCTGAAATATGAAGGTGTTTACTAGATAATATTTAAAATATTCTTCTACAATATGGAGATTTAATATAGCTTAAATAAATAAATCATCTAACATATAATTTAAAATTCATAATTTTTCAAATTAACTCTAAATAATCTCCATTTATGAAGAGAATAATTAACAAAATTATTTAAACTTTTAGGCACATTTAGGCGAAGAAATCTTGAGCTGTTTGAGTGAATAAATTAATGAAAGAGTTTTATTTGATTTTATAAAACGTATATAGAAAATATCAAGTTGTTTACTAGATAATACTTAAAATATTCTCTTATAATATGGGTATTTAATATTGCTATATTTTAAGTGATCTTGCTTTGAGCATTAAATCTGAAGGTAGTAGACAATCCCATGGTGATATTTGCTAAAATCTGCTGACAATTTTATTCAAAGATACTCTAAATTAATTATTTAACAAACAGGTTTGAAGAAATTAAATATACTGCTCAGTCACTGTATTAATAATCATATTTTGAATGTTTAAAAGTCGTGGTAGCTGAGCCGGGAAACACAACAATCTCGTGACTTGAGGGTTGTGAGTTCTAGGCTCGCGTCGGCATAAGATCCGCCGTGTTCTTTAATTGTGACTGGGTCACGTAAAATATGGTCACAATGTCTTCCAACTTCTCAAACTGTAACTCTGGAGGTGTCCAAACTTGGGAGTTTTCTGATTGGTCCTTGCTTTTTAATTACGAGGACCCACTGAGCTAAGACGTTCTTTACATTAGTGATGCTCATCAAACGAAATGCTCAACCCTTCACCTTAATTCATGTGGATTTTAGTCCACTTGCTTGCTTCGTCCATATTGCACTGAAATCAATAACAACAACAGCATTTATCCACTTGATTATTAAAATTATTTCAAACCTGCTGTATTTTTAACTATTAATATCTATTTTCTTTGCATGTTAGTTACTACAGCCTTTATTATTATACTTTTATAAATTAGATTGTCTTCGCCTTAAAACCCCTTCGCCTTAATTCATGTGGATTTTAGTCTACTTGCTTGCTTCGTCCATATTGCACTGAAATCAATAACAACAACAGCATTTATCCACTTGATTAATAAAATTAGTTCAAAGCTGCTGTATTTTTAACTATTAATATATATTTTCTTTGCATGTTAGTTACTACAGCTTTTATTATTATACATTTATAAATTAGATTGCCTTCGCCTTAGACTCCTTCGCCTGAATTCGTGTGGATTTTAGCCCACTTGCTTTCTTCGTCCAATTGGTATTGGAACCAATAACAACTGTATTTATCCACTTGTTAGTTACTACAGCCTTTATTATTATACTTTTATAAATTAGATTGTCTTCGCCTTATACCCCCTTCGTCTGAATTCTATTAAAATTAATTCAAAGCTGCTGTATTTTTAACTATTAATATCTATTTTCTTTGCACGCTAGTGACTACAACTTTTATTATTTTCCTTTTATGGATTAGATTGTGTGAATACTAATTTTTGACAATTTCTAACTGTAAAATAAGTATTTTTTGTAAGATTTTGTGTTGGTTATTTAAAAATAACATATTGCATCAAAAAGCATTTAAATGGAAGACAATTCCCTTTCACGTCCATTTGATGAGTTTAGAGTACTATCGAAAATTGCCAAACAGAATATTAAATTGAGATTTTACCAGAAGTTTAAGTCTTTCAAACTAATTGTTGATACCTTTATTCAGTAAAAATTTATATGGTATATAAAATAAATTTAATATTACCTATTGATATGCATTATATAAGCAAACTGTGTTAATTTTGGTGTTGTAGGATAGTAACAATAAACAAAGCCTTTTTAGTTTCAAGTTCGTTGTGAAAAATACATTTGCGATAAATACAATTTGTACATACTTCTTTAGCCTAGAATCCTCATCCATAGTCACCTGCAGTCAACCGTTTCAACATTACCTTAAGTCTTCACCAACAGTTGTTATTAACCCTTGATGGACTTTCAGGTATACGCATTTGTTTATTTTTACAGTTGCTTATGTTTTTTAAATAAATCTGTGCTTTTATAACTTTTTGATTCCATGTTTTCCAGCGTGAACAGGAAATATGTAAATTTGTTAACGTTTGTCATCACTACACATTAATTTCGGAGTATGTTGTAAATATATATAATAGAAATAAAGGAAACTATGCTCATTTTTATAAAATTTGAAATTATCCTTAGTATAATACATATACCTATACATATCTTAGTATATACTCCTATACTAAGTGATAAAAATATTTCCACTATTTCCTAAGATTGAGAGATTTATCGAGAGAAAAAAATCTATTAACCAGCTTGGAATTGTGGAAAGCACAGTTTATTTGCACATTAAGTTTCGTATTTCTTTATTAAACGTCATGTGGACAAAACACTATGCCTTAAAGACGTCAGAGACATTTAAATTTTATTACTGAAGATGGCCCAACTCAAAAAAATCTGCAAAAAATTTTAGTAATGCTCTCCTGTAAAATATGAAATTTATGACAAAGTGACGTTTACTTCCGAAGTACAGAAGCATGAAACATGATATGATAAATTGATAGTATAACTGACGAAAAACACAGACTGTTTCTTTGAAAACATGTAATCTTTTCATATTATTTAGATATGTTCAAAAACAAGGTAATTCTTTATTTTGTATTGTTATATACTGCATTAAAGTATTTCTTCTCTGAAATATTAGACAAAATCTCAGAAATATTAGTCAAGTTTAGCCGATGTGACTTGTTTCCCTGAAACTGTGTTTCACAAACGCAGATAAATTTAAAAAAGAAAGTTAATTTAATGTCTTTTTAATGTTTGAAATTGTAGTAAGTTTACGCTCTATATTTCATCTAACTGCTAGCAAATAATTTTCGAAAAGACGAATAATTTTTTATAATAATACACATTTCGTACTAGTTTTCCACTGCACATTAAAATAGAAAACAGCAACAAATCAACCGCCTGGTAATTATTTGAGAATATATATGATCTTCTTTGACAATCTCAATTTTATTACTGGAAAAACTGTTTAAACATATCTTATTTAAGTAAATTTCTAATATTTTGTTTATATAAGTTAAAACAGTATATATTCTTTGTTTCTTATACAATCTGTGAATAGGTTTTTGAAAATAATTTGCTTATCAAGTCATAAATGTAAAAGATAACATTTTTAGAATATAAACTTTTAATACAGACATCTTATTTTAAAAGGAAATAGTAAATTAAATAGAGGATATAGCCGATAAACTGTGAAATACTTTTCATTTCTGACATATTTAAAATGACTTTATTTTATTTATGCTGTAAACTACTTTATTTCATTTTTCGAAATGTAGTTTAAAAATGTTTTAAGGGAATTTCTCTTAAATATGTTTTCACGTAGAATGAAGAAATTTTGTTTTACATCACGATAGTATTTTGCTACTCACTCAGATTTCTAAAATGTGTCAGAATTCATTTGAAATGAGTATTTTTTTCAAGCCTGTAGTAAAAACACTTTCTCCAAACATGGAGTTTTGATTTCAAACTTTTTGTTTGTACAGTAAAGTACACATATTTTAGCCTGCAGGCAGCACATTTAAGATAACGGTGTAGCATAAAACATGAGTTTATTCAGTTTAAATATTTGAAAAGCTTTTTCCCTCAAGCGTTTCAGTTTATATTTGCGCTTAAAGGGGAATTGTGAAGTATCATCTATTCAAAAGGATTAGTTAATTGTGCGTTGAATAAGCTTATATTAAATTAGCTCACTTTTTCTATTAACCGTTTCAGAACTATAGATTTCTTTTGAAAGGGCAACATAATACTCATTTTAATGCTATGACAGAAAATAATAAAGATTGAAATTGTTGCGGAATTTCGACGAAAGAAACTATTTTTCAGGTTAATCAAACAAAGGGGCAGCCTCATATCCTATCAAGTTAAATGGTAGTCACATGGACTCTCTCCAGGATTGTAAATAAAAATTTTGGTACATTCATAGCTTGATCTCAAGATTATTCCGGATATATATAATTTCAATTAATTCATTTTGGTAATAGACTTTATAAATGCATTTATAAATCTCATCAAAAATTTTAAAGAGTGTTTTCTATTTCTATACCTTACTTCTTTTTTTCTTTAATAATAGTAGCAAGTAAATA
>CM063498.1:158480373-158482873 GCA_032207245.1 Pardosa pseudoannulata | reverse complement strand
CGCCAATAAACTGTGAAATACTTTTCATTTCTGACATATTTAAAATGACTTTATTTTATTTATGCTGTAAACTACTTTATTTCATTTTTCGAAATGTAGTTTAAAAATGTTTTAAGGCAATTTCTCTTAAATATGTTTTCACGTAGAATGAAGAAATTTTGTTTTACATCACGATAGTATTTTGCTACTCACTCAGATTTCTAAAATGTGTCAGAATTCATTTGAAATGAGTATTTTTTTCAAGCCTGTAGTAAAAACACTTTCTCCAAACATGGAGTTTTGATTTCAAACTTTTTGTTTGTACAGTAAAGTACACATATTTTAGCCTGCAGGCAGCACATTTAAGATAACGGTGTAGCATAAAACATGAGTTTATTCAGTTTAAATATTTGAAAAGCTTTTTCCCTTAAGCGTTTCAGTTTATATTTGCGCTTAAAGGGGAATTGTGAAGTATCATCTACTCAAAAGGATTAGTTAATTGTGCGTTGAATAAGCTTATATTAAATTAGCTCACTTTTTTCTATTAACCGTTTCAGAACTATAGATTTCTTTTGAAAGGGCAACATAATACTCATTTTATTGAGCTATGACAGAAAATAATTATCCCCAGATTGAAATTGTCATATGCGGAATTTCGACGAAAGAAACTATTTTTCAGGTTTATCAAACAAAGGGGCAGCCTCATCTCCTATCAAGTTAAATGGTAGTCACATAGACTATCTCCAGGATTGTAAATGAATATTTTGGTACATTCATAGCTTGATCTCAAGATTATTCCGGATATATATAATTTCAATTAATTCATTTTGGTAAGTAGGTACTTTATAAATGCATTTATAAATCTCATCAAAAATTTTAAAGAGTGTTTTCTATTTCTATACCTTACTTCTTTTTTTCTTTAATAATAGTAGCAAGTAAATAGTTAATTGGGTTTGGTTTGGTTTGGAACTCTATGGTCTACTGTTTTGCACATGAGGGCTAATAAGACCGGAACCTACATTTTAAAGCCGATCAGAACGGCTACAAACATCCATGCCAGCAGTGGGGTTCGAACCCACGAATTCCGGTTCCGAAGAGCAGAGGTCTACCATTCGGACATCAATAGGCATAGTTAATTGGGAATTATTTGTGCAACAGTAAGAATGTAACAGTAAGTAACCGAAGCCCAGTGACGTTCGGGTAGCGCTTCGAGCTCCTACGACACGGGTCCGAGGTTTGATCCCCGGATTGGGCAGAGTTGACTCTCATCTTTCATGACTTTCATCCCTTCAGTGGGTAGACAAACTGAGGATCAAGCATGCTTTAGAACTGAACACTGGGGATTCCGCGTAATGTTGACCACCTAACCGGGACATATGCTTCGCACCCCAGGGCTTTTGGTATCGGAACCGGCGATTGGCACCGAAGGCCCTGTTACCCTAGGGGTTGTTGCGCCGAGAAGTTTAGTTTAGTTTAACAGTAAATTTCGTCAAAATTACAAAGCCTTCAATCAAGTTTTGTTCTACGATAATTGTAATTTCTTTTGACATATCTTTCGGTTTTTAGGTTAACACAATTATTAAAAGTTATAATTATTTTTTATAAATTCATCGATCGAAAACAATTGCTACATTTCAATTGAATATAAACTCATTGTTCGCTCTTAATGCATCAAAACAAAAACAGTAAACTGAAGAAAAGCACAATTACTTTAATTGCAATTTTAAAATGCAGTAATGAAGTTATTAAAAAATCAGAAATTATCTGGATATTAAAAAGCATTAGGAGTAACATTCTATTTTTTTATTGAATTATCTAGTGTTTGAAGAATAAATGTTGAATTATATATTAATTTTCCTTTTTTGTACTATTATTATGTGAGGGAGAGTATTACTTAAAAGCATAAAATTTAAATTTATAGCACATCATAGAATATACTTTCGTCAGTATTCTCCAATAATGTAAATTTGGATTTTAAATATTATTGTTTTATAAAGATTTTGAAAATTTTGTGGAAAATCTTTGAAACCTCAATTTAAACAATGCACACAAAGTCTAAATAAATGTGCAACGATACTTGTACAGCCATAAAATAATTAACTTATGTACGTATGTATATAAATATATATATATATATATAAATATATATATATATATATATATATATAATATATATAAATATATATATATAAATATATATATATATATATACTATATATATATATATATATGTATCTAGATAAAATTATCGAAGGTAAATAATGCATAGATTTTCAGGATTTAAAGTCATCACATACCCTAACGCATTTTGGAGATTTAAATCATACATAATTTTGGAAGTTTTATTATGCTAATAAAGTAAAAATTATTAGTATTTCTAAAAGCAAAAAAAATACAGAATTTTCATAGAAAATGTAATAAAACTAACATAACATGTATGATAAAAACAATCTTTAAGAAATGACACACCAACAAGATGTAATGAATGAGAATTTATGGCTGTGATTCGGCATTTTCCTTG
>CM063498.1:158390373-158475373 GCA_032207245.1 Pardosa pseudoannulata | reverse complement strand
TTATACTAACACTTTCCATTCCAACTCTTTGCAAGAAGCGCATATAAAGATATATATATATATATATATATATATATATATATATATATATATAAATATATATATATATATATATATATATTATAAAATATATATATATATATATATTATATATATATATATATATATATATATAATAATTTTTCCTGCACATTGTGACGTACAACCTTCTAGAATAAACTAGAAGTAATTAAAGCAAGGTGATTGGTTACCGGAATGGCAACCTTTTTGGAGCCACTCCTCATCTAGAAGTTTAAGGCCCAGCACATAGTTTTGGTTTGGTTTGGTTTGGAGCGCTGAGGTCTACTGTTTTGCACACGACGGCTAATGAGACCGGGACCTACAGTTTAAAGCCGATTCCGAACGGCTACAAACATCCATGCCAGCAGCGGGATTCGAACCCACGAACTCTGGTTCCGAAGAGCAGCACTCTACCATTCGGCCATCGTTCGACGCCCAGCACATAGATTTCGAGGCTTTTTCTTTGAGAACGAGATGTAATATATCATCAAATATTTTCTGTTTATGTTCTTTTTTTCAGTACGGAGATTTGTGTATTATCTGGTAATCCAAATGAAAGATGTTTTTTAGGCTACATTATTCTACAGTTATTTGAATTTATGTGGACGTTATATTAAGTTATGTCAAATATATATTCTATGCCACGCATTTTTACTCCACAGAAATTTATGACACATTTTTGTAACGATATAAACTTTGAATTCTTAAAAAATGCTCTGATGGAGTCTGTCCAATCTATTAAAATAGTTTGTAAGATGTTGTGATATTAAGATATCTATTTAACTATTAACTATATAACAAATATTTAACTAAAAATTATGATATTTTTCCAGGAAACTAATACATAAATATGGGATACAAATAAAAATATAGTAGGTTATTTTTTACTACAAGTATCACATAGTAAATTAAAACAGGAAAAAATTAAAACACTTTTCTTAAAAGATAAAAGAAAAGTTAGACGCGTAATAGATCTCCTGTCTCTATTAAATTTAGAACGGCGAAAGAAATCTGTTAAGGTTTCATTGGAAAATTATTTGATCCATGTTCCAAGAATCTCTCAATTGGTTACATTTTTAGAATATTGTACGCTACAAAGGAGGCGCGCTTCCTTAATCTTGTCACGTACTTTCTTTGTGCTCCAGCAGATTAAATAAATGTTCAGTCGATTACGTGTTTAGAAAATTCAAAGCTCGTTTTCAATGTGCTTCCAGAGCTGCAAAAATCTGCGATTTAATGAATTTCAAGGAAAAGTGTATCGCGTAAAAGCAATTACGGGCAAAACTCAACATTTTTATTCGACTGATTAATTGTTGATTTCTGGCTGGTAGTAAAGAGAAAGAAAATTTATTTGAAGTTTACGTGGATATTGGAAAATGTCGGTGAGCATGATCAAAACGTAAGACAGATTTTTTTTTATGCCAGTTATTTTGATTAGAATGAAAACATTACTTCGGGTGACTGATGAAAATGCTTCGAAGTGAAAACTTTGTTAGACAGGTAAATCACTAACACAGTTAAAACAGTTCTTAACAGGAAGTCAGTTTAGTTAGTTTCGACTTTTATGCCTTGATTATTGCTTTATAATATATATATATATATATATATATATATATATATATATATATATATATATATATATATATAAATATATATATATATATATATATATATATATATATACATATATATATATATATATATACATATATATATATATATATATATATATATATATATATATTATATATATATATATATATATATATATATATATATATATATATATATATATATATATATATATATAAACATATATATATATATATATATACATATATATATATATATCTATGTATATATACATAATATCCTATGAAATATAATAAATCCTATGAAAAGTATATATATATAGAGAAATAAATACAGGGTATCCGAAAACGACTGCATAAACAACTAGATTCTTTTTTTGGGAGTACTTAAAAATTGCCTATAGAAACATTCCTGTACGATCCATGGTTTAAGAGAATATATATATATATATATATATATATATATATATATATATATATATATATATATATATATATATATATATATATATATATATATATATATATATATATATATATATATATATATATATATATATATATATATACATATATATATATATATATATATACATATATATATATATATATATATACATATATATATATATATATATATATATATACATATATATATATATACATATATATATATATATATATATATATATACATATATATATATATATATATATATATATACATATATATATATATATATATATATATATATATATATATATATACATATATATATATACATATATATATACATATATATATATATATATATATACATATATATATATATACATCTATATATATATACATATATATATGTATATATACATAATATCCTATGAAATATAATAAATCCTATGAAAAGTATATATATAGAGAGAAATAAATACAGGGTATCCGAAAACGACTGCATAAACAACTAGATTCTTTTTTTGGGAGTACTTAAAAATTGCCTATAGAAGCATTCCTGTACAATCCATGGTTTAAGAGAAAAATACAAAAAAACAAAGTATGACCTCACTGCCGGTGCAAGAAAAACACTTTATTGGACATATCAACAACAGTATTTGCATATTTTTCGAGACGATAATGTTTAACATGCTCACCGCACATATCATACCATGCATGCATTATCCGTGGAATGATATTAAGCCGCAGTTGAACTGATATTTAAAAGGCTGCATATATATATATATATATATATATATATATATATATATATATATATATATATATATATACCGGGTTGTTATAATTAAACATCCTATGAACGGCATCCTACAGCATAAACGGGTAAACGGAATGCAACGAAATTTTTTTGTGTGGACTATATACGAGATGTGCTCACGGAATTTAGAACGAAAAATTGTTTTAAAATGTCTATTAGTGGGTTCTTTTTCGGGAAGACCATGAAATTTAACACAATAAACGATTAAAGTGGAATACAGAAACAATATTAACATTTACTATTATTATTAACATTTGACTAGCTCCTGATCACCTTGATGTTGACACTTAAACTCTGATGTCTGTGACTGTGCTTCAACAGCTGTCTTGACGATATCAACAACTACCGGTGCCGCCAAAAATTAAAGTTCACAATCATGCAATTCTAGACATTTTTTCTCTTACAACTGACAGCTTTTCCCAGTTTTGCATTTTATTATTCATAATTCTTGTTATGGATAGTTAATATTATTTCTCTACTCCATTCTGGTTATTTATTGTTTTAAAGTTCTTGTTTTTCCTGAAAAAAGTGCCATCTGGTGGACGTTTTTGTACTAAAATGGTTTTCCAAATTTCACGAGTTCCTCTGGTGTATAGCCCATATACAAATTTTCTTTGAATTCCCTTCGCCCGTTTGTGTTGTAAGATGCCGTTTATAGCGGAAATTTATCTGTAATCACCCGGTATATATATATATATATATATATATATATATATATATATATAAATATATATATATATATATATATATTATATATATATATATATATATATATATATATATATATATATATATATATATATACATATATATATATATATATATATATATATATGTATATATATATATATATATATATAATATATATGTATATATATATATATGTATATATATATATATATATATATATATATAATATATATATATATATATATATATATATATATATATATATATATATATATATATATATATATATATACATCGGATGTATTAAGAATAGAGAGAATATATAAATAATTTATACTTTATATTGATTCGTCTGCACATGGTTAATCCAAGAATGTATAATGTTACAGGTGAAATAGATGTTGTTGATACCCTGAATTTGAGCAAAATTCGATGCAGTTTTGAATACAAAGTAAGTTTTAAAATTTTTATCTTTAAATTTTTATTGTTGAATACTTTTAGTTTGTATCAATCTATATTTAGGTTTCCAAATTTAAGATTTCGAATTTGCAGAACTATAGTTTATCATGTGTCAGACTAGTTACTCATTAAAAGTTTTAGGTACGATAAATAAATCACTACGTATGGATATGATCAACATATGTACCTTTGAATTATACTCTTTGATCCTACTAACGTCGTTGCAAATATACTAAATTTATAAGAAGCAAATGATAATTAGACTGAGTTTATAGATGGGTATTCATACATACCGAGTAAGTCAAGCTTTCTTTGGAAGTTCTAAAATACATAAAAGTTGGAAACAGTCATAAGAATTTAGTTTATAATGAATAAAGTGAGAGGAGTTTAAATGATTTAAAAGTAAAATTAGTCTTCACATTTTAACGATAAGTGGCGCTGTCAGAATATAAATTTGTAAATTTATATTAATTAGTATACTCAGTAAATTTACTATAATGGATCAAAAAGTCTGCACATTAATGACTCAACTCAGTAAACCATTTAAAAACACACGAATTCTTCATAAAGTGCCCCTTGCCTTTACATCACCCTAGTTCAAAATTACCATTTAGCATTATAATGAGGTAATGTTAGCTTATTGGAACTTATTTTGGAAGTTCTAAAATACATAAAACATGGAAACAGTCTTGAGAATTTAGTTTATAACGAATAGAAGGAGAGAGTAGTTAAATGATTAAAAAAGAAATTTAGTTTTCCCATTTTAACTATAGGTGGCGTTGTCAAAAAATAATTTGTAAATTTATATTAATTAGTCTACTCAGTAAATTTACTATAAGGGATCAAAAAGTCCTCACATTAATTACTCAACTGAACAAACCATTTAAAACTACAAGAATTCTTCCTAAAGAGCCACATGACTTTACATTACCCTAGTACAAAAATACTATTTAGGGTTATGATCAGGTGATGTTAACTTATTGGTTACTTGATTTACTATATATTTTGCATAAATTAATTATGTCAAATTAACATAATGGTTATTTTTTAAACTCTTTTTGTCTTATATACAAAAATCTGATTCCTTTCTCAGTCTGTACCTGAGTCATAAGGAGGAAGTCGGCGTGTGATCTTTTAAAGTACCCAGTATATATGAATTCGCCATATAAATATATGGTAGGCAGGTCTAATTATCATTAACTTCGAATAAAGCTGGAGTAATTGTGACGAGATTAATCTTAATGGGACCAGGGATTATATTTCAAGGGTAATATATGTTGATCATTTTCATATGGAGTGGTTTATTATATCCTGAATGTATATTGAATAGATAACTGGAATGCAACACAATTTCTCAGAGGGGAAGCTGCTAAAACGAGATTACTCTTGATAGATATTGTTTCGTACATAGACATAGACATACACATATATATGTATGGACATGTATTATTATGTGTGTGTATGTGTTTATGTGTTAGCATTTTAAATTACGTTAAGTTATGAACATTTGCGTATTTTCTCTATTACATCAATGTTTGTCGAACGAAAAGAAGTAATTAAACTACATTAACATACCTACATTTTTAACATACCTACTTGTATTAAAGTTTTGTTTATCCAAATTATTCATCATCCATTATTAACATACGTTATTAAATCTCAAATCGTACTAAATAACTAAAGTGACTCAAATGCAGGGGCATTTTACTGAGACTCGTTTGTGAATTATGTGATTTACAGAATGCCTAATTAATGTAAATTTATTTTATATTATTATTGTTTAATATTATTTCCATCTATCGTTAAACTTATCGCTAATTAATTTTTGTTAGGAATTATGTGATCTGCCTCTTCTTCTATTCGTGATAATTTCTGTTTCCATTTTTTATTAATCATTTCTGCAAAATCTTTTATTAATAAAATAGCAATAGAATATTACGTTTTGCTATAGCATTATTCCCTTATATACTTTCCATCCGTACGGATTACTGGTAAACGTATATACATATATACATATATATACATATATATATATATATATATATATATATATATATATATATATATATATATATATATATATATATATATATATATATATATATATATATATATATATATATATATATATATATATTATATATATATATATATATATATATATATATATATATATATATATATATATATATATATATATATATATATACATATATATATATACATATATATATATATATATATATATATATATATATATTATATATATATATATATATATATATATATACATATATACATATATACATATATACATATATATATACATATATATATATATATATATATATATATATATATATATATATATATATATATATATATATATATATATATATATATATACATACATATACACACACACCACACACACACACACACACAATATATATATATATATATATATATATATATATATATATATATATATATATATATATATATATATATATATATATATATATATATATATATATATATATATATATATATATATATATATATATATATATATATATATATATGTGTGTGTAATTTCATCCAGAATTTTCCATTTAAGGTTACTACCTCAATATTTATTTTAATTTAATATATTTATTAGATTTTACTAAACTTATGCTTGAGGTATTTATAGAATTTTTGTATCAAGAATAGTGTACTGCCAATAGTGATGGGATGTGTTATAAAATGTTAATACATGCTCTTTCAAAAGTTTCTTTCACTGCTTTATTTCAAAACTAACTTCACGTTGTATTGAAAATATTAAGATTTACATTTGACATCTGTCATGCAATATTTGTCTCCAATTCCAGTTGCAGTGTACCGTGTTGCGTACCCAGGGATTAAAAATTCTCACAGCACACTGAAGAATATATGTTTTCTTTTTCAAAAAAGATAAATCCCGCGTGTTTTAAGCTCTTCCGTTCTTTTCCAGCGCCTGCCTTCTCTACACGCCGGCTAAAATCCATATCCTGATGGATAAACAAACTGTTTGAAATCAAAACTGCAAAGCATATTTTAAAAAGAGAATTATATGTATCTGTTTCTCTACTGGATTCCTAAAATTGTGTCAGTTTCAATAACATTTGATGCATTCCAGGAAAACAAATTCCGTATCTGAGAAAAATCACTTTGATGCGAAGGTGAAATTCGGCGAGCATTTTGCTCTGGCTGCTTTGATCAATGGATAAATTTTTTTATCCATAAATTCAATTACAAAATCTTTAAAAATGATATATAATTATCTTACATAATTTGTCCCATGATTGAAAGATACGGAAGTAATTCAGTTCTATTTATTATTTTAAATTTAAAACGGGGAAAAAATTAAAGCTTCTTTTTAATTTGTTCGCATAAAGAGAAATAATGGACACATGGATTATTTTATACATGAAAGAAATTATATGTCTTTTAAAAATAGATGGTGGATAATTATCTCGCATGATTTGTGTTCCTGCGTGAGAATTAAGAATGGAATAATCTATTTATTATAATTCTATTTATTTTTCAAATTGGAAATAGTAAATAAACACAACTTATTTAAAAATAGTGTACATAAATTAGTACTCAGCGAAATGTTATTGTTATCCGTTAATTACATATATATATATATATACATATATATATATATATATATATATATATAAGTGTGTGGTGTGGTATATATACATATATACATATATATAATAAAAAAATATGTAACACCAAAAACTACTACTTGATTTCAAACAGTGTTTAAGAATTATTAATTAATATATTATTTCACCGATGAGCTATATTACAAGTCTTTAAAAAAAGATAAATTAAGTTAAAAAAATAAATTAACTGACAAGGTTTGATTTTGCAGTCGAGAATTACAAAAGTAACAAATTCTGTTAAATTTGGAAAGTCGTAGAATGAAAAATAACACCTGTGTAATTACAATGAGTATAAGAGTAATTAATCAATGAATTATTACTTTTATCCATGAAATAAATTATAAATCTTAAGAAAATGTTAAAAATTTACAGTGAATGACATGATTTACACAAGAGAATTACGAAAGTAACATAATTCTACTTAAATTTTTAAATTTAAAATTGGAAAATTAACAGCTTGTTTAAAAATAGTATGATAAAGATAATTATTTCAGTAGATACAGTAATTAGATGTAGTCTGAGTAATTAAGCAAATTTCCTACGCTTTTCTTATATATAAATATCTCATTGATTTTTGATGCATTTTAGTCTCTTGACTAAGAAGAATGATAAAATTATCATACTATATGCAACAAAACAGAACATGGAATTTTCTTCCTGTTCTAAGTTCTTGATAAAACAATTAGTACCTAATGACTTTTCAAATAATAATTATGATATTTTAATCGATTCTACATAAGTTTATATTATCACATAAAGTTACAAAATTGATTCAGAATAAAGTATATTTATCTTGAAGTTACTTGTTACCTTAACAAAAATATTTATAATATTTCTGTGTAAAATAAAACAATTAAGTTGTTTTATTTTACTCAATTGTTTTATTTAAATGCATGTGTAAAACAGTCCACGCATAAATGTTCTTGATCTTCTATGTTCTGTGTTTAAAGGTGATGAAATTACAAAAAAGAATTTAGGGAAGGAAAACGTATATGTGCTAGTATCTAAATGAAAAAAAACAATGTATGTTGAACAAATATATCCTAATATTAAAAAAATATAAATATGTAGCAATAAATTTTTATTAATCCTACATCATTATAGGTTAGTTTACTAGCTTCCACGAAATAAGATTAGATTATAAGTTTCTAATTCGACACATTATATTGTATTATATATCAATGTTTAATCATAAAGTCATTCCTTTTGAATGAATTCTTATATAAAAATTCTTTTCTAAAGGAAAAATTGCCGAAAATTTAGGGTTTTTTTTCCAGGAAAACTTTAAAAATTCATTTGTAAATTCTCACAGCACACTGAAGAATATATGTTTTCTTTTTCAAAAAAGATAAATCCCGCGTGTTTTAAGCTCTTCCGTTCTTTTCCAGCGCCTGCCTTCTCTACACGCCGGCTAAAATCCATATCCTGATGGATAAACAAACTGTTTGAAATCAAAACTGCAAAGCATATTTTAAAAAGAGAATTATATGTATCTGTTTCTCTACTGGATTCCTAAAATTGTGTCAGTTTCAATAACATTTGATGCATTCCAGGAAAACAAATTCCGTATCTGAGAAAAATCACTTTGATGCGAAGGTGAAATTCGGCGAGCATTTTGCTCTGGCTGCTTTGATCAATGGATAAATTTTTTTATCCATAAATTCAATTACAAAATCTTTAAAAATGATATATAATTATCTTACATAATTTGCCCCATGATTGAAAGATACGGAAGTAATTCAGTTCTATTTATTATTTTAAATTTAAAACGGGGAAAAAATTAAAGCTTCTTTTTAATTTGTTCGCATAAAGAGAAATAATGGACACATGGATTATTTTATACATGAAAGAAATTATATGTCTTTTAAAAATAGATGGTGGATAATTATCTCGCATGATTTGTGTTCCTGCGTGAGAATTAAGAATGGAATAATCTATTTATTATAATTCTATTTATTTTTCAAATTGGAAATAGTAAATAAACACAACTTATTTAAAAATAGTGTACATAAATTAGTACTCAGCGAAATGTTATTGTTATCCGTTAATTAAAATATAAATCTAAAATAGAAGATATTTCGTTATAAACAAGCATGATATGATTCCGCTTGAGAACTACAATAGCACAATTATATCCCATTTTTTAAACTTGTAACACCAAAAACTACTACTTGATTTCAAACAGTGTTTAAGAATTATTAATTAATATATTATTTCACCGATGAGCTATATTACAAGTCTTTAAAAAAAGATAAATTAAGTTAAAAAAATAAATTAACTGACAAGGTTTGATTTTGCAGTCGAGAATTACAAAAGTAACAAATTCTGTTAAATTTGGAAAGTCGTAGAATGAAAAATAACACCTGTGTAATTACAATGAGTATAAGAGTAATTAATCAATGAATTATTACTTTTATCCATGAAATAAATTATAAATCTTAAGAAAATGTTAAAAATTTACAGTGAATGACATGATTTACACAAGAGAATTACGAAAGTAACATAATTCTACTTAAATTTTTAAATTTAAAATTGGAAAATTAACAGCTTGTTTAAAAATAGTATGATAAAGATAATTATTTCAGTAGATACAGTAATTAGATGTAGTCTGAGTAATTAAGCAAATTTCCTACGCTTTTCTTATATATAATTTCTCATTGATTTTTGATGCATTTTAGTCTTTTGAGTAAGAAGAATGATAAAATTATCATACCATATGCAACAAAACAGAACATGGAATTTTCTTCCTGTTCTAAGTTCTTGATAAAACAATTAGTACCTAATGACTTTTCAAATAATAATTATGATATTTTAATCGATTCTACATAAGTTTATATTATCACATAAAGTTACAAAATTGATTCAGAATAAAGTATATTTATCTTGAAGTTACTTGTTACCTTAACAAAAATATTTATAATATTTCTGCTTAAAATAAAACAATTAAGTTGTTTTATTTTACGCAATTGTTTTATTTAAATGCATATGTAAAACAGTCCACGTATAAATGTTCCTGATCTTCTATGTATTGTGTTTAAAGCTGATGAAATTACAAAAAAGAGTTTATGGAATAAAAACTTATATGTGCTGTCCAAATGAAAAAAACAATGTCTATCTAGAAAATATATATCCGAATATTAAAAAATATAAATATGTAGCAATAAATTTTTATTTATCCTACATCATTATAGGTTATTTTACTAGCTTCCACGAAATAAGATTAGATTATAAGTTTCTAATTCGACACATTATATTGTATTATATATGAATGCTTAATCATAAAGTCATTCCTTTTGAATGAATTCTTATATAAAAATTCTTTTCTAAATGAAAAATTACCGAAAATTTAGGCTTTTTTTCCCAGAAAAACTTTAAAAATCCATTTGTTTTTAACGCTTGCGAAAACTATGATTCTAATATTTTTAATATATATATATATATATATATATATATATATATATAATATATTATATATATATATATATATATATATATATATATATATATATATATATATATATATATATATATATATATATATATATATATATATATATATATATATATGTGTGTGTGTGTGTGTGTGTGTGTGTGTGTGCAATGTGTTAAGTACACACATTATAAGAAAAAAATATAATTAAACAATTCACACCTACGACTTGATTTAGGTTTAGAAATGATAAAAAATTTTAAATCCTCTCTCATCAATATTCTACGTAAAATTTCAGATACATTTACAAATAATTGTAATAAGGCTTTTTGCTTCATTACAAAGTGGAACTCTGGGACTTTTTCACCACCCTGAAGTCATGGAACCTCCTGATGAGAATGCAATCAAGGCCCTTAATTCAATTTAACTTCGTTTAATTAACAACATAATAAATCATCACCAGGAAACCTTATAAGAAACCCTATCAATATCAAAACTCTATTGAAACTGTATCGAAAAAACTGTGATGCAACTCTAAACATTTGCTGAAGTAGTGGTTTGTGCCGACCAATCAGCTATTACTTGAAGTCACGTGGGTGATGTAACCCACTAGTTAAAACACTATCTTTAGATATGGAACCGGAAGGATTTCTACTAGCGAACATTCCAGAATATTCTCTAGGGTTTCTCGAGACCGGGAAAAGAATTACCGAGAAAATATAATCTTATATCGAAAAAAAAATAATGATAATGATAAAAATATCCTTTCATATATATATATATATATATATATATATATATATATATACACCCGATTTATTTTTCGAGCAGATAAAACAATAAAAATAATTTTTAAAAGATTACTGCCGCCTTACATAATACAAAAACTTTATGTATTATATTCAATGTGAGTAACATTTTATGGAACTCTGAATTATAAATTGTCTCAGTTGTCACTTGAAAGGTCTTAGAAAATTAATAAATGCAAGACGGTATAAAGTGTCTGAATAATAATTATGGTAATGACAAACATGACATTTATATATTTCAAATGAAAATCGTGTTATTTTGAAAGCTTTCCATTAAAGCTATAGTTAAGATTATAGTTAAGTGTGTGCATAAAATTTACATCTCTTCACTAAATAGAGTATACATTCTTTTTACTTATGAATATTATTTATATTTATTTGAGCTTATGAAACTTTTTTTTAAATATTTTATTCGTTATTTATAAATATTTTACATGTTTCAATTTAAAATATTCGTGGAAAATAACAATTTTGTTTTATTGAATTGTGTATACATGGACTGTAAAAATACTAATGTAATGTGTTATTGAAAAAAAGTTTTTTCAACCGATATGAAGAATGTTTCTGGATGGTAGGATCTTTTCATATCGGGATACGCGTAGTGGATGTATGCGTACCTGATGTTGTCATGAAAGTTTTTATTTGTCTGGTATTCGTTTTAAATCGTAGATTTCTATCTAACAAGACTTTGCTTTGCAAAATTTCAATCACAATCAAATTAAAGATTTATTGATTATTGAAACATCTATTTATTTAACATTGGATTATATCATAGGATTATCATTGGATTATATCATAGTATTTTACGGGATACGCGTAGTGGAATCTTGATGTTGTTATGGAAGTTTGTAGTTGTCCGGAATTCGTTTTAAATCGTAGATTTCTTTCTAACAAGACTTTGCTTTGCAAAATTTTAATCAAAACCAAATTAAAGATTTATTGATTATTGAAACATCTATTTATTTAACATTACATTTTAATAAGTTCACATCAAACGAAAGATATTCCTGTGCTTGTCTAGTTCCACCAACCTTTTTTGGTGAAGCAACATTGCAGTAATGACTGTTTTATCAATGAGAGAATAGCCAGTTACTTATGGGAACAGAAAGTTTCCCATCCATAAAGTATGGACGTATGTACAGTATGGCTCATGAGCTAATAGAGGATAACCCATCTCTCCCTGAGCTCTTTTAATAAAACATCTTATTACCAGAAGAATGGGATGTTTAGGTTTAACTTAAAGGCTAATTATTGAAAAATATATTATCATGTATAAAACATCTAAATCAATTATGTCGACATCAATAAATAAAACTGAAAGTTTTCCTTCAATATAAAATAGTTATTTGCTGTTAGTCCTTAAAATAGTCCTCTTGCTAAAATAACTCAGAAAACACTGTAACTAAAGTGATTCATAGCAATAAGTATAGAATTATGTGTGCTTTATTTTATGGAAGAATTCCAGATGTTCTATCCTTCCCAGTGTCGTGTACCCCTATTAAGTTCTTCGTGTACTGCAAATATATGTCATATTGTCCTATCACAATACGTGCTTGTGGGATAGCGTTGGAGCAGTTCTCCTTCACATATCATGGATTCTTCCAAATGTTGTCAATGTGCAGTCATGCAATTTTTAAGGGTGGAAAATATAAATGCAGAAGATAGTTATAGTAACGTGAAC
This sequence comes from Pardosa pseudoannulata, assembly GCA_032207245.1. Lineage (NCBI taxonomy): Eukaryota > Metazoa > Arthropoda > Arachnida > Araneae > Lycosidae > Pardosa > Pardosa pseudoannulata. The sequence goes on along the minus strand of CM063498.1, from coordinate 158,461,684 downwards.
GGTACAGAGTCACTAAGGCATACACGTCCGTAGGGAGATCATCATTATGATTTAGAGATTTTGGTAAAAGTTGAAACAGTTCGGACGACAGGACACTATCAGGGAAAGCGTTTGGGTAGAATCTGGACCATCTCCCTAGCACCCTGTTTCCTCTCTTTGTTTTAAATATGTTTTTAATCCGCTCATGAAAAGGCTGAAAAGACAGCGATTTGAAGACAGCGAAATCGCAGCTGCCATCAAAAAGTGTTTCCAAAATCAACCTTTAGCTTCTTCACCCAAAGTGATCATTATCTCATAGAAGGCTGGTACATTTCTTTCAAACTCTTGTAGCGTATATGTACGTATCCGTAACTTTTTATTTTGCATACTTATTTACAGCAATACCATTAAACCATTTAACCTACTGATTGTTGTGCCACTTTAATTTGGGTTACATTTATGCTTCATATAATAAAGCTAATTTTTTTATGAATTTAGGGTATTGTTAGTCGTGGCTCCTCAAGGAGAGATGTATGACACACAATTCACAAAAATATACAAAAGGGTAATAAAACACAAAATGAATGTACATTGGGGGGTCATCAAAAGGAAATAGACATAGCACATTTATGACAGGTGTCAAGAAGCAATTAAGATATACAGTGAAGCAAACGAGACACCTAAGTTTGTGCCAGCAGGGCACACGGCCTGAGTTTAGAACAAGTCGGGAATTGTACGAGTCAAAGCGGGTCCAACCAATAAGAGGGAAGGCACTGATCAAATTTGCTTATTACAGAGTCAGTGATTGTAGACTAAAGAAACCACAAAGAAACCGCATTCTTAGGAAATGTCCCCGCTCTGGGAGACAACCCCGATAGATAAGCAGAGGAATTTTTGACAATATATCCCAAACGAGCTTATCAGAATTTATTTTCCTTAAGAGTAGGCAAACCCTCACCCCAGGAACGCCGATTCTACAAAAATTTTGCATTTATTCCACTACCTCCGAAAATATACTTTGCTCCAAACTAAAGTTTTGAAATTAAAACTAGATTTGCTACTTGCCATATTGTTCTGGAAACTCCATTTTGCATATGATATCCTACTCTTTGGACTCATGTACTCATGTACTCTTTGAACATCATGTATAACTGTGGTAATTTTTCGATTCCCCTAATTCATATCAATTTATTATGTCGGAAATACTAATGTATAATAATGAAAATATATTAATATTAACATACAATAAACACCATTAATATAAATGCGATTAAGTGTCTGTGTGATTACCCTGTTAAATATTTTCTTCTATAAAATTCAATACAAGCTTTCAATATATCTGAATATGTTCAATAATTTTTAATTTACACAATGAACTGTTCTGGAGAGTAATTCTTGCTCTCACCCCTATACTCATATATCTTTATAATTTTAATGATCTAAGAAAATTTCATTCTAATGTTAGAAGAATGTTTTGAGTATTTTTCACCTCAAAGGGTACTATGTACCCTTAAGAATGCTGTTTTCTGATCAAGACGCTGGTATTGTGTTTGGTTGACTTGTTTTTTTATTCGAAACTTATTACTATAAAGAACTATCAGTGGTTACAACTTAGATATAGCCATTAAGTTAATGTATATAATAATGTTAAATTATTTATACCTGCTTCTTCTATTAAACTTCTCTAAGGTATTTATGCACTGCATTTTTAAAAATAGTTTTTAACAATTTTTGAGAATTGGATAAATATTACAAAATCTGATTAAAACAGCAAAGACACTGGCCAAAAAAAATAATTTAAAAAATCAGAACTTTTTTTTGAGAGAAATGCATTTTTACGACAATAATATTCTGTGATTCTCGTTTACAGAGGATGAATAGTTAAAAGAAGGCTAAAAAAGTCAAAGAAAAAATAACTCATCTGACTGAGACTATCTCCGATTACGCTTCGTGCCTTCAAAAACCCAGAACTTGGACACTGAGCCTCTTGGAACTCATCATAAAGTCATTAGAGTCGCTGCTTCTTTTCAGGCGTCTCCGAGAAAGAAATTCGTCTTTGGAAGCGAAGATATTCGACCGGCTTTCTTGTTTCAGCATTGATGTCTTTTGCACGCTTTTTTTTTATAAACGATTATTTAATTTATTTATCTTTTAGATGTCCTTTCGCCATTTATTTTTAATCCGACAACTTTTTTTATATTTATTCTTTTTCACGAGAAAAACTTCGGAAAATGAGATTCTAGAACTCTACGAAAATAATAATTTTGTCGATAGTTCGCATAATAAAATTGTAATTTAAAGAAAAATAAAGATTTTGCATATCTGAAGTGTAAGATTTAGAGAAGAATCTTCAGACTAGAACTTAGAAAGTATACTTTTGAACTCTTCTGGATATTTTTTTCTGATACAGTGCTTGCACTATTTTATATTTTTAATTTCTGGATTTTTTAAAAATAAGTGTACTTAATCGTCGCATTATGTTTCATTTAAAGTGATACACCTGAAATAAAGTTTCGGTTCTACCAAAACAATAAATATATAGGCATAAGACTTTATTTTGAATTTATATAAATATTGAATTGGTATAAATATGCGTATATATCTTCGTGTATTTTCATAAAAAAAATTGTGCAAAAAAAAAAGTTTTAAAAAATTTTTAAAAATTACATTTTTTTAATTTAAAAATTTTTTTAAATGACTTTTTTTTTAAAAGAATAATCTAAAGAAAAGTAGAAATGCAAACATTTGTCATGTCATTTCTACTTTTCTTTAGGTCATTTTTGAACTAAATACATACTACATTAAAGGCTATCCTAAAAGATTGGTGTTTAAGAAGTTTTAGAAGCATAAATGTTGTAAATATAAACAGAATAATATTTTATATAACTTTATACAGAGCCATATTCACACACACCTATATATATGTAATTATATTTTTATCTCTATCGATTTAAGATTCTACTTAAGAAATCCTAGTGAATATTGTCGAATGTTCGCTAGTAGATATCCTTCCTGTTCCATATCTATTAATAGAGTTTTAACGCGTGGGTTACATCATCCATGTGTCTTCAAGAAATACCTGATTAGTCAGCCCAAATGAGTATTTAAGAAACTGTCTAGAGTTCTATCACAGTTTCGATAGAGTTTTCATGTAGGTTTAGTTTAGTATAAGGCTTCATGGTGATGCTTTGATATGTCGTTTAATAAACGAAGTTAGATTGAATATTTGAGTGTCTTGATTCCGTTCGCATCCCTTAGGTCCCACGACAGCAGGCGCTCTGAAACCCACTTCCTAATTACTCAAAAAGCTTTATTAGACACACACACACACGCACACACACACACACACACACACACACACACACACACACACATATATATATATATATATATATATATATATATATATATATATATATATATATATATATATATATATATATATATATATACATATACATAAACACACATAGATACATATACGCATACACATACATTAATAGACAGTGGTGGAGAAATCATAAAGATGTGGGCATCTAAATAAAATATATGTTGGGTTGTTGACGAAGAGGCAAATAATAGTATTTAGACCATCGCAATAAAAATTAATGTAAAATTTTCTTGTGTACCGATATATGCTATTACAACCGTTAGTTTGCTCTATAAGATTGGATATTATTATAATAGATATCTTTATAGAGCCATTTCAGAGTCAACGATCATCGTTATGTCAATTAGCGGTGTCGAAGATGTAAACCTCTGAAGTCATGAGGCCAAATCAGTACAAGTTCAAGTAGGTGTTGAGGTAAGTTGTTTAGCTTTTTTTAAGTGTAAAAATGGTTTCTAGATGGGGGAATGAAATTGTCAAACAGCTATACATCTCAACAAACATTTGATACTTGAAACGATTCACCGATAGATCCTCGGAAAAGTCGAACACGGGGAACTAGAGTGTGCTGAATGTACCTTTAGTCAAGCACATAGCAATACGTACGCATTAAGTAGAATTCTTACACTGACCCAGGCGTTGTGCCCATACAGCAGTTGACAAACTGGATGATCAGTCACCACGACAGCAACCACAACAGCTATAGAGCTGCAGCTGACCTACGCGAGGCCCGTCATGGTTCGAAGCTTAATGTGGTCTACCCCAGTAAGGAACAAGCAGAACAGAGGCAAGTTCGGGACTACCAGGGAAGACTAAGAGGAAAAGATCACTCAGGCACCTCGGGTTCGTGAAGCCCGTACACTCCTAAAGGAGAAGTGTCCCTGGGGACACGTACGCATTAAAAATATCATGTTACAAGTCATATATCGATGCCTTTCCAGAACATTACTCAACAGTGTGAACCTTATAAAATTTCAGTTTACGTCTGCAATCAGGTATAGAATGAATGTACTACCACCAGAAAACAGTTTACCGAGCTCATATCTCTTGAACTGTAATCTTTAGTTTTGAATTTGAAGCATCTTATATCCCCCTCCAAAAAATAATCAGTAGGTACCTTTAAAAGTAAGGATTTTTTTTTAAAGTTTTTTTCTAATTTTCATTTAGTCTGAATGTTTATCCAGAATTTTCTGAAGTGGAAAGAAAACATAGGTTTTTATTACTTAGATTTATTACAAGTATTTTTATTTATTGTGAAGCGTGCATTATTTTTTTCTAAAATTTCTAATTTTGATAGTATAGAACTGAAATTGAACAAAAATTAAGAAGAAATACTATAGGATACTTTACTATCTGCAGTTACACTGATGAATGCATACATATGTTCTAAATAGAACATTTTTCCTTATTAGTAACTTCTAATAAATTCTAAAAATTTTTTACTATGCCCATTTTGGTGCCCAAAAATTTTCTTTGTATTGTTTTCATGATTTTGTGGTTCTCACTCATGTTATGATTTTTATTCAATTCAGTTTGTTAAAAATACATGTTATTTTTTACAAACATTTATTACATGAATTTACAAATATTTACAGAAAAGGGATAAATACAGGAAGATCAATAAAGTATGAAATACTTTATTATCTACAATTCTATTGCTAAATTATTAAGTATTAGGTCTGGATTTAAAATATTTATTTTCTGACTTGTGAGACTATTACAAATTTTATAATCTATTCACGAATCACCCCAGAAAAACTCTTTTTCTTTCTTCTTTTTTTTGGCAAATTTGTAATTAGCTTTTGACATGCAATTTTTGTTATTATATCTAGTTTTCCCAGTAAAAGTACTTTAAATTTTTTTATATCTTTATAACAATAGTTTTCACAGATTTTTAAAGGTGTGCCAATTCTTAATTATTTTCCTTAGAATAAATAATAATGAAAATGGAAAAAGACTAAACTATGATATATGAGAGACAATACTATCTCGATTTGCGAAATTAACGCATTAACTTTTTAATTTATCAAAATAAATAGTGTAATATACCATTGTATACATATCCTAGACTCCATTAAAAAATAAGGCCTTTTTTGTGCTGCTATACATTTCTTTAATTTCGTATTCAAACTGTGAATTTTCAAATCCTAAACTAGTTTTCCTGGCAAACAGATGTTAATTTTTCCATATATTCCTAACATTAAATTTCAGACGGTGAAACGACTTTTTCGAGCCTCTCAATATCTTCAAAAGTTCACCTAATTATAAAGTCTCTTAATACTTTAATTACAAACTCGGTAAAAATTTTCTCCCCATCTCGCTCCAGCGATTAGAACAATTTCTCACGCTCTATTTATAAATAATGCATAACAGGAGTTCGGGAGAAGAAAGCACAAAATTACTTAATCTGTTGATAATTGGATTGTTCTCTTGGCCGCCCTTCCCCCTTTTTTTACGTTAATGAATAGAATCAAACCTCCCCTCTATCTCTCGCCCAAAGAGCCCACTCGCAAAGAAACAAAGGTCGAGGTTTTAGAGTAGAAAAGAAATTTTTTGATGTCTATTTAATCAGACAACAACCCGACTGTCTGCTCTTGAAGGGTGACTAAGATCAATTCCCTGTCGTTTCTCCATAAAAAGAGTGTAACAAAGGTTAAGATTTGCAACCTAAAAGAAGTCCCTAATGCATTTTTAATAGAAGTTATCTCAATGTTTTCCCTCTGTCGATAAGGATCAGCTCGAGAAAGAATTGCTTGTAACGGTAATCAAAGGTTTACTTGCATGCTTTATAAAAGTGATTAACTACACATTGTTACAACTTGAGAGGATCCATTATTCTATTCATCGAGATATTCAACATAGATTGGGATATTTAAATGCAATTTTTAAAGGGAAAAGTCTTTAAAGTTAGAAAAGACCATAAAGTATCATTTATATTTGCTGAAAAAAATTAAGTATGGATCGGAAAACCTGAAAAAGAAAGAAACGTGATACTGTATTCAGATGGTCTTAAAACGGATATTCAAATATAAAAGAACAGATGGCTATTAAAATTTTATTTAATATATTTTATCACTGATGTGTTTCTAATTATGTACTAAAAAGTAATACAGCTTATAAATACTTATAATATTTTTCAACATTATTTTTATTAGAAGGTGATAAGTTTTCTTTCATTTAATAAAAAGTGATATATTTTCAAAAATTTTTAATTAAATGGTATTGTTGTTTTAACCAAAATTTTGTTTGTTTTTAAGTAGCCCACATGGTAAAATAATAAAATGACAGTAAAGAATCCGACGAATCAAGTTTGATCACTTATTGGTGCTCCAGTACATCATAAAAAAGAATCCTTTATAAATAAGATGTAATAAATCAACTTTTAAGGGCGTGGAGAGATGTTTATAAATTGCGAATTTTAAGGAATTTTACTAACTGCTTCACACTTAGCTTTTGGTCTGGGTAATAAATGTTTCTATATAAAAATCCCAATTAAATGTTAATACACATGGTTTGAAATAAATTTTTACCATAAAGATATTACATGCATAACTATCCATAATATCTTGAAATTTGGCATAATTTATGTTGTGGCTGCCAGGTAAAAAGATGCAAACTGATATTTATAACTGGAATTTTATGTTAATAAAAAACTATTGTAATCGTTAACAATTTGAGGCAAACGAGATTTTTTAAAAATTTCTTTTCAAACGTTTATAATTAATAGTGATTCTGAATCTGTATTTCAAAACATTTAATACGCAGACCAAAGGCTGGGTGCGAAGCAGCTAGTTTCTATTTAAAAGTGAATTTTTTCGAATATTTTCCTGTCTAATGAGGAAAGAAAGTTATTCATTATATAAGATATTATCATTATTCATTATATAAGCATATTACCGTTAATCGTAAAATATAATAATAAACATAATGGAGAAGGGAATACTGAATTCTCTCAAAATACGAATGCAAACTTTTAGCTGAAATAAAACCGAGACAATTTTAAAATGGGACAAATCACATATTTTAGTTATATCATCAGTCCATATTGCAGGAACTTTAGCAGGAGATAAATATTTGTTTGTCAGAGAATGCTTTTCTTTTTTCGACATCTGTCTTCTTCAGATGGATATCTAAAATTTTGTATGTGTGTATATTATTATTGTGCATTTAGATTAAATATAATTGTAACAACCTTAGAATATCTATTATTCTTTATATCGAGGTCGTCGACTTAGTTAACTAAATGTAATTTTTAATTGGGTAGTTCTAACCTTTTTATCATGACGGTACTTATAAGTACCGCTTCAATGAAACACCTATATATTCCTAATAAAGCCGTTTTTTCTGACGGTACTCCCAAGGACATAAACAAAACAGTTCCTACAGCAGAAAGAAATGACAGCACCAATCAGGAATCCTTTTTATTCGCATTATAGGGATTTTATAATTGGCGTGCTGCAGTCGAAGGTCATTTGCTCTAAGAGTTGTTTAATTTTTTAAGAAAATAGAACATTCTTAAAATATTCCTAGATAAATTTAACTTTTCTTTAATAGTAAAGAGCATTAAATCTTCGGAAACATTAACATTATATAATAATGATAATGTTTCTGAAGACCATACCTTTTACATGATTATTTGGTATATTTGCATAGAATTATGTGAAGATATATTTCCATATAAATATAATTTTGCATAAGGAGATTTAGTAACTGCGTGTTGTTACATTTCCTAATAAATGCTATGAAAATTAGTAATATAAGTTAACACTGCCTTTTCTTAGTTTAGTCTTAATTAATAACTCAAATACATCTCTTGATGCTTTTTTTCAGTTACCGTTTCTTTAAAAATATTTGTGAATAAATAAGATGAAAATATAACACGTTTTTGAACTTTTTTATTTTATTAGACTCTTAAGTAAATAGGTTGAAGTGAATAATAATTTTTAAAGTTCAAATCCTTATTAAGAACATAAAATATTATAAGATTAAGAACCCGTACTAATACTCATGATTTTAAATCAAATGTGCTTTTTCAAAACAATTATTAACACCTATCAATTATCGCATGCAAAAAATACAATTTCAAACAGTCCGAAGGTATACTAGATTTACTGTTGGAATTTTAATTGCATAACAATAAATGAATTCACCTTATATTTTATGACCATACTGTTATTTTAAGAAAGAGGAACAGTTAAAAGGGCCTAATCAGAGAAATATACTAAAATTGGACATCTATCAGATTGGATTTATCTTTTCCCACGAAATTCATTTACTCAAAAACTATGATGTCAGCCATTAATTTTAGCTGCTCTAGTATTGTATTAATTTACTCTATACTACAGCAAATAAATTTTAAAAAATACTATGTAATATTATTTAAACTAAAATTGAAGGGATGGTTTAAATCATTACTTCTAAAAATTTAGAACTTTATAATAAATTGTTAAACCTCACCAATACCCATTTTCTCCCTTCATACAAAAATAATCATTAAGCATAAAATATTTAAAATAATCCTTCCCTGCTTTTGGAAACTGTTGTTCAGAAACCATGGCAGTTGATTATTCTTAAAAAATATTGACGATAAAAGAAATGAAATATTACTTTTTTGAAAGTTTTTAAGACCTTACTAAAGAAGAATGTATTCCCGATTTGCAAATACGGCAGTCTATGTTGACAGATGCAAAATATAAAACTTCTAAAGGAAAAATAAATGTTGCCAACAAATGTCTTAAAACATATTACACAGCTCAAATATAATTGTTAAAAGTTATGATGTGTCTTTTAAGTAAAGTATAAAAATATCCATTTTACCACACTACCTATTTAACCTAACCAGACCCTACTGAAAATAGACAGCAATTGGTTTGAATTTTACATTTTAAGAACAATTAAAACACCGAGTTGGGGATATTTACCATAGTACAGTAGACTCCGTCTAATGTAATTGCGGTTAACGTTATCAATCGCTTATTGTTATCGAAATCACTTGGTCCCGATTATCTCCATTCATTTGTATGTTAAAATTATCGCTTTATGGTATCGTTACATCAGTTAATGTTATCAGTTTTCGAAGTTCATTTTAACTGGCAAAGGAATATTCACAATGTATTCAGAAGGAAACTGTCATCTGGATGGCGGAAGGTCTGGGTTTTCTGGTGTAAGTTGGTATCGAAATTGACTTCAGTCTTTATAAGGATAAACATTTATTTACCAAGACACACTCACTAAAGAAGCACAAGAAGCACACAAATAATAAAAATAAACAAGGATTCTTAAACAGCGAAATAACTAAGGAGTCTCGTACAAATACGTCAGGTGTCAATCCCTCGCGTACTTCCTTCTTCGATTGGCGGTTCAGTCTCTCCCTAAAAATTTAAACAAAATGTAGGGGGCGTCTGTCGTCTGTCGTCGGAGTCGTTCGGGGACTAGGAATCATTCTTGACAGAAACCAACATTTTCTTTCCCTTAGATGTTGTTTGAATTTCCCAGAATTCTCTCTCTTCCACCTAGGGAAATGGGGAATGATGAAAGGAGTGGTGTATTACAAGTTCCTGGAATTTTTCAGAAATACGCACACCCTGCTGGTGGCCACTGGTTGTCAGATAAGCAGAAGGCAACACATTGTTATCGGAACTAAGAAGGAGCGTATTCACATTTTATGCCCTGCTCGCTTACATGCAGCTTGTCGATATGGAAGCCAGAAAGGAAATGATTTAACCCTCCAACTGGAACACATCGAGGAAAAAAGTCTCCAAAAAATACGCTAAAGGTTTACTGCGTCAGTGGCCAAAGAGTTCTATAATTTAAAAGTACAAATAAAAATATTCTTTGAGAAACTTATTTATATTTTTTACTAAAGTTGTCCAAGATATTTAAGTGGTGCAATTAGAGATACATCAGTTGCCATAAACGAAATACTTCAAAATAGAGATTTACAAAGCTATGAAAAGCTATCAGCGAATTTGTGCCTCAGGGAGTAGAGGTGCATCCCTCAATAAATGTTAGTCAAAGAGGGGTGCAGTTCCTAAACAATCGACCTGACCCTCCTACCGTAGAACTCCATGTAGGAAAGCACTGGCAGAAATGTACACTACATTAATTTTTGCAGCATTTTTGGAGGTCGAAAATTGTATGTTTTGGAGACATCATCCATTTGGTGGAATTGAACGTGCAAACCACTTAGAGGGTTAAGAGTTAAACAAAAGATCGAAATTTTAAATAGTCATTACAGGTTACCAAAACTGAATTAGCGCAATGCTGCAGCGCTGTTAAACATTTCTCAGCCTCTAAAGTGTTGAAACGTGGAGTACAACACCGATTTCAACATTATAAAACATTAAAAATAATGACATTAAAAAACATTATGATTACGAACATTATCAACGAGCTTCTTAAGCAAGATTGCAGGCAGTCAACAATTGATCAATTTTTTTAATTATGTATACAATTCTTATATTTTAAAGGATAATATACAGTACATAAATATAAGGTGAGTTTTTTCATTTTATTTTGAAATTTAGTACGTGTAAATTAAAGGGGGAGTAAATTTACCTAATTTTGCATATCGTTTATTGTCATCAAAATCACGGTGTCCCAAAATGATCACATTAAGAGTCCACTGTATTAATATTTCAACTCTCTAAAAGTTCTAATTGATAGAATAATGTTTAAATTTTACCTATATAATGTTTTTAAATTGCATTCATGTTTTGAATTAACGTCTTTAATCTGCAAACTATCTTTTTCACTTAACGGCTCGCTTCAAACGGAAAGAAACACTTTAAAAATGCATTTTGCATTTTTTAGCAACGTTTTAATGCTTAGCTCTTCGAAAAGATAGAGGAAATTTGCATTTTACGACTTTTTCTTCCGGCACTCAAGACAATAATTTAATTATATTTAATTTATTTAATCGGGTGCTTGAAATTCATTTTAATGAACAAGATAATTATGTGTTATGCAACACACAATATATTTTAAGTCATGTTTTATTTTATATATTTTAAGTCTATAATTTACTATGATATTCAATCCTTTCCCGCACAAGGAATAAGTAAAGGTAAGACTGTTAACCACAGTAGCAACGTTTAATACTGGAAGTGCACTTACTTTGGAGTCTTAACTTCTCCACCAATCTTGCTATCTAACGATAAAGGGTATTCTACATCCACCGCATTCTCCAAATATTTACTGATTTACTACTGCTATCTTTTCTTCTCTACTTTGTGTTTTTCCTTGATTTTATTTTTCTTCATTATTCTACATATAATCTCAGTTTCAAGTTTGGATTTAAAACTGATATTTTAATTTTTATTCACAGAAAGCCTTCTGTCTTATAATGATTACTACAATAAACAATTCAGTAATAACTACTTTAAGCAGTACTTTAAGATTTCTGTAAAATCTTGTCATAACGTTCCATTTCCTTAATTTTAATTCTGTTCCATTTAGTTTCCATTAATTCTATAAGCTTCCCTTAACCCTCCAAGTGGATCTCATCGAGGAAAAAAAAGTCTCCAAATATACGATAAAGGTTTATTGTGTCAGGGGCCAAAGCGTTCTATGATTTTTTACGTAACCCTTAGTTGACTAGAATGGAATACCCTGCCTCGTTATTGTTCCTTTACTTCAGGTTAGACATATATAAACAGATATTATAGATTTTAATTTTTAATACACATAAAGCTCGTCGAGTCTCGAAGATCATCCCATAAGAAATAATGGATTCTAAAAGAACAAATAAAAGTATTCTCTGAGAGACATATTTTTTTACGAAAGTCATCCAAGATATTTAAGTGGGGCAATTAGAGATAGATCTGTTACCGCAAACGAAATACTTCGAAGTAGAGATTTACAGAGCCATGAAAAGCTATCAGCGTCTTTGTGCCTCAGAGGGTAGGGTAGCATCCCTCAATAAATGTTAGTCCAAGAGGGATGCAGTTCCTGAACAACCGACCTGACCATCCTACCGCAAAACACCATGGAGGAGAGCACTTAAGCAAAAATGTACATTACATCCATTTTCGGAGCGTTTTTGGAGGTCGAAAATTGTACGTTTTGAAGACATCAGCAGATTGGCAGAATTGTACGTGCGAACCGCTTAGAGAGTTAAAAATTCCTTGTTTGTAACTTTCCTGCCATGCTCCCAATTATCAAGTTGGTGAGTCGAAAAACCTATTTTTTTTTTTTTATCGCATAAGCCGCTCTGGATATTCAATCAGATGACATCACACATACCAGGAGCGTCACTTGGTGTTCTCCTTGGCGATCTCTGTATTGCAATAGTTTTATAAATTCGCTCTTTTCATGATATGACATATCCCCACTCCACACATTGGCATGTTTCAGTCCTGCGCTTAGCGGTGTTCCACCGTGCCGCCAGGCTATTGGAATGTTGATGAGTTTTCCAGCCATCAATGGTTGCCAGTCGTTTCAGCCCTGCAGACGCAAGCGATACTCTTCAATTAGACTTAACTTGCACTTGAGCTTTCCAGACTGGCGTTTCTCATTCAAACAGACAGGATGGAGGAGAGACACAGAGACCTGGATCCCGAAACGAGAAGAGGAGCTTTGAGTTCCATCCTCCATAATTGTCTTATTTTTTAGCCCATTTCTGTTTTTTCCTTTTATTATTAATTTTCATCTTAAAAAGACTCAATAAATTGGCTTCTATTAATTTTTTTTAATTTTATATTAATATCAATAAAATCCATTAATTCAGTAACTTATTTTTAATGTCTATTGTGTTTTTTTACTTTAAAATTTCAACTTAAGTTGGCTAAAAGCTGAATTCAATTTATATATTAAATATCGGGTTAAGGACATAATACGTATTACTACTATACTTCACTCAAATAATATATTTTTTATTGTCTTTCCTATGGGTTTTTTTTCAGGTACAAACCGTTTTATGTTTTACTCGACTCCTAGTTCCCCATAGAAACCTCACTTCCACAGAAAACGCAATATCAGAAATCTTAATCAGATCTTTATTATTTCTGAGAATGCACTGTAATAATTAAATTACATAATGTATTGTTATAAAGCTTAACCATTTCTCTAGCGACTAGAAACAAATACATTATAATATCTGCCAAAAGCGAACAATATCTAGAATTGTTCTTTCAACACAAAAAAGACTCTAATTACTAGATAAACCTATGTTTTGTTTTTTAATTGCTTTCGAACTTTAGATTAAAGTCTTTAATCACCAAACTATCTTTTTCACTTAATGGTTTGCTCCAAACGGAAAGAAACTTTTTTTTATAAAAGTACATTTTGCCTTTTTTAACTGCATCTGGATTCTAAATTCTTCGAAATGGTGCAAAAGGATTTTACGACCTTTTTTTTTCTCCGTCTCTCAAGGCAATAAATTAATTTTCTTTTTCCATTAAAAAATTGGTGCTTAGAATTTTTAATGAATAGAAGAATTGTTCGTTATGAAACACACAAAACTCAATGTTATAAATTATAGTAGTCTTTTTCTTTTATTTCTAAATTCAAAGAGAGTAGTTTCTTTCGTTACTTTCATTTTGTTCCCACAAAAACTTTAGTGTAAGCAAAAACTTTGTAAATCCCTTTGGCTATACTTTCACCTTTTTTTCCTTATTTCGAAACAAAAGTTTTATTCTGTTTAATATTTTATGCAAGATTTTGTAATGCGATAAACGAATGCTTTACCTAAAGCTTATTATCTATGTATAATAATTATTCACTACCCCGAAGAAAAATATGTTTCTTATACAATTTTTGACGATTCAGGAGCATGGCTTTCATTACACTTAGGCTCTCAACAAAGTTATGATTTGTTATTACATATGAAGAAATATTATTTACCTGTCTGAAATTGTGACATTTTTTTTATTCGAACAAAATGTAACGAGATATCCAACTTAGTGTTATATACAACAAAACAAAGATCGAATTCAAAGCGTTAGATTATTACGATATAAGAATACGATTTTATTAAAACCCGAATTAGTATGAAACTACTGTACACAATGTGTGTTAACGCATGATTAATACGTATACAATGCGTATTCCTCTGTTGGTAACCTAAAAAGGGTCAGTAGCAATCGTGCCTTCTTTAATTCTTTCATAAGGTTGGGTTGGGTTTGGAGTGCTACGGTCTACTTTTTTGAAACACGAGGGCTAATGAGACCAGAACCTACAGCTTAAAGCCGTTTCCTAACGGCTACGAACATCTATGCCACAGTGGGATTCGAACCCACGAACTCCGGTACCGAAGGCCAGCACCCTAACCAATTGGCCATCGTTCGGCCATTCTCTCATAACAAGTCATTCCAAACGAATAATATCAAACTTTTGTAGTACTACAAACAAGAAGGCACTATATTAACACATTGTAAGCGGGACAAGCACTAGTACAATTTCTAACGATTGATACTTGAGTGCAGGACACGTACTAGTACGTTTTCTGAAGATTGATACTTGAGCGCGGGTCACGTAATAGTACGGGTTAGTGTAACAACATGGCTTGTTTGTGGGTACAAAAATAACGGTATATACATTAAAACGAAGCTGAATGTTCTTGTCTACTACATAGATTCTGGAAAAATTTAGACAATTAAAAACTAGTTTTTACACCAGTCGATGCTGAGCCACCAGAAAGGGCTGGTGGATTGAAAAAATTAATTTAGATTTAAAATTAACTTTTTATTTCTCCTTGCTAAAATGTCATATCTGTATATTTATATATATATAATTATATATATATATATATATATATATATATATATATATATATATATATATATATATATATATATGCATGCATGCATATATACATATATATATGTAATTTGTGTATTATATATATATATATATATATATATAAATATATATATATATATATATATATATATATATATATATATTTATACATATATATATATACATATAATATTATGTTTGTGTAATATAATATATATATATATATAATATATATATATATACATATATATATGTATGTCTGTATATTTTATATATATACATATATATACAATATATATATATGTTTGTGTATATATAATATATATATATATATATATATATATATATATATATATAATATATATATATATATATATATATAATATATATATGTATATATTTATATATATATATATGTATATATATGTATATATAAATATATATATATATATATACATATATATATATATATATATATATATATATATATATATATACATATATATATATATATATATATATATATTATATATATATATATATTATATATATATATATAAATATAATATATATATATAAATATATATTTATAAATATATGTATATATATATATATATATATATATATACAATATATATAAATATATAATATACATATGTTATATAAGTATATATATATATATATAATATATATATATGTTTATATATATATATATATAATGTATATATATATATATATGTATAAATATATAATGTATATATATATAAATTTATATATATATATATATGTATAATAATATATATAATATATAATATATATATTATATATTATATATATATTTTTATATGAAAATATATATATATATCTATTATATATATTTTTATATATATTATATTAATATATATTTTTATATATATATATTATATATATATTATATATATATATTAATTTATATAATCATAAATCTATATATATATTATATATAAAAAAAAAATTTTTAAATTATATATATATATATTTAAATTTTATATTTATTTATTTAAATATATTTATATTTTTTTTATATCAAAAAAAAAAGTTTCAAAATGGTAATATTTTAATAGAAATAGAAATGTTGTTAAAATGTAATTTGAAATCTATTCAGATTTAACTGAATAACTAAATTTAAAAAATGCCAGCTGGAAATTCCGGTGAATACACAATTTAAATCAGTCTAAAGTGTTTTACTGTCATAAATTAATTACTTTATTATAAATGAAAAATCCTCATGTTTTGCTATCTAACAACATTAAGAAAGCCCAATCGTAGAAAAATATTGCTCATGCCCAAAATTGACTGATTTCAGAGGAGATATGTTTAAATAGGAATTCATCTATATGGAAACAATATCTGCCATAATAGCATTGTTCTTTTGACTTCTTAATGCATCTGATCAAGAAACAAAATTAAATTTTACTTTTATATTGTATTATAATTGCGTTTGTGCATTAGATCAACGGATTTAATCCCTAAACTATATTTTTCACTTAATGGCCCGTTAGAAAAGCAAAGGAATTGTTTTAAAAGTACGTTTTGCGTTTTTTAAGCTTTTTCTGGATTCTGATAATTATTCGAAGAGAAAGGGAGAAAAGGAATTCATGTGATTTTTTCTAGCACTCAAGGCAATATCTTAAATATTTTTTTCATTAGAAATGCGTACTAGGAATTTCTTTGTACGAATCCAAAAATTGTATTTTATGCAACATACAACAACTACTCATGATTTTCAGTGAAATTAGTATTTATTTGATGTTAGTAATTTAAAAATTATTTTCATCACTGAATCAATATGATTTGATTTGAATCGACACATATTTTTCAACACGATACTGTTTATATCAGTGTTTACTTTATAAAAGTGTAGCATCTTGTTGATTTGACAATGCTCTATCCCAATTTGTTCTTACAGTCATTTGATACTGCCGAAAACCTTCCGAAGTTGAATTGTCTTTATTGTACTTTTATTATGGAGAGATTTATATCTGTTTAAGAACTCAAGCATGATTTCAAATGCTAATATGTTACGTAAACACTTGTTAAGTAATAACTAATATTTTTAAAGCATTAATAAAAAAATTTTTGGCTATCAAGAAAGTGCTCTTAAAAATATATTCTTAAAATAATAGGATTGTTTTCCTCAGTAATCTAATACTAGCCTTTATATACAGTCTAAACATATATCGTTTTTATCTCGTGTTACTAAGACGTATGCAAGATGAATACAATACAGAAATTGTACAAACTTTGAATTCAAATTAATAAATATATAATAAACAAAACAGTTGTCCATTATATCCATTTGAATTATAATTTGTCTCGCCATATATCTTTGTTGACTTTATTTAACTGCATATACTTAATAAATAAGTAAATTAAAATACCACTGCAGCTATCTATCATTCTTCTTTCCAATTCAAACTTATCTTAAACAACATTGCTTTCAATGATTTCGGGTACCACAGAGAAGAGTTCGTAAATATTAAAGCAGCAAAAACATTGAGTACTTTGTAATGGTCATTTCTGAGTTACCTTCCAGACCATTCACGAACCATTTACTGTTAAAATCGAATAAAAAATCGTAAATTGTTTCCTCCCCCCCCCCAAAAAAAGCATAAGTAAAGGTAACACTGTTAACCTTAATTGTAACGTTTGAGGATAATAATGGGAGTGTACTTACTTTCGAGTCTAAACTTCTCCACTAAACGAATCTAAGTGTGTGAAATATCTTTGAATATTTGGTTTTCTATCTCATTGAATCATGAGGTACTTATAACTAAGAAGAAGAATACATAAAGGTTTTATATAATCCATCCCTTTAGAATCATTAAAGTAAATCAGAGTACCACTGTAGCTCTCTATCATTCTTTTTTCCAATTCAAACTTATCTTAAACAACATTACTTTCAATGTTCTCGGATACCACAGAAAAAAGTTAGTAAATATTACAGCAGCAAAAATATGTGAGTACCATGTAACGGTATCTTCTTCGTTACCTTCCAGACCATTCAAACAACTAATTTACTGTTAAAATTGAATACAAAATCGTAAGTTGTTTCCTCCCCCCAAAAAAGCATAAGTAAAGGTAAGACTGTTAACCACAATTGTAAAGTTTGATGATATTAATGGGAGTGTACTTACCTTCCAGTCTAAACTTCTCCACTAAACGAATCTAGGTGTGTGAAATATCCTTGAATATTTGGTATTTCTAATTGAACCATGAGGTACTTATAACTAAGAAAAAGAATAAATAACGGTTTTATACAATCCATCTCTTTAGAATCAATAAAGTAAATTAGAAGACCACTGTAGTTATCTATAATTATTCTTTCCAATTCAAACTTACCGTTAACAATATTACTTTCAATGTTCTCGGGTACCACAGAGTAAATATTACAGCAGCAAAAACATGTGAGTACTTTGTAACGGTCGCTGCTTCTTTACCTTCCATACCATTCACACATCATTTACTGTTAAAATCGAATACAAAATCGTAAGTTGTTCCCTCCCGAATATAAGCATAAGTAAATGTGAGACTGTTAACCATAATTATAATATTTGTTGATAATAATGGATGTGTACTTACCTTCGAGTCTAAACTTCTACACTAAACGAATCTAGGTGTGCGTAATATCCTTGAATATTTGGTATTTCTATCTAATTGAATCATGAGGTAGTTATAACTAAGAAGAAGAATACATAACGGTTTTATATAATCCATCACTTTAGAATCAATAAAGTAAATCAGAATACCACTGTAGCTATCTATCATTCGTTTTTCCAATTCAAACTTATCTTTAACAACATTACTTTCAATGTTCTAGGGTACCACAGAGAAAAGTTAGTCAACTATTACAGCAGCAAAAACATGCGAATACTTTGTAATGGTAGCGGCTTCATTACCTTCCAGATCATTTACACAATATTTACTGTTAAAATCGAATACAAAAATCGTAAGTCTTTTCCTCCCCCCCCATAAAAGCAAAAGTAAAGGTAAGAATGTTAACCACAATTGTAACATTTGATGATAATAATGGGAGTGTACATACCTTCGAGTCTAAACTGCTCCACTAAACGAATCTAGGTGTGCGAAATATCCTTGAATATTTGGTATTTCTATCTAATTAAATCATGAGGTACTTATAACTAAGAAGAAGAATACATAACGGTTTTATATAATCCATCATTTTAGAATCAATAAAGTAAATTAGAGTACCATTTTAGTTATCTATCATTCTTCTTTCCAATTCAAACTTATCTTTAACAACATTACTTTCAATGTTCTCGGGTTCCACAGAGAAAAATTAGTAAAATATTACAGCAGCAAAAACATGCGAATAATTTGTAATGGTCGCGGCTTCATTACATTCCAGACCATTTACACAATATTTACTGTTAAAATCGAATACAAAATCGTAAGTTGTTCCCTCCCCCCTCCAAAAAAAAGCAATAGTAAAGGTAAGAATGTTAACCATAATTGTAACGTTTGATGATAATAATGGGAGTGTACTTACCTTCGAGTCTAAACTTCTACACTAAACTTACTATCTAATGACAAAGGGTATCCAATTCAAATTTGCCTTTAACAACATTCTCAATGTTCTCGGGTACCACAGAGAAAAGTTAGTCAACTATTACAGCAGCAAAAATATGTGAATATTTTGTAATGGTCGTTTCTTCGTTACCTTCCAGACCATTCACACATCACGTACTGTTAAATTTGAATACAAAATCGTAGGTTGTTCCCTTTCCCGCACAAGGAATGAGTATAGGTAAGACTGTTAACCACAGTAGCAACGTTTAATGATAATACTGGGAGTGCACTTACCTTCGAGTGTAAACTTCTCCAATAATCTTACTATTTAATGACAAAGGGTTTCTTCACTACTTCATGTTCTTTTCTTGATATTATTTTTCTTCATTATTCTACATATACTCTCCATTTAAAGTGTAGATATAAAATTGGTATTTTAATTTTTGTTCACAGAAAGCCTCCTGTCTTATATCGGAATAGAATGTAAGCAGATTAGGACAGATTCTCTTTATCATTCATATATCAGATCACAATTTAGATTATTAGCTCTCTTCTCCTTACAAATTTATTTATAGAATTGATATTACGTGACAAAGGATCATATTAATAATTTAATAATTTTTATTAGAAGTTTTATAATCTAAAAGAAAATTACTGTATATACTAATAGTATATTTCAATAAAATTGGATTTTACATAACAAATGGAGTTCATTTATATGGTAATGATAATGTACGACACAAGGGAGCTGCTCTAGTATTGTTCTTTCAACTCATAAAAGCCTCTAATTGGGAGAGAAAAATTTAAACTTTACTTATATATTGTTTTTTAATTGCATTCACGCTTTAGATTAACGACTTTAATCCCCCAAACTATCTTTCTCTCTTAATGGCTCGTTCCAAACGGAAAAGAACTTTTTCAAAGAACATTTTGCATTTTTTAGTTACGTCTGGATTCTTAATTCTTCAGAATGGTAGGGTGGGCGAGGCTTTTACAACCTTTTCTCCCAATGCGAAGCCTTAATTATTATTTTTTCTTTTCTTAATTCAGTATTAAAAAACGGGTGAAAGGAATTTCTTTTAATGAACCAGTGAACTGTCTGTTATGCTACCCACACAACTTTAGGTTTTCAATCAGAATAATTTTTTTCTTTTGTTTTACAATTTCAAAACTGTTAGTTATTTTGGACAGTGAATCATTTTGGCATTAAAACCACTTGAATTGGAGTCAATATTTTGTTGATTATAATACCATTGATTTCTTGTTTTAGCTATACTTTGAATAATATATATTTTTCGACTAATAATTGAAGAAAGGTTTTTGCGATACGATATAACTACGAGATATCAAAATGCTATTTTCCCTCTTTAAACCAAAATTAGTTTTAATTTTTTTTGATGCACCATTTCCACATACTTTTAGCGTATTTAATTACGATAGACTTGTTAATTTCAAGCGCAGTGGCGTTGGGGTAGCGCTTCGTGCTCACAGGTCCGAGGTTCGATCCCCGGGCTGGGCAAGGTTGACTTAGCCTTTCATCTGTGGGTGTCTCTTCAGTGGGTATATCAACTGAGGACCAAGCGTGCTTGGAAACTAAACACTGGGGGTTCCACGTAAGATTGACCACCTAACTGGAATATATGCTTCACTTTTCATCACTTAAAAGGAGATTGGCTCCGTAGACCCTTGCCCCCTAGGAGCTGTTACGCAAAGGAGTTTAGATTTTTTTAGACTTATTAATTTAGGGAGACAGTGGACATTAGAAAATCATTTTGTAAATTATTGGTAATAGAAGTCATAGTGCCTTTTCAGGTTTAAATGTTATAGTGATCATTATAACCGCCTTTTCTCAGTTTAGGACAGTAGAAGATAGCAGAAAATTATTTAAAACTGTTTCAAAATATTTAGAGCAGATTTTGTTTATTGTTAATATCTGCCAAAAAGCAAAAGATTTATTTTTTTAAGTCTTCTAATTGCCAGAAAATAAATGTATTTTTACCTGAACTGTAGAGTTTTTATTAATCATTTTTTTAAAGGGTGGAAACTTAAAACGATAAATGCAAGAAATAAATATAGAAATTCTATAAAATACATACTAGTTCCACTAGTGAATGTGAAACATTTTACTATTTGAAGTTGTTTAAAATTTTAAAAATATAATTTGTATTTCGAATAGTATTTAAAATTTTAAATATTTATTGTGATTAATTTCTGCTATATACAAGTTAGTCGTCAGGAGATTTAACACAGTTTACAAAAAATTAACTTTTTATTGCTTTTGCATCTTCAAGTACGCTATATTATTACTGTTTGCTTACGTACATAGCTTTACTACTGACAAAGTTTTGCGTTCTTCAAAAATTATTTTATTGTTTCATGTTCGTTTTTGTCTGTTCCTTGAACATTCTCTTGATTTTGCTTTAATATTCTGCACTGTTTTATTTCACGAGGTTTATGGTTATTAACCCTTTAGTTATGGAACATTTCCTGATGAAATAAAAGCCTTTTAAACTTGAACATTCTTATGAACGTATATAAATTAATTCCTGGTTCTTCCAAAGTCCACAAAAATCATAAATCCAGGAAGACAAAGAGAAGAGACCGAAATTTTTTGACAATAGGTACGGAAAATCACTGTGAGAAAAAGGACTTTAAGTTTATTACTGGAAAAACTATATTGAAGTATTCAGGATGAAATGAATCGAACGATTAATGCGGGGACGAAAGATCGAAGTTCCATGTTATATTGCTTCAAATGCATATTTGTTACAACTATTGCAAAGCAGCGTTTACAGCTTTTTCCAGGATAAACGATGAATCATATTTTATTTAGTGGATTTTTTATTTTAAGGTTTCCTAGTCTGTAAGTTTACCTTTCATCTTTTTTGTAAAATTCTGGAGTTTTCATCTTATATCACTCTGCAGTTACACAATATTCATTATAATCCACTATAATGAATTTCAATGTACTCTTTCTAAGTCAGGGAGACTAGAATTATAAACATTTAAAGCATTAAATACTGCAGTATTTAAAACAAAATTTATTAAATTTTGTTAGCGGATAAATAGTTCTCATACATCATACAGACTACACACTTCATTAATGATTCCGTCAGTGGCTTAGTAATGTTATAATAGTATTTAGAGGACAATATGTTCAAACGAATTAATAGTTCTATAGTTCTGATACATTATTGATTTCATCCATAATGTAAATACTGTACTTTAATATTGTTTAAAAAATCACGAATTTGGGTTTCATTTCTGTTGAAATACCATCTCTATGAACACTCAATAAGAGTCTTCAAGATTTCAACGTAGTATCGAATATATGGAATTTCTGTTGCTGCCCTTGGGAAGGACTTGTAGGTTGTTCACAAAACCCCAGATGAAGTTTATTGTTGTTGTTTTGGATGCCACATGGATAAACCAAGCACGATTTGAGCCACACGCTACTCGTATTAAGGCAAAGGGGGTGTACCTTTCATTTAATTAGCACCGCTAGGGTGAAAGAACGATTTTGCTTAAGTAGGCCGCTGTAGAAACATTGACCAATCAGACGACCAATAGAGGTCTACTATCCCCAGAAGTATTGGTTAAGAACTTGGAGCGTATTGTGAGCACCAACGTATTCTACGTGTCCTAGGTACTTTTAACAAATACGACGGACCTTAGGTCTGCTCGTGCTCCGAACCACCAACCTTCTACTTATAAGATCGTTACCTTTGCCGACTGAACTACCGTGACTCCTAGATAAAGTTTTATGCGCCTTTATGAATAGTACTAGAATTACTGCAAAGTTTCGATAACTCATATATATCAGTAACCGGAATAAAAATTTCCCTTGGAAACATGGCTATACCATGTTTCTATTCACTACCTGTTAAGGTGTACAAAATATCTGAAGCAGTTTAAAGAAAATACCTATTATTATTTTTTTAGATATTTCTATAATTGGCCCACTTAAATTTCTATACCTAATAAAATTACATTTTTTGATTTAAAAAAAAGTAAATTATTATTATATATTTTCATCTAAATTAGATTATGTATGATATGTTTACACTTAATGATTTATAACAAGCAATCAAAGCTTCAAATATAAAGTCTAGTTTAATGATATACTAATCTAGATTTGACCAAATCCGATTTGATTTCTAATCACTGTTTGAGAAATTGAACTGAGCAGATGATGAAATATAGCAGTCAAAAGTCGTAACAGCTTTTCTGTCAGAGTTTAAATTAGATAACAATAAATGAAACCCTTTTGTGTTTTGTGACTCTATGTTACTATAAAAACATATTTTAAAGGGTTTAATAAGTGAAAATTACTTCTCTTACTAATAATAAACAACAATTCGATACAATTTTACATTTCTTACACAGTTCATTTAAATAATAATGTCTGCTTTAAGCGAGAGTATCTAGTATTGTTCTTTCAACTCATTAAAACCTCTAATTGCAAGAGAAAAATTTAAATTTTACCTATATAAAGTTTTTAATTGCATTCACGCTTTAGATTAATGGCCTTAATCCGTTCCAAACTATCATTTTTCCGTTAATGGCTCCCTACAAACGGAAAGGAACTTTTTAAAATGTACATTTCTCTTTTTTTAAGCAACAGATGAATTCTCGTTTAGCCAGAAAGACATGGGGAAAAGGTATTTACCACCTTTCCTACCAACACTCATGGCATATGCCTAATTATTTTTTTTGTCGTCTAATTTAATTCAGCATTAATGAACGGGTTCTTGAAATTTCTTTTAATGAACTAGTGAAATGGCTGAAATATACTCATAATTCAAGGTCTTCAATTAAATTATCGTAATATTCAAATTTCAAAACTATATGTGTTATATCTGAAATGTTAAAATAATCATTATGTTAGAAATTAAAGATACAACATTTTCAAAAATTAATTTACGTATCTTGGTTTGGTTTGGAGCGCTACGGTCTACTTTTTGCAAAACGAGAGCTAATGAGACCGGAACCTACTGCTTAAAGCCGATTTCGAACGGCTACGAATATCCATGCCATAGTGGGATTCGAACCCAAGAACTCCGGTTCCTAAGGCCAGCACCCTAACCAATCGGCCATCGTTCGGCTAATTTACGTATCTTAAACACACTTTTTAGTCATACTCGACTCTCTTCTTATTATACTTTGTAGTAGAGAGGTATGCTCACTTCTATCATGTTCAAGAAAGTTTCTCAACACTTTTTTGGTTACTGTTCTAAAATACTCCAGTAACATCTGTCTGAAAATTTTAACTCCACACACATTCCAACATATAAAAATCTAAAGATGCTAGAGAAGAAAGTTGACCTTGTACACTGTACTGTCCCCTTTGTTGAAATAAAAATTCCTCCAGAGGCTCAATATCTTTGCTTTCTTGATGCTCATCCTATTCGGGACTGTGAAGCATTTTATCTCTATAACCACTCACGTATAAGCAAGACCTTTCATTTATTAGACATTTTATTGAACGTTAACAATTTCATTGTACGATTTAAAACGGCTTTATTTTCAAACTGAATGTTTTCTTAATGAATGATTTTAAATATGTATTAAATGCATACTTGGAGATAGAAACTTTTGTATTGAAAATTTTTAAGAATAATCCTTGTAAGACATAGCCCACGGCCAAAGGCAAGGATATATGTATACATATATATATATATATATATATATATATATATATATTTATATATATATATATATATAATATATATATATATATATATATATATATAATATATATATATATATATAATATATATATATATATATATATATATATATATATATATATATATATATATATATAAATATATATATATAATATATATATATATATATAGATATATATATATATATATACTATATATATATATATATATATATATATATAATATATATATATATGTCTATATATGTATATATACTATATGTATATATACTATACACATATATATTTTCATATATGTATATATATATATATATATATATATATATATATATATTTATATATATATATATATGCATATATATATATAATAAATATATATTATATACTATATATATATATATATATATATATATAATATATATATATATATATATAATATATATATATATATATGTTATATATAATATATATATATAATATATATATATATATATATATATATATATATATATATATATATATATATATATATATATATATATATATATATATATATATATATATATTATATATATATATATATATATATATATATAAATATATATATATATATATATATTTTATAGATATATATACCATATATATATATATATATATAGTATATATGATAATGATTAAATACTATATATAAGAATCACTTTCGTAAATACCGAATAGTGTATAATTTTTAATAGATATCCCAATACATATATGACCTGAATAACAGTTGAATTGGAAAATTAAAACTAAAGAAAATGCTAAAATGGTAATTTCTGTTAATTGTTTGACATATCAATAGTCTTAAGACCCCTTAAACACCACTTTAATGAAATACTATTACTCGGATAGTTAATGTAATGATTTTTAAGCGGTATATGCATTTTCTTATACGTTTCCAGCTTTAATTAATTGTCTAAACAATAGTGATATCACTGGCTTAATCAGATAATATTACCTCAAATGTTCCTAATCCTAATAGATTTCAACATTTGATATTGGGGTTTATTTCTTAAGAAAAAGTTAATGTCTACCATAAATGAGAATTCAGCTTTGCTTTTTTCTACTCGTTAATGCATCAAGGTAAAAGGAATCGAGATTTTACTATTTTTAATTGTATTTGTTGGTAACCGTAAGAGTTTTAATCCTTAAAATTATCTTTATCATTTATTAGCAGGTTCGAAATGAAAGGAAAGTTTTAAAACTACACTTTAGTTTTTGGAGTAATTTGAATAGTAAAGGAAATTGCAAAAAAATGCATAATGCTAACATTAAATTACTCTTAAATATTTTTACGATCTTTTTTCAGTATTTAATTAATTTGGAAGAACATTTACATTTAAGTTAACAAATTTTTTTTTAAATTCAAAATTATTTATTTATGTGATGTATAGGTTAGACTAGTATAGGGGTAACTTATAGGGTATTCTATAGATTGGAGGTTATGTTTGGTTTGGTTTGGAGTGCTACGATCTACTTTCTGCAACACGAGGGCTAATGAGACCGGGACCTACAGCTTAAAGCCGATTCCGAACGGCTACGAACATCCATGCCACCGTGGGATTCGAACCCACGAACTCCGGTACCGAAGGCCAACACCCTAACCAATCGGCCATCGTTCGGCATAGATTCGAAGACTTTTCAATAAAATATTATTAGTAATAGTAAATAGTGAAGTTACCAGAAACCAATAGCTCAC
Source organism: Pardosa pseudoannulata (assembly GCA_032207245.1). Lineage (NCBI taxonomy): Eukaryota > Metazoa > Arthropoda > Arachnida > Araneae > Lycosidae > Pardosa > Pardosa pseudoannulata. Next base: position 158,434,585 of record CM063498.1, on the reverse strand, counting down.
TCATGAGGGAGGTGGAGGGATGCGACCTTCTTCCAAGTGTTAATACTTTACTCTCCTTTTAGACTTCTTTAGTGTAAAGTTACCTTAATACAAAATAATGAGAAATAATAGAGGCTATATATTTTTAATTTCTCGTAATATGGAGATCATAGAAAAAGTAAAAATATACTTAAATAAAAATGCGTAATATAGAGAAAGCATTGTAATCTTCGAAAAATTCGACCTCAACATTTAGATTGATACTCAGTTTTTGAGCTTCTCTAAGTCCGAAAATATCATTTTTCAAATTATGTCTATGTATGTAGGTGACTATGCAGGAGAACAAAATAACTAGAGTACTTTCTGACAACGAAAAACCAAAATTTTAATACATACATCATAGCAATACGTACGCATAGATTTTTTAATTTAAGAGTGACTACCAACAACTTTAAGGATGAGCTTACACTGAATGGCGATTTCCGTTTACTATGTGGTTTCCTATCTGGTAATTTAAGTTATTATTTCGTGCTAATTGACATTTCGTCAAAACATTTTTGGGTTAAACGTATTTCACTGTAATGGTCTTCTTCATAAAATACATTATTACTGAAATTTCGAGAGAGTTTTTAGGATCTGTACTTTTGAAAATTGAAAATAAAAGGACGAAATACCGAAGTGTTAGTGACGAAATTTTATTTAGAATTGGGTAACTTGTCCGTCTAGTTCTTTATTTAATTCGGATTTTTTTCGGATTGTTTATCAGTATGTTGACGATTGTTAGCACATATAAAACGGACGAGATAAGACCTTCTTGAAGAGGGTAAAAATATGCTCAACATGGAAAGGGCCAGCTGTTAACACCAAGTTCTTTGGGAACCTACATTCCCCCCCTTGGCATGTACTAAAATATATAGTCAAAAACACTCATATTAGGTATAAGAGTTTTTAATAAAACATATTACCTATTAAAAATACATACCTAAATATAAAAAATATAAGTTTATAAGACTTTTTTTAGGTTTCATTCGTGACCATAATACAATGAGCTATGTATAACTTTAACTTATCTACTAAAAACCAAAGCATTTAGAAATCAGTTAGAAGCAATGCAAATAACTTTCAAGCTATTAGAATTTCAAGATATTAGAATTTAGAGAGAAAACAATGTGAATTGAACATTTTAAAGTCATAATATCAAAAAAGTAGATAATTCTGCATCGTCGGAGCTAGTATCCAACTATACTTTTAAGTGGGATCTCAAGATCTTGTGATTTAAAAGTTAAATCTGGAAAAAATAATTCTATAAATAATCTATTGGAGTACCTTAAAGATAGATATTATAATTGTTTGTTTTGATATACTTTATAAGAGTTGAAACAATAACACGACTAACGAAAACAGCTACTTTTCTTTTGTATGAGTATAGTACAAAGTCAAGGGGAGGCTGCTCTTGATTTATTTAAATTATTTTAATGCAATTAACATAATTAATCAAGTTGTTGACAATAAAACACAAGTATGTGACATTTTGTTCGTTAGTGTTTTGCCCAAAACACTGAAAGCGAAAGCTAATGGTTGTCTTAATTATGATGTCAGTAATATTCATGGTTTAAAATTTATATTTAAATCAACAACAATTTAAAGCAAAGACCATAGAGTACAAATCATTGCTGTAGTGATGTGTGCATCACTTTATCTGGTGTTTTCATCTACGAGAAGTTCAAATCTCACAGACAAACATTATAAGTGAACCTACAAAGTTTTGCCGAATTTGAAAACATTAATAGTTAAATGAAGTATTAGAATTATTTTTTTCCTGGTTTAACTTTTAAATCACGAGAGCTGGAGATCCCACTTAAAAGTATAGTTGCATACTAGCTCCGATGATACCGAATTATCTACTTTTTTTGATGTTATGACTTTAAAATGTTCAATTCGCATTGTTTTTCTCTAAATTCTAATATCTTGAAATTCTAATCGCTTGAAAGTTATTTGCATTGCTTCTAACTGATTTCTAAACGCTTTGTTTTTAGTATATAAGTTAAAGTTAAACGTAGCTCATTGTAGTATGGTTATGAATGAAAACCCTAAAAAATCTTGTATTCATATGCTTGTTCATAATATACCGTACATTGTTTAAGTGTAGAAGATAATGCCATTTATTAAAACTCGAAAGTTTGAAATTATCTGTAATTAAAATAAAGCAGTTTGCTAAACTCTCCGAGGTATGTATTTTTAATAGGGAATATATTTTATTAAAGACACTGATATTTAATATGTATGAGGGTTTTGGACTATGCATTTTAGTACATGTCAAGGGTGGAAAATGTAGGTTCCCAAGGAACTTGGTGTTACCCGCTGGCCTCTTTTATATTGAGCATATTTTTACTCTCTTCAAGAAGGTCTTATCTCGTTCGTTTTATATGTGCTAACAATCGTCACCAGACAGATAAGCAATCCGATAAAATTCGGGTTAAGTAAAGAACTAGACGGACAAGTTACATAATTCTAAATAAAATTTCGTTGCTAAAGCTTCGGTATTTCGTCCTTTTATTTTCAATTTTCAAAATTACAAATCCTAAAACCTCTCTCGGAATTTCAGTAATAATGTATTTTATGAAGAAGACCCTTACAGTGAAATACGTTTAACCCGAAAATGTTTAGGCCGAAATGTCAGTTAGCACGAAATAATACAATGATCCCAACAAACTACCATGCATATATTTTTTCTCTTAACATGAAACGAAAATCATTTAACAGAGAAGGTTATTCTCCTGAATGTCTTTCTTTCATAGATTATTATAAAATATGTATATATAAACATACATATCTACGTAAATAAAATGTACTCTTATAAGCTTAATTTTGTTGAATATATGTTATTTATTCAATATCTTTTAACATGAAATTCTTTTAACTGGAAAATATATTTCATTTCGCTCATATTTGTGTTGAACGATTTTCACTATATAAGTAGATTGCATTTAATAAAAAATAAAACTGTACTTTATAATTGTAATTATTTTTTCCGTAAATTGGAACTATTGCAAAATGTTGTGTATTTTTCATTCTATTTCTTTAACGAATGAGAATTACACATATTTAATGTTTGATTTTCTTTTTTGTTTAAAATTCAGTTCTAAAGCATTTATTACTATATACTAAAGTATTTAAAATTGGAAGGTAAATCATTCATTACATTTTAAGATATTAATTTGATATATATTTAATGTCCGCTTACAAGCTTTACCGAAAATCTTCTATGCACATTTCTTTTACAGATAATAATTTTTGTTCATAAGATATGTTTTAAACCATAAAACACACTCATGTCCATAAATTAAGGATAATGAAGTTCAGGCAATGAAAGAGACAAAAGCAAAACAAATTTGACTTATTTGTAAAGTCTATTTATTAAAAAAAATGTAAAGAGCAAAAAAGATGCTATATGTTTGACATAATTAATAAAAATTGCGATTTTTACTCCCTGGAGCAAATTTCAAAAAAGAACGTATTTACAGAAAACAGTATAACATAATTAGTATGATGGTTAATACGGAGTATGTCTCCCGTGACGATGCAATACAAGCGTTACAAAGCCTACGCATGCTGAGTATCAGATTATCAATCTGATCTTGGGGGAAATTACACCACTCATCAATCAATGCCCTCCGAAGTTCCGATAGACAGATGGGAGGGGGTTGACGGACTGCAGTTCGTCGGCCAAGCATGTCCCACACATGCTCTATTGGATTCAAGTCCGGTGAGTATGCTGGCCAATCCATACGGGTGATATCCTCCGATTGAAGGCATTCGTCTACAATGTTTGCACGGTGAGGTCGGGCGTTTTCATCCATGTACAGAAATTCAGGACCCATGGCGCCCCGAAACAAACGTACCTGTTGTTCCAGAATTACATCCCGATAGATGTGGCCTGTCATCGTTACACTCTGAACATGCAGGTCAGTTCTGGAACCAAGAATAATTGCTCCTCAAACAAGCCATCCTGCACCACCTTAACGGTGTCGTTCAATGGTGTTCTCTTGGTAGTAACGGGTACCTGGCGCTCTCTATATGAATGTCCGGTGAGAATCAGAATGTAAATTGAACCTGGACTCGTCGGAAAACATCACACAAGACCACTGTTGCGGTGTCCACAATGCATGCTCTCTAGCCCAGCATAATCGCAAGCGACAGTGAGTTGCAGTAAGGGGAACATATCTGACAGGCCTACGAGCATATAGACCAATTTTCCTTAAGCGCCTGTACACGGACTGCCTTGAAACTGTCGTACCGGTAGCTGAAGAGAGCTGACGAGACAGGTCTGATGCTGTGCTCCGTCTGTTTCTTTTGGCAGTAACTGCCAAATACCGGTCATCATTCGGCGTAGTAACTCGGGGGCGACCTGTGCTGTAACATCTACTCACATTACCATCATGTTTGAATCGTTGCCAAAGCCTGGAGATAACACTCTGGGCGATTCCAAGTTCCTCGGATACTTCCAGCTGGGTACGTCCACACTCCAGTCGTCTGATTATTCTACCACGTAAAAAATCATCCAAATGCTTCCTTTGTGCCATAACTATGCGGTTATTTCACTGAAAGGCTTTTAAAGCGCTTGTGAACATGTACATTCTTTGCTACCATTCCTTATATACACCTTTCATACACTCTCGTCATTGTGACGTACTATCCGCGCCATCTGGTGGTTTCCTGTAATTTGCATATTCTTTTTCAAGATGTGTGTGATAATTCTACAGGTGAAAGTTTTATTTTAGAGCTCAATTTCTGTGTGATTCTGAATTATCCTTAATTTATGGACATGAGTGTATATAAAAGTTCATTAGCCAAAAATATTTAAAGGTTTGAAACTTAAAATATTCATGTGTTTTCGTATTTATAACAGTGCTCTTAAGCATTCCAGTAAAGGATTATGGGTTTTTAGAAAGTGTTAACGTAAAGCATGTCTTTTATAGGTTACAACGTTAATGACAGATACATTTCAAGGAAATAAGACTGTTAGTAATGCACCTGAAATTTTCCAAATATTCTCAAATACAAAATCCTTCTTGCTGAAAAACTGTTTAAAGTTATCATAAGCAATAATATTACTATAAGTTGCTTTAATAATCATATTACACCAATAATTATATTATTCCATTCTTACTTAAATTTCATTATTTATTGAAATAGGAATATCGGATTTTTCGTGATATTTCCACCAGCTGAAATTTTATTGTCACCTTAAACAAAAAGCTTATGAAATTAGATACCAGAGGTTTATTTTCTTCTATACAGTTACATTTTTTGGTAATTTATACTGTTTGTTTCCCAGTTTATAGAATATTATATACCAGTTTACTTCTAAAATGATAGAATCGTTCTTGAATTTCAGTACCTAGTTTCTAATGCTGAAATTATTTTATCGGTCACTGGTCAGATATTGCAAATTTTACACCATGGAATAGTACCGAATTTACAACCAATAGAGCAAGTAGATAAACTAGCTTTAGAATCCATCGAATTATCCAGAAGAGAAGCGACTCCCAAATGAAAATCTCTCTGATCATGGCCATCACAAGTCACTAGTATATTCGTCCCTCTAGGATTAACGTGCCAAATGTAAATAGATGGCATTTGGAGTGTGTTGTATAAGTAAAACATATAAATAATTATTAAACTAATTTTAAATGCTAATAACGAATGATAATATAAATTGACTTGATATTACAAGTCTAATTTAGTCATAGAAAAAAAGAAGAATTTCTAATTAATAGGAAATTCATACTATAACTGATACTTATTAACATTTTCAATGAGGCAACATATGATTATTGAAATGCATTTCTATATTTAATTCCTATTTCAACCACTAAATTGGTCCTTTTATTACATAACTAATAATACATCACTGCTATTGTAATATTTGAACAAATACCTAAATTTAAGAATTTTAAGTTAAAGCATTTATAAATGAGTTTCAAATATATTTATAATTTGTGGAACCTCAAAAAGAGAAGTTTGTGTCGGCAAAGGAATATGTGAGATGCAGAATCACGGAATAGTGCAATGTTTTTTTAAAGCTTTATTAATGTTGGGGCATGTTCATGTAAATTGCGAAGACATACTCTAACTTGCTAAAGGTCTTAAAGAGGTTTAAGTTTTTTTTTAAATTAAGAAAAAAATTAACTACTGAACATAAGACTAACTTACACAGAAAAAAATAATTAAACTACATTTATTTAAATCTACTGCTGTTACTTTTAAATAAATTATGTGTTATTAATAAATATCCAGTTAGTATTGTACAGTCATATCTAGAAACCATTCAACATAATAAAGTTAAGTGGAAGACTTCATAAGCTAATGTAATAGTGAACAGTGAAGTATTATATTTAAAATTAGCATTTATATTGTATCAGACATCTTGATTCCCCACTATGGACTAAGTTATTCAGGAAGAAATAGAGATGTCATTGTGGAATAAGTAAGCCTAGAAGATGAAGAGAAAGTCTGGAAGTCTCTCCTGGACATATTTCTCTTCTATCGATTTCATTCCAGGATAATCTTACTAATAAAACTGGTCTTTACGAGAGGTGACCTGTCGCCTCCCTGTTAGAAATCTTCTCCGTTGTTGTAAACTTGATAATGAGTTTCTTTGACATTACTGTGTAACAATTTGAATCTATTGTAAATTTCAGGCCTTTAATGTGTGGGTACCAAGTATTCAAACTGGGAATAATTTGACGCTGACAATTAGTATGCATTCTTTCTTTTCCATGTGTTCTAAATACGAGTACTTTAATATCTAAACAGTTTAGTTTGGTATTGAATCTTTGCTGTTATTTTTTCCTATTCGTGGGCTAAGAAGATCGAAAGATACTGCATAAGACATATTCCCACTTGCTACAACACCTTTCTATCAGTAGAAATGGAACTCATGCCAGTACTGAACTTCAGTGCCTTACCAGTTCGGTAATCATTCGTGCTACTTAGCAGGACCCTGGTAGTTTGTAGTTCTAATCGTGTGGAAGAAATTGTTTTGTCTTTTAGATTATGTATATACTTTTGTAGCTCATTGTAAACCTCTTTTATGGGACAAACTACATAATGGACACCATCAAAAAGGTGTGAAAAATTTGTAGAGATCTCTAACTAGATATTTCAGTGACATTTCCTGCTAATTGTCGCAATGTGACACTTGCTTTTGTGCTCACTGATTAGCCTCTGTATAAATACTTAGATGGATAAGCTGTGTTGACTTAAGCTAACAAAAGACTTTTTATTTTCTATACCGTAAATATTTTACTTCTTCAAATTATCTTACAATAACCCGCAATGTTCGTATAACTGAGAGGAAAGTGAAGATATTTCCGGTTCACAGTACCAACACTGATGAATTGCTTATAAAAAATTATACTTAAAATTATAGAATTTTAATCCTTTCCTAACTATTTTTTTTCTGAGTATAGAAGTGTGAGATCTGTTTTACAGATGAAACATTACTTTGTTATTAATTATCTGATGTAAAATATTAAAACGAGTCTTAAAAATCAAGAAGAATATAGAAAGATCTATATCTAGTACTTCAGGTAATCACAAATACACAACGTCACAAATATATGATAGTTCCGAAACACAGGAATATAAAGGGTCCCTTCAAAATATTGAAGACTGTAGAGTCATCGTACATTCCTGAAATGTATTAAACCATAAAATTTGACTGTGTGTATGCGATATGAACAGACCTCTGTTTCATCTCAAAAGACATACTCAGATATATTCCAGGTTGGACGTTTCTCCAGATAATGCTCGACTAAATGCTCATTTGAAACTTGAAGGGCTATTAACAACGTCTTTAATAGGGTAAATGTTAGGTACACATATATTTTACTAATGTGAACTATTGGTATCTGAACAGATCTGAAACTATGTAAGACTAATTACATTTTTTTTAGGTTAAAATGTCGTTAAAGCAAAGAATACCCTTTTTCTATTATATATATAAATATATAGATTGATAGAGAGATAGATAAATATAAATAGATAAATATTGTTAGTGCGATATGTGTCATGGTGATGAGTTTAGAATAAGGAAAACAAAATTAAAATATAAACAATTTAATGACTACAGTTAATTTTAAAGAAAAAGTTGCTATGTTAAGTAGTCAGTTGCAGAAATGGAGAAATTATAAATGTAAAACATACAGTAAAACATTTGTTTTCTTTACACATACGACATAATTATACGCATTTTATCACTGTCTCCATATATTAGAGCTTGGAGATGATTGAATCGACTGGTAGGTGTTTTGAATACCCCTGCTGACGCAGTCATTACAAATGTGCTTAAAGTAGACGGTCTCATTCTCATAAGTTCTCGTGCATGAAAAAGGAGACCGTAATACTTCAAACTAATTTTGATACAAACGTAATTATTATAATCATAATGTTTTTTGTCCACGTTACGCAAAAGACAGAAAGATTCATCTGTTAGCTATTTTCCATTTTCTCACGGACATGTTTTAGCCTATGTCATTGTTTCCTTCCTATTAGTTTAGAGATCTGAAAAATGACCGAAGGGATATGACATGGTATTTAAATTCGTGGATTTTAATACTTTGGATGGTAAGGAGGCTCGCAGATGTTTGGAATCCCCGACATTTCTAGTGTGAACCTCGGAATTGTATTTTTTTGCAGTTGGTTTAATTGTATTTAACAGATTTAGCGGTTCTACCCACAATTAGGGATTGGTTCATCAAATTATTGTTCATGTACGAAATCACATAGAATTTTCCTTACATTTTTATGAACAGTGAATTATATTATTGTAAACCCCTCCTTCTTCTTATTGTCTTCCCCCCATCTCTGTTTTGAACCTCGGAATTGTAAGTTTTTTAATTGTATTTAACTTTACTTATTGTCTTATTGTCTCATTGCCTCATTGTTTTATTGTCTTATTGTCTAATTTGTTAATTGTACTTATTGTCTCCCCCCACCTCTATTTTGAATCTCGGAATTGTAAGTTTTTTTGCCGTTGGTTTAATTGTATTTAACATATTTAGCGGTTCTACCCACAATTACGGATTGGTTCATCAAATTATTGTTCATGTACGAAATCACATAGAATTTTCCCTGCATTTTTATATACAGTGACATATATTATTGTAAACCCCTCCTTGTCCTTATTGTCTTCCCTCATCTCTGTTTTGAACCTCGGAATTGTAAGTGTTTTAATTGTATGTAACTGTACTTATTGTCTTATTGTCTCATTGCCTCATTGTCTTATTGTCTAATTTGTTAATTGTACTTATTGTGTCCCCCTCCTCTATTTTGAACCGGAATTGTAAGTTTTTTAATTGTATTTAACTATACTTATTATCTCATTGTTTTATTGTCTTATTGTCTAATTTGTTAATTGTACTTATTGTCTCCCCCCACCTCTATTTTGAATCTCGGAATTGTAAGTTTTTTTGCCGTTGGTTTAATTGTATTTAACAGATTTAGCGGTTCTACCCACAATTAGGGATTGGTTCATCAAATTATTGTTCATGTACGAAATCACATAGAATTTTCCCTGCATTTTTATATACAGTGACATATATTATTGTAAACCCCTCCTTGTCCTTATTGTCTTCCCTCATCTCTGTTTTGAACCTCGGAATTGTAAGTGTTTTAATTGTATGTAACTGTACTTATTGTCTTATTGTCTCATTGCCTCATTGTCTTATTGTCTAATTTGTTAATTGTACTTATTGTGTCCCCCTCCTCTATTTTGAACGGCGGAATTGTAAGTTTTTTAATTGTATTTAACTATACTTATTATCTCATTGTTTTATTGTCTTATTGTCTAATTTGTTAATTGTACTTATTGTCTTCCTTTATTTTGAACCTCGGAATTGTAAGTTTTTTGCCGTTGGTTTAATTGTATTTAACAGATTTAGCGGTTCTACCCACAATTAGGGATTGGTTCATCAAATTATTGTTCATGTACGAAATCACATAGAATTTTCCCTACATTTTTATGTACAGTGAATTATATTATTGTAAACCCCATCTTGCCCTTATTGTCTTCCTCCCATCTCTATTTTGAACCTCTGAATTTTAAGTTTTTTGTCGTTGGTTTAATTGTATTTAACAGATTTAGCGGTTTTAGTGGTTCTACCGGCAATTTGGGATCGGCTCAACAAATTACTACTCATGTAAGTTATTTAAGTAGAATTCTTCCTACATTTGTATGTGCATTTTATTGTATTATTGTTTACCTCTCCTTGCCCTTATGTCTTCCTAGCATCTTCGTTGTAAATCTCAATATTTAATTTTTTTGGGTATAAAATAGTCTTTCTGTTTTGCTGTTGTTCTTTTATTTTTTTGCTGATTATTATCATTTTAACTCTTGAATTCTGTGGCGCAGACATGATGTATATTCAAGAAAATAATCTTAAAAAACCCCAGACAATTTTTATTCTAATTAATAATATTCGCATAGAAATAAAACAATCAACTAAGAAATGCAAAATTAAGTAACGCTCAACAAGTTTCTCGACATCACTCGTTGCTGAAACATTATTTTAACACACAAAATGTTATAAGATTTATAGTTCTTAGACTTCTAACGTAAAAATAGTAAAACCAGAGCATTAAATCCAACCTTACTCTTCAGTAGTCCCAGAAGAAAAAAAACTATAGGAAGAAGAAAATCAGGAAAAGTCGGTGAAAGCTGTGCGAAAAAAGAAACTGTTGGGTTTGAAAACGAGCCATCAAATAACCATTAGAAATAAAAATCTTATATTCTTCTAAATATTCTGTAACGGAAGAACCTTTACAAATTACCATTTTATACAGAAAAATTTACTAATTTTATCCCACGAGGATACGCATGCGATTTCTATAAAAAATGTTTAAGGAGGATAGTTTGAATGAATAATTTATTTCTAAGCTGTTTTTTTCATTCGTTTGATGCAAGGTAGTAAGGATTAGTTCTGCTTTACTAAATATTCTACTTTATGTGTAAGTTTTGATTCGGAATTATTTTTTAATTCCGTTTAAAAAGTACTATGATGGATCTTTAAAAGTTCTGTAATTAAAAACGAGTGCTATAAAACTTCTTTCTAACTTTTACTGATCCGTGTATTCAAAAGATTTTTATTCATCACATATTTACATGTTAGCAGTAGTTTGAGTAAGCCATATAAGTAGAAATTTATTTTTAATTTGTATCATCCTCGCGAAGTGTAATAATGAAAAGCATAAGTTTATAGATAACATTTTAAAAGAATAATTTAAAAGAACCACACAACATATCAAAAATAAAAGCGTAAAATGAGGAATAGACAGCCATAACTATTTTTCAATAAAATTTCCTTGGGGAGTAAATTCCTCATTCTTTTAAAATTTTCATATAAAAATTGTTTTTAAAAGTGTACCTCTGTAAATATGAATAACATACATTGAACAAAAAAATGATGGACAGTAAGGTTACCGGCTTTCATTGTTTAATAATTTTTTATTACATTATGCTTTTAAACTATAGTAAAATTCCGAAAAAATACAATTTCAAAAATGAATTAAAAAACTTGCTTTCATTTCATTAGCACATAAACATAAATTATAAATTTAAAGAACATTATGATGATATCACTTTCGATAGTCAAAAAATACTTGGAAATTTATACAAGGTAACACAAAATAACTTTTAAATTTTAAACAAAAGCATTTAATCCTTCGTGTGATATCCTTTGTATGCTATACAGCTTCTAATCCTTTTTTCATCGAAAGGACCAACTTTTCAGGGCAGTATGTTGGTTCACTGTCCCATATTTTCTGAAGAACTCTTTTTAGTCCATATTTATTTTTATTTTCTTCTTTCAAAATATTTTTTCCGTAAACACCCATAAATGTTCTATACGGTTCAAATACTGACTTTGTGAAGGATGGGGCAGTTCTTTTTGTACATTATGTAATAACCATTCCTTTACAAACTGAGCGTTAGGCTTGGGATCATTGTCTTGGACAAAAGAGAAGTTTCTATTTAAATTCAATTTTACAGCTGTGCCTGGTAAATCCTGTTCTAGAACATTTAAAGATACCATTTTGTCCATGGTACCGTCAATAACCAATAAATTTCCAACACCGCTAGCTGCCATTGGAGACCATACCATAACGTTACCACCGCCTAACATTTACTTTTATATTTGCTGATTTAAGTACTGTACCTTCCCTTTTCCACCAATAAAAATAACTTAAGTAAAAATATCTGTATCAATAAAAATAACTTAAGTTAGAAGACTTCCGAAAATCCTGGGACTTGCATTATAGTATTCAGCATACCTAAAATGTTTTTCCACATTTCTGGCAGATAAGTATGGTTTTTTTTGTATCGCATAGGCTTTGTATTCCATAGAATGTAACAATATTTTTATCGTCTGTGGACACAAATTGACAACATATGTCTCCTTTAACTTTCTTGATATCTTTACTGCATAAATTGTAGGTTTAACAAATCTCAGTACAAATCTCAGTACTCTATAACAAATTTCAGTACCCGCCTCTCTAACTGAAACGAAGAAATCTTTTGGGGCCGATCACTTCCATTTTGTCTGTGGAAAAATTCATAAGTTTTATCGTTATTAATTACATAATGAACATATGCATAATGTTTAATGAGGCTTTTATTAATTGTATATCTCTTACTTTCCTTTTCTTTTATTTCACAAATTAAGTTTTATATCTATAAAATTTATTTTATATTATATATATATTTAAATATAAATATATATACATATATATATACATATATATATACATATATATACATATATATAATATATATACATATATATATATATATATATACATATATATACATATACATATATATACATATATATACATATATATACATATATATATATATATATATATATATATATATATATATATATATATTATATATTTATATATATATATACATTTATATATATACATATATATATATGCATCTATATACATAAATATTATATATATATATATATATATATAAATATATATATATTATGTATGTATATATATATATATATATATATATGTGTGTGTGTGTGTGTGTGTGTGTGTGTGTGTGTGTGTGTGTGTGAAAATTATTTCCTCTAGTCACAATAATTGTATAGCCCCTACTGTTTTTAGTTGCCCTGACTACTGGTAAGGAGAAGCCTAATCTGCTTAGCAGTAATTTGGTAAGATGCAGTCTGGCCACATTGAAGAGACCAGCATACAAGTCTAAGTCTAAACGAAATTTTATTTAAGATATGCTAGAAAAGGACATCTTTACTAGTCAGCGGTAGACAAGAGAAAGACGTGCAAGACGCTTTTCTCGAAGACCCAAGAGCGAAGACAGAACGAATTTTCCCAACATACAAGAAACTTATTAAGAGAATTTAACTGTTAAGATCAGCAGAAAAGACAAGCTATTTGCAGGCGACGGCTGCAAAACATGTTGAATGGACAGTGAATTTACATTTATTGGACAAAAAGCTTTGGGAAATGTATTGAAAGAATTTTAAGTAGAGGACACTCCTTTGTTTAAGACATTTAGAGACTGATAAAAATTATTTTAAGGAGTTAGAATGGGAGAGAGGAAGTTTTTTTTAAGGAAATATTAAAGTGAAATAATTTTGATATATTATATATATATATATATATATATATATATATATATATATATATAACCTATGAAACATTCATGGAGAGTTATACGCAGAATAATATAGCATGTCGTAAGTGTCATGGATTTTTTTTAACTTAATTTCATTCTTATCTGTAAGATTTCCACATTTTATTGTATGGATATCATATATTGAAATACATTAACTTCATATCAAATATGACGTCAATAACTATGTTTTAAAATCATTTGAAATTTAAAAAATCCAAGTAATTTAATACAAGTTATAAGAGCTGAAAAAATTATAACATTTTTATAGTAATTTGGAGCTTTTATAGATGAATTTTGAGATTTGTTTCCTGTAAAATTAAATTACATATTTTTTTGGTTAGTCATATTTTAATCCTTAGTATACAGTGATTCACTTCCTATCCAGCTGATTTGAACTATCTCCAAACGTTAGAGGAAGATTTTGAGTAGAAAAATTATATTTTTATTTTATTCAATGTAAATTCTTCTTTTCGAGAATATGCGCTCTTTTTAGAATATTTTCCTCGGTCATTAATAAGAACTAAGCTGCATAAAAATTATTTAGTCGTGTTAGAAACTTGTAAATTATAAATTTAATTTTATATTATCTAATAGTATAGTCTATAAACTATTTAGTCTCGCTACAAAAAATAATACAATATATCAAAATATATTTGTAATGAATTATGAAAAAAAAATAAAAGAAAAAATTGGTAATTAGTTTAAGATGACATTTTAAAAATCAACAAGATTATAGTAATTTGCAAATTTAAAATATTAACATTTTTAGTTAAAATATACAGTATATGAGTAGAAAACTTCAGAAGTTTAAGAGAGCTAAAATTTATTTTGCGCTAAAAAATCTTCACTATGTTAATCAATTTGTGATTCTTTATTAAATAAAAAATTCTTCTCTGTTTAGAATAAAATAATTGATACATCATTAATAAAGGTCTAATTTTATAAAATTATATAATTTTGTAATATGAAGCAAACCTTTTTATTACAATGTAAATTTATATAATTTACATTGATATAAAAAGTATTGCTCCATATCAACAATTTTAAAAAGTAGGAATCAACTTACCAGAAGAATAAATTTTGAAATTCGTTAATTAGAAATTCATTTTTATATATAATAAAATTTATATAAATGTTTTATTCTGAAAACGTCAATTTTGTTAATACGCAAGACATTTTATATTAAAGCATATTAAATACCTCTTTTTAAAAATTTCCCTTTCTTAACAGTTGTTTTTTTATTTTTAAAATGCTAGACAAATTTACAGTTTTATTTTACCGAATTGGACAGATGTCATAATTTAATTTAATCCCTTAACGTGCTCACTCGAATTAACTCGAGCGCTCTAAACTGGCTAAACTGTGGACACTCGAGATAATTAGAGCAGCTTTATACTTAATGTTGCTATAATTTTTCACACTTGAATGCAATCGAGAATTGAAAAACAATCTTTTTTTATATTTTTGTCATTTACATGGGATTGTAAGCTATAACACTTATTTATTCAAGTATAAAATATATATATTTTTTAAATTCAACGTTCTAAATTGTGTTTTTTACATTAAAAATATTTATTTTTTTGGCCGGCCTTTTTAATAAGAACTTTGTATTAAGGGGTTAATATCAAAAATTAATTTCTAATATACACATCTTAAAATTTAAACTTACAGGTAAATGAATTTAATTTTTTTCAAATGGCTTATGTTGTTTAAAATTTCAGTAAGTGAAATGAGAAAATTAACTATATTTTCAAACAGACAGCGTCTCTAAAGAACTTGCAAGAAATACCTCCGAATAAGAGCAGGTCTTTTTATTTTATGTTGAACCAAAAATAGCTGTTATAATCTACATTTGGAAACTTAAAAGGTACTCTATCCTATTAATATTAGGACTCCTGCCTATATATCGGTAACATTGAGATGTTTAAATAGTTAAGATAACATTGACCACTTAAACACACAACTAAAAAGCTATTTAAATAATTTTTTAAGGATTAAGAGCAAAAAGCAATTTCTTATTTCTGTATATAACAGAAGTTTCTGTTTTGGAGCTGGAAGGATGCGATAAAGCCTATACTTAGTTTTCAAAGCCATCCATCTTCTCAATATTTCGCTCACGTCAGTGAAGCCTTGCTACTATCAAACAACACAGCATTTATCAAATGGCTTAAAAACACATTTACAAAAATATCCTTTGAAATTTCCGAAAAGGATGATATTTAATTATTTTGCGCTAAAACGTTTTCACTGTGTTAACCTATTTGTGATTTCCTATTAAATAAAAAATTCTGCTCTGTTTAGAACAAATTATTTGCTACATCATTAATAAAGCTCTAATTTTATAAAATTATTAAATTTTTTTATATGAAGGAAAATTTTTTATGACTATGTAAATTTATATAATTTACATTGAAGTAAAAATCTCACTTCATATCGACAACTTTTAAAAGTAGAAATCAATGTACCAGAAAGATAACTTTTGAAATTCGTTAATTAGAAACTAATTTTTATACGAAATAAAATTGATATAATTTTTTTTATTCTGGAAACTTGAGTTTTGTTAATACTCAAGACATATTTTATATTGTAGTACATTAAATATACTTTTTAAATTTTTTCATTTCTTAACAGTTAATTGTTTTCTTATTTTTAAAATGCTAGAAAAATTTAGTTTGTTAGTTATTGTAAAATTTTATTTTACTGAATTGATCAGATGCCGTAATTTACTTTAACCCCTTAACATGCACGCTCGAGTTAACTCGAGCGCTCTAAACTGGCCAAACTTAGCACACTCGAGATAATTCAAGCGGCTTTGTACCTTTATGTTGCTAAAATTTTTCACACTCGAAAGCAGTCGAGAATTGAAAATAACAATGTGAAAGAAAAAAAAAACGATCGTTTTTTTTAGATTTTTGTCATTTACATGGGATATAACATTTAATATTCAAGCTATAACACTTTCTTATTCAAGTATAAAATATATATTTTTTTTTCTAAGTTCAAAATTCTAAATTGTCTTTTTTACATTAAAAAATTAAATGTTTTCTGGCCTTTTTCAAATAAAATGTGCATTAAGGGGTTAATATAAAAAATTATTTTCTAATGTACACATCTTAAAATTTATCTTACAGGTAAGTGAATTTAATTTTTTTTAATTTGTGTAAAATGCTTATGTTGTTTAAAATTATAGTACGTGAAATGAGAAAATTAACTATAATTTCAAAGAGACAGCGTCTCTAAAGAACTTGCAAGAAATGCCTCCGAATAAGAGCAAGTCTTCTTATTTTATGTTGAACCAAAAAAGGCTGTTATAATCAACATTTGAAGATTTAAAAGGTTCTAGATCCCATTAATAGTAAGACTCATGCCTATATCGGTAACATTGAGATGTTGAAATAGTTAAGATAACTTTGACCATTTATACGCACAACTCAAAAGCTATTTAAACAATTTTTTTTAAGGATTAAGAGCAAAAAGCAATTTTTTATTTCTCTACATAACAGAAGTTTCTGTTTTGGAGCTGGAAGTGTGCGATAAAGCCTATACTTAGTTTTCAAAGCCATCCATCTTCGAAATATTTCGTTCACGTCAGTGAAGCCTAGCTACTATCAAACAACACAGCATTTATCAAATGGCTTAAAAAACACATTTACAAAAATATCCTTTGAAATATCCGAAGAGGAAGATATTTAATTATGCGGATAAAATTTCATTCGTTTTTTTACGAAAGTTATTACTGTTTCGTTAATTAATTAGGATTTGTAAAAATATACATCAATCGTTTTCCAATCATTGTAAGTTTATTTCATTTTTACGTAAGCTAACTACTTTGTAAAAAGAATTTCTAGATAGTTTTAGTTTTATTTTATTTGATAAGAAATTACTATTTCCTCCATAATAATGTTTCCGTCATTATAAAAATTTAGAATAAATGCGAAACATGAAATTTTTACAAGATTTTAAGATAAAGGTATTTTATGTTAAAAGAGAATTTTTAGATTTACATCAATATTATTCATTAATAATTACTAATACACATAAATTATTTTCTTCCCTAGATGACATAAAAAATCTTTTAATCTTGGAATGAAAATATAAATAGTTTAATTTTAGTCTTTCAAATTTACTCATTAAAGTTAGTATTTCATTATTTTAAATAGTTAAAATAAAGTACATGTCAGCAATACATTTTTATGTAGATATAAAATATCAACCTGATTTTAATTTAAGATAAAATTTTGAAACTATTACAACTTTTTCTGATTTAGAAATTTAGTATAATCTATATAATAATAGCTTAAGTTATCCGTCTGTCTGTCCTCGAATTTATGAAGCGGTTGTACCTGGAAAGGATAGAGGCACGCGTATTGGATTTTTGTTGAGTTAGGGTTAGTAATATTCGAAATCCACCCCTTCCCCCCGTTCTATCCTTTAATGCCATTATTTTAAGCCCTATTTTTCCTGGCGATTAAAGTTTTCAATTTACCACATAATAAACAGGTAAAAATAACAGTTTTTTCTAGGATTATGACATCATTCCTTTAACCATTTCATTTTATCATTCCTTATTTTAAATTATTTAAATATCATCTGAATTGTTTTCATGAGCTTTATCATTGAACTTAGATATTACGTAAATGATTTTCTTTTATATTTGGCTTAAATAATAGATTAGTTAGATATGTGATAATTATAAATATAACCATCGAATATTTTTTGTTGCAATGAAAATTTTATCACCGGTATTAACAATAAATTCTATCTACCTCCAAGGTGTAGTGGAAATGATAGTTTTATTCTTTTACTTCCATTAATAACTTTGGCAAAAAGATTGGGAAGAACTTGACGATAATTTACACTTAGCTAAAAAAAATTTGAATTATCTTTCTAAATGAATTCAACTTGATTCTAAACTGCATTCACATTATCGGGAGACCTTAAGAGGAGTATGAGAATAAACAAGTTATTCAGAGTGTACCAGATAATTCTCAGCAAAAATAATACCATTTTTTATCTGCCTTATAGAGTACTTTACAATTCTAGTAAATTAAAAATTTTACTGATTCCATCAGATGATGGGATATATGCTAGTTACAATATAAAATATCTTCAATGTTATGTAAATATTTAATATGTAATAGTGTTTGGTTAATCGTTTGAAACTTCCTAAATGTAGACAACATGGTGAAATTTAATATTTAGAGTTTTGGAAATATATGCATTTAGAGGGTCATCCACAAAGTTAAAAAAAATAATAACAGTTACCACACTATCATAAGAAAACTATGATTTATAACAATCAATGACATGTAATAAAAATCTTTAAATAATAGTCTTCCAGTGGCGCATAAGCATTAACAGAGCCTTTATTTAGACTGCTCGTAACCCGTGTTTAGATTTATTTTTTGAATTTATATTGAACAAAAATATTTACTTTGTTTATTACTTTGCATTTTGCTTTCAGTTTTTTCGTTATTGACCTTTCATTTCACTTCAATACTTCTTCGTGTCTTCCACTTCCCTTCTTCCTTCCACTATTTTGTTTTGCTAGGTTCCATACTGCGTCCACCCTGTCATAAATTAAAACAATGGTCCTCTATCTACTTTAAAGACTGGAATGTTTTGGTTACTCCAACTATATAAGCTCCTATAATTTTGGCCGAACGTGGCCAAATGGTAGAAAGCTTCCCTTCAGTGGATGAGTATGAGGATTCGAACCCCGTTAATCGCATGCATATTTGTAAACGTTCGAAATCAGTTTTAAGCAGTAAGTTCCGGTATCATTAGCACGCACGTAGTATATCAGCTCTCCAAACCAAGTAAAACCAAATCAACAGTTTGTCCTTTTTAAATATATGGGGGGTGGGCCTGAAATTTTACACTTTTGGCAAAAATCGAAGATGTATACAAGTTTAGTAAAGTTATATTAAAGTGATATATATATATATATATTATATATATATATATATATATATATATATATTATATATATATATATATATATATATATATATATATATATATATATATATAATATATATATATATATATATATATATATATATACATATATATATATATATACATATATATATATATATATATATATATATATGTACATATATACATAATATACATACATATATATATATGTACATATATACATAACATATATGCATACATAAATATATATATATATATATATATATATATATATATATATATATATATATATATATATATATATATATATATATATATATATATATATATATATATATATATATATATATATATATATATATATATATATATATATATATATATATATATATATATATATATATATATATATATATATATATATATATATATATATATATATATATATATATATATATATATATATATATATATATATATATATATATATATATATATATATATTAGCAGACATGAAAAATACTTAGCTAAAATTTGTATTTCTTTTCCCCAAGCAGTAAAAACATGAAAAATTCTGATTAATGGATACGAGAGCTGGAGAGAAGCTATCTAAAACATTTTTAATAGTTTGTTTTTCTAGTACATGCTGACTGATACCAGACATTTCTAGTTACAGGATGTTGCAATCAATCGTCGATAGACTCTAATGGTTGTGAAAAGATATTTCGATATCTAAATGATGCTCAGCGTTGCTCATTGCGTTTGCAGATGAGGAAATACGTATTGAACATTTCAAGTTATTATTTTTATTTGATTAAATGAGGGGTATCGTACTTGAATAATTCTTGGGTGCTAATAGGATTACTAAAAAATTTTTACTAAGATTTTTTACATTATATATGTAGTTATTTTGTTTGTCGTATTGTTTTAGGGCAATTTGAAATAAATAAGTTTTTTCTATGTAAATGTTTAAGCCGTAAATTTATTTAAAATATTAAATGAAGATTTTATATGTAATTGGAGGACGTTGAAAAAGAGTTTTTTTAAAATTGTTGAAACATATTTTTAAATTTTGTACGCATATTTATGGAAATATAACTAAAAAATATTAATAAAATTTAAAAAATCATATCCATTTTATTTAAAATACATTTTTAAATTTTTCCTGCTTTGCAAAATGATCATTGTTACTTAACATTTTCACTAGTAACAAAAACTATTTAAAAAATTATAAAACAAAGTAATTTACTAGAAATGTTACATGATTAAAACATTGGAATTAACATTCTTCAATGTAAATATGAATCTTAGTTACTGTATGTTTAATAGGTTTGAGATAAAAACGTTAATCGTTAAATGCATTAACGATTTGCAATATGCATTGTGTTTTTAATAATTTAGCAAATTTTTTTATTGACAAATCAAATTATGTACTTGAAGTGGGAATGCCTTCAAATATTAAAACACATACCATTTTATTGTGAGATAAATAACATTGATTTTCTAAATTATAAGACTAAGAAATACGATTAAATATAATAAGCAAGTGTAAATTTAATTTGCAACCAACAATGAATTATTTCAACGTAATAAAGAGAGTAAATATAATAGCTGTTTAATGTTCTATTAAATTTTATATACGAAGCATGTTAAGCAAACAAAAAATAGCAAACATAAAACATATTTATCTAAAATTTGTATCTCGTTTCTCTAAAAAGCGAAAACATGAAAAATATTCATTAATAGATATGAAAGCTGGATGGAAGCTCCCTAAAACCTTTTTAGTACTTTGTTTTCCTTCTATTTGCAGACTGATAGCAAGCATTTTTTGTTACAAGATGTTGCAATCAATCGACAATAGTCTCTAATTTTTGTCAAAAGAGATTTTGATATCTAAATGATGCTAAAAGTTTCTTATTGCGTTTGCAGTACGAAAATACATATTGAACGTAACAAGTCGAAATAATATTTGCTTACATGAGATAAATTCTACTTGAACAATTTTTGGATGCTTACAGCATGAATAAAAATATTTTACAACGATTTTGAAATTGATATATTTGGTTATTTTCCTTGTGTCATAGTATTTTACATTCTAACACACCCCATTTAAATCCATTTTGTGACTTAATATATTAATGTGAATTTATTTAAGGCATTTTGTTTTGAGGAGTAATATTTTAATGTGGTAAACAAGATCAATGGTAGTTCAGTCGGCAAAGACATTGATCTCATAACCGGAAGGCTGCGAGAGTGGCATTGTTTTTGTTCCAGGTGCACGTTCAATCCGTTTTCGAGTTCCGTTTCAAAACATCAACCAGTAAACTAATATTAACAGGTTGACTGCCATGGGGGTCAGCGGTAACTGGCACTCAATTTGGCTACGGCGCCATGGAGGCGACCGTTGACCGGCAACGCAGCAAATGATAAAAGTACATAACATGTTGACTTCCATGGGGGGTCACCGGTCACCCCACCAGAAAAACTACTTCAAGAATGATTTTATAATTCATTTTATCTGCTGCAAATAATATTTTAGCATAATAGGCATCGCATAATGAAAAGTTCATATCGGCACCTTGGGCAAACTGTCGAAAATGCGTCTGGCAGTCATTGTGTTAAACATTAATTCACAACTTGGAGTAATAATAATTTATTTAATTCTAACAATAAAAATGATTCCATTGTCCAAATTAAGCATTTGACCTCAGAAACAACAATGCCACGTTTACATGCTGAACAATAAAAAAGTATAAAAGAATATTTCATCGGTTAGGAAAGAAACAACTGAATTTCTCTTTTAATGATTACTGTGGCCAAGTTGCCACAGCGAGTTCCAGGCTCGACTTGGGGTGTTTATTGATGGCGGCTGAGGCACGTAAAATATGCTTGTACCCACAATGTCGCCGTAGTTCACAAACGGTATCTCTAAAGTTAGTACAAACTCATGAGTTTTCAGTTTGGATTCTGTTTCTAAATTACTAACATTTTTGTTTATTTTGTACCGTCTTAGGGAGTAATGTTAGCCGATTATATGGTGTTCTCATAAAAAAATGGCCCATCTGTTATCTGCAACTTGATAGCATTGAAAATAATGATAATAATTATAGTAAACATAATCATTAACTATCATTATTCAATAGGAGAATTGTGAAGTTCCTTTCATGCTACTGCAGACATTTTTTAAAATTGAAATATACTTTTTTAGTATATTTATTCATAAGTGTAAAATTTAGGGTTATATTAAGTCCTTTAGAATCATTTGGTAGTGGGGGGATTAGTTTTAAGTAGAGATTTCATTTTCCCTTTTAGCCAATTAATGCATAGCATATATTATTTTCATCTATTGCTACAAATCAGTTAATAGATTATTTGTTTACTCGGGCATGTTTTTAGCAGAAGTAGATAGCAATTTTAGAATAAATCAACTGTATTGTCTAATATTTCCTGTTATTCATAATTTCATCATTTGGATCGATATTTTATGGTTTTTCGATCATCACACATAAAACTAATTTTCGTTCATCAAAATCAACTGAAATTATAAAGCGAATCCTTATATTCTATAAGACTTCAATTTAAAATGTTATGTTAATATGTGATACGAAATAAATCTCTTATCACTATAATTTTTTTGAAATTGCCATTTATTAAATATGTCGATGCCATTTATATGGTATCGTACGATGAGCTTACCACGAATGAGGACAGGCTAAAATATTAAAAGTTGTTTGCATATCATATATTTCTTCTTCGTGTGGATCATGATTGCTTAGAATTAAGATTCAAATATATATTCAGTAGAAATTTCTCGAGAATTAATGGATTAAATTGTGCTACTTTCAGCAAAGTCCTACGACCTATAGCTTGAATTACACCTTACATGTTGTAGCAGTAAAATATGTTAACCTCGTAATAGCCAAGAAAGAATGATTAAAATAAAATAAAATGCTTAACTTGAGGAATTTCTAATTTTATATTATATATATTAGCCGTATTAATTATTGGTAGATGAAACATACAAAAAAGCCTCGTGGGCCCAATGTCTCCCCAGTTGAAAATATATCTCTGGAGGTGGCAGGCTAAGCCTGGGGATATTTTTCTTTGTCCCTGTTTCTAATGTACAAGGACACAGCGAGGGCAATGTTAATCTCGTCCGAAGTATTCCTTAAGTCTTTAAGATCTACACAGTAGAATGTCATTTGTTCTCCGGTGTCCAGGCCAATAGTCCAAAGTTTGCATATCTCCCCCCCATTTTTTCCTTTTATCTGTCAATTTATAAAATAAAGTAAAAATAAAATAATAATAATGAAATGTTTCATGTTATCCTGTAACAAGTAGTGTGTATCAAAGTGTTGTAAAACCTCAGGGAAAATCACCTGCTAACATCGGATGTTTACAATGAGTCCTCTGTTTACCACGATCAGCATTACAAGCAGGCTATTAGCAGTCACGTCTCTAAGGGGGGAGGAAACTTTCTCAAATGTCATCGGCTATTCTGGAACCGAGAGGTCTCTGGTATCAAGGCTACTGTGGAAATCAAAGAGTTAAGTTACAGGTGTATGGTGCTAAATAATTCACAGTTTCACACCCGTGATTCACATAAAATATCTGTTTGTACTGCCTAAAGAGTCAATAGACAGCAAGAAGTAATTTTAAATATAATTGGGAAAATGGAAAAAATAATATAGATTTACAAGAGGATTGCGCTTCCATAATCACATGCTGTTATCCAAATTCGACAATGTAACCACGCATTCACATAAAATAACATTCATTATTTCCACCAAACTGTACTATCGCCACACATACTTACAAAACTGAGATACATTAATGAGTATGATAAATAATATTGTTTCTTATAGGCAAAATGCCTACTACACACAGTGAAAAGTCCTCAATAAACAAGTAATAATGTTTGTTGAGCAAAAAGCCACATAGTTCTAAGGCTCAGTCGATGAATTGCCGCTCGTAATTTTAACACAATCTTTTGCAGGGTTGCACAACATTCCAGAAATATTTAAATGTTACGGGAAATCTGTATGTTTAAGACCCATCTTGACTATTTAAGAAAGCGAACGTAAAATAACGAAAACCAACGTCTACCTTAATCATCATTCAACAGAAGACTTTCCGTTTCATAGCCCCGACTTCAACCGTTGGGCCAGGCCATTGGGCGGTTTCAGTCCGAAATGTTGCATTATTCTTGCGCATGCTGATATATGTACCTAGATAATAAACCTATAAATTGAGTGGATGAAGCAATCAAAGGAATGGGAATTATTATATTACACAGTTGCATGACCAGTGTCTTACGCAGTTGTATGCACTGTGGAGTGTTTTATCTTCCAGTTTTCGAACTTTTCTTCCTTGTTTAAGAAACTCAGTGACAATGGGTCAGATCCCCTTCGAGTGAGAAGACGGTTCTTAAACCAACTAATGAAAGAATGTACTTCCTGTGATGTTTAAATAAAATGTAAATATATTCTCAATGATATATGTAATTTACTACTGAAGTTTAGAAGAATGATGATTAATTTTTTAGAGAAGTGCATGATTAAAGGCAGTGTACAACAGTTTTAAGGTCGAAATATTAATTTAAAAATTATTCTCTTATACATCAGACGTCATTAACCCATTAGCGCCCAGTGATCTATTTTTAGATCGCTAAACATGGCTTGGTAAACTCGCTTTTAGATGACCTTAAACCCACCCCATACATTCTATACTGCACAGGGGGCAAGACAAGGCATGCACCTGTTTACCAACAAGTGGTTTTTTTGTTTTGTTTATATCATTGATCTAAAGCGATAAGAGAAAGTTTGTATCGCCCTTTCTTTCCGCCGTTTTTCTACGTTTCTTAGCATAAACACTGAAAACAGCTAAGTAATAAGCAAAAGTTAAATTTTTTTTGGCGATTTAATATCTTCAGAGATGTAGCTATCAGAATATAAACCGATGTTATCTTAAAACAAATATAAATAGTAAAAATTAGTGTCAAAATACTGCTGATCTAGAAATAGATCACTGGGCGTTCGGGCGTTTTTTTTCCTGACCCTGGTAATATTACGTTTTTTCACCTTTAGATGAAAATATGAGTTGAAAAGTATTTAATAGCTTTCAGGATGCAGTTGATTATCTGTTTTCTGAACAAATTAAAGAGGATATTATTGCCATATCCACAGATGTAGATGAACTGACAGATGAAGAGAAAATAGATGATAACTTACATGCTCCATTTGTAAATGATATTGTTGGTAAAATAGAAGTAATATCAAAAGATGAGTGTGATTAAATAGATTTACCTTCAACGTTTGAGAGGAAGCCTAAAATATTAAAAACAGAAAAGCCAAAAATTGTTTGGAAAAAAAACCCGAATTATACCAAATGGTAGGAATTAGGGGAAACTTATAAGAATAATATTTTGGCAATGGAAAATGATCTTGCAAATGAATCTTGCATCATTGCTTTGAAAAACTTTTTTCTGATGAAGTATATAATGTAATTGTGGATGAGACTATTCTCTATGTTAAAAATGTCAAAAACGACCATGATTTAATTATCACTAAAGAAGATATAAAAATATTTATAGGGTTTTTGATATATTTTGGCTATTTTACTCTTTCAAGTGAAAGATATTATTGGAGTGATGTAGAAGATTTAGTGATAGGTCTTGTACAGGAATCTTTTAATAGAGATACTTACCTAAAAATAAAGTCATATGTTCATTTCCAAGCCATTTCAAAAGCAGATGAACGTAAGAATGACAAATCAAGTTAAAACTCCTTTTGGAGAGAATAAGAGGTAAAATATGGTACTGGTGTCTATTCACTCGAATAATTGATATGGCTGTAGTTAATGCAAGTATTCTGCCCAGAAATGTTCATAAAGGTGATTCTATGCCCATGTAAGATTTTCGAAGAGCTGTTGCTGTAAAATATCTAAAATTGGGAATCGGAAAAAAAGTTTTGAACGGTCGACCTTACAGTTTTCCTTCATCCTCAAAAGCTAATCTCAGTCATGATGTTCGCCTTTATAAAAGGGATCACATTATGGGACAAAGAAAGGGCAAAAGACGCTGTCGACTTGTAGGGTGCCAAGGAAGGCCCCTAACATATTGTGTGAAGTGCGATGAAACTTTATGCAAGAAGTGTTTTTTCAAATTCCACACTAAACTGTAGAAACATTGAAATTTTATTATTTTAAAATAATTAAACTTTACTAAGTACATTCTGTAATATTGTGAAATTCTGCATAAATAAACGTTTTTTAAAAGAAAATGCATTAGTTTTTATCTATTTGGTTCGATTTTACCACGTTATTGAAGTACTAATGATTGTTGTGTATTTGCTAAAATATATCCTCCGAACGCCCAGTGATCTATTTTTAGATCAGCATTTAAAAACAAAACTAAGGTACGTATTGATAAAATTCGATAATAATATTCATGTTGATGGTAAAAGACACCCAATTTATGAATTATATGTCAGTGCGTCAAAATAAAATAATTTGGGCGTTAATGGGTTAATGCTTATGACTCTACATTGTATGAGAATTATGTTCCGGTCAAAAGCTTGGTGAAACATTTGGTTCAAGTTTATTACATTGCGTTTGAATAATTTTCTAAACAACATATTAATATTAAAAAATACAAGTAAATACAAATTTTTGTTTGGCTTATTACATTAATTATAATAATTTAAAGTTTATATATAATTTTTAATTGTACTTTAAATTACTTAATTTAAAAATTAAGATATCATGAAAATATATTTTGAATTATTTATTTTTCACATGGAGTGCTACGGTCAAGTTTTTACTCATGAGATCGAATTTGACCATATCTTTCTCTACTCTTTTTATTTATTCCAAAACTACAAGAAACTTCCCCATAATAACCTTAAACGTAGTAATTTCATGCTCTTCAGTGACATTGATCTTATATGGTAGCGCAAAAGCAATTATTGTAAAAAATATACAAAAAAGGGTAACAACAACAAAAGGAATAACTTTAAATATAATTTTAATTACTAATAATGATTAAGAATAAAACAGAATTACAATGAAGAAATGGAAGAGCTCTCAACTTTTACAAGACTTATGACAGTACAGTCACAACAAACAGACAGTCTCTTAGTTCTTCAATTTTAATAAATGGTTGAGTAACGAAATCCCTTTTGAAAACCATCAAGGTCCAAAAGACACACTTTAGTCAACTCTTCTCTGTTTCTATCTCAAACTTAACCTTAATATTTTAGATGTATGGGGGCATATCCATCCTTGACCAGATATAAAACTCATTCAGTGATGTTCTGGTGCTTGATGGTGTCATCCAGGAACATTGTCTATATATGTCACATATCCAAATACGAAGACAATATCATAATTTTCTCTGATGCCACAATCTAATGCCTAAAGGTATTACATTACACTTTTGGTCATAATCCAATAACAATATTTTCTTGATATCAAAATCTTAAAAAAGGATATCTAGTACTGTGGTACAGTACATTGTTGTTGTTACTACAAATCCATGAATCACCCAAGTTTGCTTTATATCTTCTTTAATATTAATTATAGTAAAATGCCAATAATCTATATTATAATTTTCAAATATAGAACAAAAGATAAAAAAAATAAAAAGTAAAAGAAGCACTCACGTGCTACACCTGAAAGAAAAATTGCCAAAGTCCAAGAGCACGCTGAATTCCTTTTCTTCCTTCTGAACTCTCCAGAAATTCCATACTTTTTCCATTATCCTGTGATGATGCGTCCGTTGATCCATTGTCCTGTGCACAATGCATCCTTTCTCGGATCTGTACAGATTGACAGAAACTCCCGGCATGGTCTTGAATCGCCACTGATGACCAATCACAATTCTCCAAACTTGGTGATGTTTAAGTGCAGTGTTTTCCACAGAGCACACCACACGGCTCCTTGAGTCTCGAAAAAATACTTGAGAATGCAAGCCACAATGTGTGATTTCTGCGATCAGATCAGTTTCGCAAACCTTATATAAAACATAGCTGCACTCTCACGTCTAGTATAATAGTACTTGTAATTCTAACAGAAATTTCAGCAGTTTAAAATTTTCTCAAAGTTAATAGAAAAGATCATAATGTCTTCTGCCATACAACTCGTACACCATTACTATTAAAGCTTCATATACAGTATGAAATTTAGGAGATTCTTTGAAGGTAAAAATCATTAGTCTGATGCTCCAGCAGTTTTGAAGTACTACGATAGAAGATACATTATGTGAATTGAGAATATGTGTTCAAATAGTACATAACATATATAGTACATCAAAATGATGGATTTCGTAAAAGTTTAATCTCTATTTAACGTTTACTCTAAAACAAACTATGCATGTATTTATTGTGCATTTAACTGTAATGTTCTGCCAAATCTTTGAGAAGATATTTGTTTGAAGAATGAAATTTACTCAATATTTTATTAACAAAGAAAAATTTTTATCTAGGAAAACTTTCTATTTATTTTCTACTTATTTTTTAACTATTGAGAAATGTAGCTTTAAATGTTTATCTTTGCGATGTTTAATAAGTCTGATATGTTAAAGCTGAAATTACGCTTTTCTAATCACAGATAACATAAAAATTAAGTAAACACAAAGTCAGATTTGAGATACTTATTCAGAGGTTTTTATGTGGGTGGAAGAAACAGCACATGAGATTGCTGATTAATGGTGTCTGGAAATTTTAGAAAGTCTGTGCTGTTCTTGCTAAAGATAGACGCCAGACGTAAAAAGTTAATAGACCTCATACTGATACGTTTATTCTTTTTACGAACTAACAAGAAAATTAATTTTTCTTACTGATAATCATGCTTGACAGATTGCATATAAAAATAAATTCCTACATTTTTAACTTATATTACATTTCCAATTTATATAGGTAAAAATGATAATAAATATGCAACATAACAAATTCTATTCATTTACTTACTACAAATACAATGCATTTTTCTATGCGGAAAACTTTTTGGTGACTCATTCAAAAATTTGCAAATACTGGTTAATAATATTTTTTAAATCCTTTTTTATAAGAAAGAAAACTTGATTTGTAATTTTCCTTTGAAGTAAGCAATTTTTTTCAGTCTTTAATCATGCCTGGAAAATTAAAATGTTTCATAGTACAATAAATAAAGTAGGTGCAAAGTAAAATTAAGCAAGTATAGTATTTCAGTAAATAAGTCTTAAATTCACGGAAATATTTTATTGTAGTTTATTACTTGAGAACAATTAAACAATGAATTAAGAGTCAATAAAGGTAGTATTTTACCTATGGTGTTATAGAGAAGAATTTCTGATTTTCATAGAGAAATGATTGGCTTAATTTTTTGTGAAAATAATTTTAAAATAACGTACAAAAATTTACTATATATCCGATATAGTAATAGAGATATCTTGGGGAATATAACACCTTGTAACACTTGAGTTACCCCTTTCATTTATGGCTTCTGCTTCCCATTACTTTAAGATTGCTATCTCATCCTCAATTGATAACATCCTCAACTGGTGCTTTACCTACTAAAAATCCTAAGTGGCGTAGCTGGATATAAAGTACAGTTCTATACATTTACCACTTTCGGTTCACTTGGCACGTTCTTAGGACTGGATTATTTTGGTTTGGAGAACAACTGTCCACTCTTTTGCTACGCCAATGAGACTAGCACCTCCTGTATTAGGCTGAATAAAAACTGCTAGGATGACTTAATAAGTCTGATATGTTAAAGCTGAAATTACGCTTTTCTAATCACAGATAACATAAAAATTAAGTAAACACAAAGTCAGATTTGAGATACTTATTCAGAGGTTTTTATGTGGGTGGAAGAAACAGCACATGAGATTGCTGATTAATGGTGTCTGGAAATTTTAGAAAGTCTGTGCTGTTCTTGCTAAAGATAGACGCCAGACGTAAAAAGTTAATAGACCTCATACTGATACGTTTATTCTTTTTACGAACTAACAAGAAAATTAATTTTTCTTACTGATAATCATGCTTGACAGATTGCATATAAAAATAAATTCCTACATTTTTAACTTATATTACATTTCTAATTTATATAGGTAAAAATGATAATAAATATGCAACATAACAAATTCTATTCATTTACTTACTACAAATACAATGCATTTTTCTATGCGGAAAACTTTTTGGTGACTCATTCAAAAATTTGCAAATACTGGTTAATAATATTTTTTAAATCCTTTTTTTATAAGAAAGAAAACTTGATTTGTAATTTTCCTTTGAAGTAAGCAATTTTTTTCAGTCTTTAATCATGCCTGGAAAATTAAAATGTTTCATAGTACAATAAATAAAGTAGGTGCAAAGTAAAATTAAGCAAATATAGTATTTCAGTAAATAAGTCTTAAATTCACGGAAATATTTTATTGTAGTTTATTACTTGAGAACAATTAAACAATGAATTAAGAGTCAATAAAGGTAGTATTTTACCTATGGTGTTATAGAGAAGAATTTCCGTTTTTCAGAGAAATGATTGGCTTAATTTTTTGTGAAAATAATTTTAAAATAACGTACAAAAATTTACTATATATCCGATATAGTAATAGAGATATCTTGGGGAATATAACACCTTGTAACACTTGAGTTACCCCTTTCATTTATGGCTTCTGCTTCCCATTACTTTAAGATTGCTATCTCATCCTCAATTGATAACATCCTCAACTGGTGCTTTACCTACTAAAAATCCTAAGTGGCGTAGCTGGATATAAAGTACAGTTCTATACATTTACCACTTTCGGTTCACTTGGCACGTTCTTAGGACTGGATTATTTTGGTTTGGAGAACAACTGTCCACTCTTTTGCTACGCCAATGAGACTAGCACCTCCTGTATTAGGCTGAATAAAAACTGCTAGGATGACAGCTATGAGACTCAAAACTATAATTTAAGGCTCCAAAAGGCAGCGCCGTACTGATGCCTCCATTCTCTACCATACAATTAGAAATACATCTTTCCGGTATGTAATAAATACTTATGTCTAACCACCACACTTCTCTGTAACATCTAGCGCCAGATCTTTGGGCCTAATACACTGACTTTTACATTATTCGGAACTAATTTGAATACCTCTCGTTCCCCCTTTTCCCTTATTGAAATTCGTACAACCTTGGGATACTTGACTCACCAAAATTTGAAGAGATCTTGGGAAACACTTAAATGAACCATTTACAAACAGTGATGAAGAAACCACTCACATACATCCACAAAATAAAATCAGGCAAATAGATTTAACATCTTCACAAAGTTATCATCCGAAGTTACACAACAATTTTATACATTTAGGTTTTGGAAGTGTTTACAGAAAATCATCTAACATTTTCAAAATTTTAAAGGTTTTAGCTAGTTCAGTAAGGTGAATGTAAGGTTTATACATTTTGAAATCATTCCTGCGAAAATGTCCTGTAATTTAATAAGTTTACTGATGAATCGTATCATTTTGTTTGAAAAAAAAAACAAATGAAAAAAATATGTATATTTAATTTCCACAAAACAGGATTTTCCTGCTTCCGCTGACGATTGGACACACGAACTATTATCATGCATTATTATAAAATTACTTCAGTATATAAAATCATTTAAGAACTTTTTTAGAATTTACGTTTAAACATTATATTGTTATAAAATACTTTGGATATCTTGAAATACCCAAAAGTCTTCTATATTGCTTAAAGAATTAATTATTTATATTTTATTACCGGTACTATAAAATCCTTACATTTAAGATTCAAAGTAACAGTGGTTCTCTACAAAAATTATTTCAAATATTTGCCTGTGCCTTTTAAAATAAAGCACCTATCTTGGGTTCAAGTAAATCTAAATAGCAGCTTTAAAGAGAAATTTTTCATTGATTTTCATCAAATTCTTAAGTGGACATAGTACCTTTCAAAACTAAAAGTTTTCATTATCAACTTAATAAGTTCATAAATAGCATTATGACAATTAAAAAATATATATTTATTAAAATTATTAATTATTAATATACACCATATGCAAAAATTGAAATTTACTTATTTACAAGACAAGTTCTGATTCATTTGTATTAGTAACTAAGTCTAATCTCATGTTGACCCAGCCGAAGACATACAGGAGGAACAGACTGAAGACAAGTACGCCACTACAGCAACCCCAACAGGTGTAAAGCTGCTGCTGACTTGCGAGAGTTACGTCCTGGACCGATTTTAATATTGTCAATATCGGTAAGGAGCAAACTCTACAAAAGTCAGCTCGAGACTACCAAGAATAACTGGAGATGCAGACCACGAGGATACCTCTGTCTGGTAACACCCTTATGTACCTAAAGTAGGTATACCCTTGAGGTTGTCTATCATTTAGTACTACCCAGAGGACAAGTACGGCTTGAGCTCCTGGCTGCGGACTTCAGAGACGTTGTCCTCCTTTTTTAGCAACTAAACTTTACATAAAATTGAAGCAAAATACAGATTTTATTCTGAAATCTAAAATTTTAAGCCAAAAGATGGTTGAATGGAAGAGTGCTGATCTTTGGAATCGAGGCTCGAGGGTTCGAATACTGCTGCTGGAACGGATGTTCGTAGCCATTTGAATCTGCTTTAAGCAGTAGGTCCCGGTCTCATAAGCTTTCGTGAGCAAAACCGAAGACCATAATTCTACAAACTAAACCCAAGCAGAAATAAAACTTTAAAAGTAAATTATATGCAAACGTTAAAAAATCAAAAAGTGCTAAAATTAAATTTTAAAAACAATTTGATTTTTATGCCATAAAATTCCCCATATTGATTACATTAATAATATAGTTCTTAGAGCAAAAATTATAATTATCTTCTACTTGACATTCAAAATAGTTAATAAGTTAATAAGTTTAGATAATTAGTTAATAAGTTAATAAATTTAGATAATTAGTTAATAAGTTTAGATAATTAGTTAATAAGTTTAGATAATTAGTTAATAAGTTAATAAGTTTAGATAATTAGTTAATAAGTTTTAGTTAATTTACAATAAGTTAATTAACTTCACAAGTGGATTCCTATTTTTTGGTTTATTTATTTTTTACTTGGTCTAGTATATTTTATATGTTTTGAAAACTATATTACTTCATATAACAAAGGAAAATAATATTTATTAGGGCAAACCCTTACTAATGATCTTGCAACAATTTTATTCTAAATAATTCATCTTATCGTAAATTTTATAAAATCAGGTATAAGTCTTTCAGCTTAGAACATACTATGTCCTCTTAATCTTGTTTCAGTAAATTTTCTATATCGGATTGATTTTTTATATATATACTTTTAAAAATTTATTACTTACGTGGATGTTTTATGAGCCATCACAATCTTTCAATTATTAAATACAGTTTTTCCATCTCTTTTAAGTGTAGCAAAACTTCAAATGTAATTTATTTTGAAATCCTCTAAAAATGTGTTTGTAATATTTTAAAATGTCTTCTCCATATTTAAGTAGAATTGTTTCTTTGTATAAAATAAACCTAACAAAAATACAAAGGTAAAATGTAAAAAAAATAATTCATGCAACTTATTTGCAAATGTCTCACAATCTTATTAGTCACATCAAATACTAAAAGTATTAAGAAATATAATATTCAAAAACAATTTGAACTTTTATGCTATAAACTTAAACATATTGCATGTATTAATATAAGTTACTTCTAAGATTCATAAGGATAATTAGCCTATATTTTATATGAGAAATTAGTTTCTAATTTACATATTTCAACATTTATTTTGCATTATTCAATGTAATTTTTTTACTTTGTGTAATATATTTGAATTTTTTTGAAAAACACATTACTTTCTATCACAAATCAGAATGATATTTATTCAAGTTAACCCTTAGTGATGATCTAAGAAACATTGTAT
This sequence comes from Pardosa pseudoannulata, assembly GCA_032207245.1. NCBI lineage: Eukaryota > Metazoa > Arthropoda > Arachnida > Araneae > Lycosidae > Pardosa > Pardosa pseudoannulata. Next base: position 158,400,048 of record CM063498.1, on the reverse strand, counting down.
TCCGAATAATTTTTATCATAAATCAAAAATTCATTGTTATAATGAAGATTATTTTGCTTAGAATGTGATATGTTCACTAATTTACTTATTTTGTTTCCAAGTACATTTTCTAAAAGAGAGATTCTTCCATATACCTTCAAAAAAGTATTACTTACATGAATATTTTGTGAAATATACCAAGATTATGACTATTAAAAACCACTATTTAATCTCTTGTTCAATTGTAAGAAATTTTTACATAATCTAGGAAACTTTTATTCCAAGCATTTTATTTTATTGTAAATGTAAAATTAACTGTTACAATAAATACTTTTCTACTCGGAAGGTTATCTGTGCGTTTAATCCTTAATTTTTTTAATAAATTTTTTAAATCTGAGAGGCTTGTTTATATACTTTATAAATTATATTTTTCATGTATATTTTGCAAGACTAAAACTATTAAAAATCCTTTTTCAATCTCGTGATTAAATGTAGTGAGGCATGTAAATTAATTAATTTTAAAATTATAGAATACTGTATTAAGTAATATTTTAAAATATTTGTTCCATCTTTAAATACATTTGATTTTTATAAGAAATGAAATATAGAAAATATTTCTTAGAATCTGAGAAAAATTTTATTCTAAACAGTTTATTTTATCCTAAATAAAAAAAATAATGGTTGTAATAAAGACTCGTCTGCACAAAAGGCATTATGTTCCTGTAAAACACATTTTGTCTATTTATCTTTTATTTTGCTTTCAAGTAATTTTTCATAAACGGAGAGATTCTTTTACATATATTTAAAATATTTATCTGTTACATATATATTTTATGAGATATAACAAATTTACAACTGTAAAAACACTTTTTCAATCTTGTGTTTAATGTAGTCAGATCTCTAAAGTAATTAATTTTAAAATTCTATAAAAATGTATCAAGTAATATTTTAAAATACATTTGATTCTCTGTATGAAATAAATCTAACAAAAAATACAACGAAAAATGTTTAAAACAATGCCTGCAACTTATCTGAAAAAGCTTCACAATCTTATTAGTCACATCAAAGGGGAGGGAAAATATTCTTCTCAATTTCACAGAATTTGCTCTCGAATATTTTTTGTTTTGTTTTTTTAACTCTCGGTAAACATTTACCGAACTCGTCTTTCTCGCAGCTACATCTTTTCACATATTTCTTTCACGTAAAGGAATTTAAAGATTCCCCTTTTCCTTGCAGTGGAATGAATGCAAATTTGATAACAAATCCTTCTAGTGACGTAACGCAGATACTAGAATGATGAATGAGCCCCGTTGATGAGGGACTGGATCATCTCTCCTCCTTATCTGCGTAAATAAAAGGCAGGCAAAAATGTTCTCGAGCGACTAAGGAGACACCTTTCCAATGCTTTGGTCTCTTCTTTAAAGGTTTTCGGAAAACGTCTATCTTCTTTTTGCTTGCATTGGCTTTTATTTTCCGGATTCGAGTTAAAAACACAATCGAGTTAAACAATATTTTGAGGCTGAAGTGTCGTTCTTTGCATTTTATTGAGAGAGTTTTGTAGTTAATCCCCTAAGCCGGTCAAATTGCAAGTCAGTGCTTATATAGGCACTCGTTTGCTTTTATGTTATTCCTTTTTTATATTCTATGTTATTGTGTCAAGTCTCAGAACTTATTCGGGATTCTTTTTTTTAACTAAAGCTTTGAATTCAAAACCTTATTCAGCAATATTGACAATGCTTGAATTAGATAATATTTATGCTGTAGTACTGTTGAGTTTTACATTTATTTTTTCTCATTTACAACTTGTTTCTCAATAGACTGGCTTGTAATTTCAGTTTCGTGTTAAAAACATTTCGATACTGAAATGTTGCTATTTTCATTTTATTGCGAGACTTCCCGAGTTAATCCCCTAAGGAAGATAAGCACGGAGAACGATTTCCCGTCATTGTTTTATGGTACATGTGCGTGAAAATCTACGTGTTAGAGTGTTTTTACTCGATTTCAGCACGAAACAGCCATGCAAAACAGCTATCAGTGCGTATCTTCGTCTCGTGTGATGCGGCATTTTGCAAATGAAATTGCAAAACTAGATGCATTAATTTCCTTTTGTATATTAGACCTTTGTTTTATAGATTATTATTGTGTCAAATTTGGGTGTTTGTTTTAGGTCTTTCTTTATTGTAAAAATATAGTTTAAAATTAAAACATCATAAATCAAAACATTTATTTTTTTTTCTCAATTACAACCTGTTTTTGAATGCACTGACTTGTAAGATCGGGTTCGAGTTAAGTACTTTTCAATACTGATATTTTGTTATTTTCAATTTATTGTGAGACTTCACGAGTTAATCCCCTAAGGAAGATAAGCACGGACAGCCAATTCCCGTGATTGTATTGTGCTACATTTGTGTGAAAATCTACGTGTTAGAGTATTTTTCCTTGAGTTCAGCACGAAACAGCCATGCAAAATGGCTATCAGTGCGTGTCTTCGACTCGTATGATGCGACATTTTGCAGATGAAATTGAGAATCAAATACAACCAATCCTTTAGTATATTAGATCTTTGTTTTATAGATTGTTATTGTGTCAAATTTGGATGTTTGTTTTAGGTCTATCTTTATTGTAAACAATATAATTTAAATTTAAAACATCATAAATCAAAACATTTATTTTGTTCTCATTTACACCTTGATTTTGAATACGCTGACTTGTAAGTTCGGGTTCAAGTTAAGAACATTTCGATACTAAAAATGGTGCTATTTTATTGCTAGACTTCACGAGTTAATCCCCTAAAGAAGATACGCAAGGACAACTATTTTTAGTGATTGTTTTGTGCTACATTTGTGTGAAAATCTACGTGTTAGAATATTTTTACTCTAGTTCAGTACGAAACAACCATGCAAAACAGCTATCAGTGCGTATCTTCGTCTCGTGTGACTCGGCATTTTGCAGATGATATTGCGAACCAGATGCATTCATTTCCTTTTTTATCTTATCTTTGTTTATAGGTTGTTATTGTGTCAAATTTGGGTGTTTGATTCAGGTCTTTCTTTATTGCAAAAAATATAGTTTAAATTTAAAACAGCATCCCCATTATAATAATAGTCTAAGTTATCTGTCCGTCTGTCATCGAATATGAAGCGGTTTTACCTGGAAGGGATAGAGACATCCATAGTGGATTCTTGAAGAGTTAGGGTTAGCAACGTTCGAATTCCACCCCTTCCCCACTTTTTTAGCCTTTAATGCCATATTTCAACCCTATTTTCCCCGGTTAAGAGCAGGCAATTAAATTTATCACATAATAAATAGGTAAAAAATAACATTTTTTTCGCATTTTCACTTCATTCTTTTAACCATATCATTAAATCATTTCTTATTTTAAATTATCTAAATATCGTCTCCATTATTTTTATACCTTTTATCACAGAACTTAGATATTACCTAAATACTTTTCTTTTATATTTGGCTTAAATGATAGATAGTTTGAAATTGAAAAGATCTCTACTATTCCTACCTTGGAGATAACTTTAAGGAAACAAACCCAATGTGAGATTAATATTTTTTACAAAAGAACCCAATAATTCGGAATTATTTGGATCTGATTTGATAAAATGTAAACAAAGTATTATTTGTATAACTGATGAACAGTCGTTTATTTTTTGAAAAAGATAAATTGGTTTAGAGGATAATAATTTAATGAGGTACAAATCCATTTATCTATATTTATATACTAGCGTACTGTATTAAAACTTTACTACATCATCAAGTCTGTAAATGTAATTTTTCTCTTTATTATTGTTGTAATGAACTTACTACACAAACACCAGTGTTCTTGCTCAAAGGGGAAGCACAGTAAAAATATAATACCTTATATTTGAACTAAAACATTTATTTTATACTCTAATTACTTACAGACATTATTTCTGGATTAATATATACAATATTCATTACTCGAAGTTTAACATTATACAGCAATTCATTACAATTTTCTTTTTGTTTTTATATGTTATTCCTTAATCAAAAGATTCTGAGACACAAAGTAAGGATTATGAATAATTATCAAGTTTAAATCCAGTAATTACAGGAGAGAAGGCTAGCGCTGTCATCATACTGTATGTCGGTGAGGGTGTTCGGGCATACAGGATGTCGGTGCAGGCTTGCAGACACGGGATTTCGATGTCCAGCCACTCTTGAATCCCGAGTTGGACTCTTTTTATTTAACTCTCTTTTACAACTCATCACCTCGGTTTTAACACCCCTTTTTTTCTTTGCCAATCACTTCTTGGTTCAATTTTTCCCACACTGCACCCCCTTCGGCCATGCAAGTGGGCTCATTAAAATAGCCGCTTTTGTGACAACTGACATTATTTCTTAGCCCCTGCCGCAATAACTCATGGCTACATTCCTGTTTGGGCTTGACCGTTACACTTGTGCTACTCCGTGATCTATAACTCCTCCTCAGGAGTCTCCAAAACTCGAAGTCAACAGTTGCAACTAAATTCTTCTTGTGAATTTATTCCATAGCTGTGTATGCACGTGCTAATTATCGTGGGAATGTACATCGGTACAATTATTTTTACTTACTTATTTCTAACCCCATTTTACTACACTGTCTACCAATAAGTATTTGGACGCCTGTGATAGAAAAGAAAAACTAACTTTATTCAAAATCAATACTTGATAGAGCCTCCATGATAGGCAATTACAGCATGAAACCCCGGGCATACTTTCCACAAGTCTTTGTATTACAGCTAGTGGTATTGTCTTCCATTCGGCTTGGAGTAGACATACAAGTCCCTTCACCAATTTTGGACGGGTAGTTCACCTTAATTCGGCGATTCAACTCGTCCTAGGTTACTCGTCGATAAGGTTCAGGTCTGGTCTCTGGGCAGCCAGTCTATTCGATGAACTCCATTGTCACCATATCAAGCGTTGGTTAACCTCGAAACATGACAACTGGCATTGCCGTCCTGAAAGTAACAGGGGTCCAACCCGTAAAACTGTCACAACGTAGGAAGCACATTGTCATCCAAAATAGTGCAATAGGAATCGGTGTTGAGCTTACATTGAATGGGGATCAAGGGTCCGAGTCCATACCAGGAGAAACAACCCCAGACCATAATTCCATATTCGCCGAACTTGACTGTTGGCACAATGCATTCTGGCTGGACACGTTCCCCAGGCAGACGCCAGACCCAGACCCTGCCATCCGAACTTTAAAGGAGGAACCTTGATTCGTCGCTCCAAAGAACCCTTTTCACTGATCTACGGTCCAGTTGCGATGTGCTTTGCACCACAGTAACCGAGTAGTGCGGTTGGACATTGGGATAAAAGACTTATGGGCAGCAGTATGACCATGAAAACCAAGCAAATGTGCTTCCTTACGGATGGTATTCATTGAAACAATACTACCGGATGCCTGTTGAAACTCCTCGCTTATGAGGGTCATCGGTTGGGTGCGGTTCTTCCGAATTTTTCAGGACAGCACTCGTCAGTCTGTATCTCTCAGTTTCGTTGGTCTACCGACTCGGGGCACATTCCGACAATCACCACTCACCTTCCACTTCTTAATCACATAGACCACTGTACTTCAGATCGCTAGATATGTCCCTTAAGAATCGGCCATATTTGTGATACCCGATAATTATACCTTTCTCGAAATCAGATAGCTCCGAACTGAGCGGCATCGTTCATACGACTAATTCCAATGCTGTTTCCTACACGATGTATACCGTCGGAGGCTGTGAGGTACCTCAGGACTGCAGATATCGTCATTTGCATTGGTATGTATCCAAATACTTATTGGAAGACAGTGTAGGAAGAAATCATTTGGAACTTCTACTTAATACTTTATGTTCGAATTCATAAAAATATTCCCGATAGCTTGAGAGACTTTTAATACAACCGTCCCAAATGTACTTCTTTATGAATACATTTTAACGTTTTCAGATTTCGGTAATTTATTTTGTTATCACAGTTTACTCTGCATTCGATAATAAATTCCAAACTTTATGTGTAGGGCTCGAGTCCAAACTGTTTAGTGGAACATAATCTGTTTATAAAATGTCGTATTAGAATTTTAAACACAATCATAAGCGCTGCCAAACATCAAAGTTGCAAGAGACAAATGATACAAAAACATATCATTACTACATGCAGTTTGATATTTCCTTTTTGGCAGCCAATGCGATCAAAAACAATGCTCTGAGATTTTGTTTCATGCAGTAAACAATGGCTTCATTCCAAGTGTGAACATCAGTCTTAAGAAGAGGACAGAGAATAAACTGTGATTTTGTTTGTTGTATGATAAATTACATTATTCTGATAAAACATAAAATATATACTTACATAAGTTAATTAAATAGAAACTCACTTAAAATATAAAATATGCATATTCATTAAATTGTTTAAAATTTGAGATTTATAGTTAAATCCCACAATACATTTTACCACGCAAAATATTAATAAGTAATTGCTGTAGAATATTTTGCTAGTCATAAATTATCCCTCATTCCGTTCGATATCAATACTGCTTTAACTGTAAAATATTGCAGACATTTGTCATACTTACAAGTATGTTAGAGAAATTGTATTATCCATTTGGTTTAAAGGATATTAGAGTCAGAAGTATGGTATAAAATTCTATTCATTCATTCAAAATTGTTTGTCTCTATCTATTTATTTTTGAAAACCGGAATTTGATCAAAAATATTTAAATCCTTAACTATAACCCTAATGCATAATTTCGAACAATAAAATATTTTCTAAAACTTTAGTTAACAGTTTCAAGAGTAGATAGTAAACATTTATAATACATACACGTATTAAGGAGGAAATATCTTAAATCTTACCCTTTTTAAATATTTAAATTTAAAGGTCTTTATAGGAGCGTAAAAAATGTTGTTGAATAAAATATGTAAGACGTTAAAATATACACGAAAAGAAGTTTCAGTAAAGTACTAAATATTTTTGTAAAAAGCTTTATAATGACATTAATCAAAATATTGGTTCGCTTATCAGCCATTCGGTTTCAAATCGTTCTGTTTGTTTAGTAGCATTAATTATAGAAATAATACAGTATATGGATAATATTTTATAGTAAGTTCAATTTATTTAAAAAATTCTTTTAATTTCACAAACTTCGAACAGTTATTGTAGTTGTTTCCCCGTAGCACACAATCTGTAAACACACTTTCGAACAAACATCCATTTAACGTTAAAAAAATACTAACCTTTCTGTACGTATTATTAATAATGCTGTAAACATGTAATGTGTATGGTATCTCGCCAAATTGGCGAGATTTTGTCTTCTTGGTGTAAAAAGTCAGTTCGCGCTTAGGTGTGGTGAAAGTAGGACCTGTGTTAATGCTCTCCGTATTGCTCTGAAAAAGTTCGCCAAAAAGCTGCTAAGTTTTATCGCCATCCGTTGTTATTGTGATGCATTTGGCGTGTTGATAAATTGTTATTGTTTTTGTCTTACCCAAAGTCTATTCAATCCAACTAACTTTACCCGAGAATTTCGCAACAAACATCAGAAAATATATGCAATATTTTAGCTTCAAAAAGTTCGAACAATTATTGTAGTTGTTTCCCAGTATTACATAGTCTGTAAACACACTTTCGAACAAACATCCATTTGACTTTAAAAAAAAAATACTAACATTTGTGTACATATAAATTAAAGTGCACATTTGTTCATTTAAAAAATATTTCATTATAATGGTGTATAATTTTTTCTCCTCTGTTATGTGTTAAAGCATTAAATTTATTTGCTAAAAGTAAGGTATTTGGCGATATGGAAAAATGCACTATTAAGTAACATGGATTCAATATAAAGGCCAGCATTTTCACATAAAATTTTTTATTTCTACTATTTTCGTACATTTACAGGCATTATGAATTTCCTACTACATCAAAGACATGTACACAGATTTTCTCTAAAATTGGCCAGAATCAAAAGAAATATGTTTAAAATTTACCATGCTCTTCTTTAGAATTTGAAATTAGTGGAACAGTCTCTTTTACTTTCGGTGTAAAAATAAATTATCAATTAAAGCCTTCAAAACTGAAAACATATGAGAATAAGTAATACCTTTGGAAGATTTTTACGTCACCCATAATATGTAAAAAATTCTGTGTCTAAAAATAATTAAAAATAATTGTTTTTAATAATTTTTATAAATTTTATATTTTTGATAATTTTTAATAATTTTTTAAGAATTTAAAATATAGATGAACTTCAAAAAATTGATTTTTGACATGCAGGAGTTATTTGGTTGTAAAAACGTTATTCGATCATGAATAATACATTTGGTTTGGCATTTTTAGAGAAAAACTATTTCTATAGAATACAAATTATTTTTGTCTAAACATAGGAGTTTTTTCTATTTATGGTCACAGCGGACTTTCAGCTTAACGAAATGCTGCTGAAAATTTAATATATTTTTCTTATTATGAAGTGTAACTGAGAATGGAGTGCTGAAATGGGTTTTTACAAGTATGATCCAATAACGAAAACAACTATACTTACAATGGAATAATTGTTAATAACAAATAAAGAGTTGTACTTATATTAAAATTATAATAATTGTAAAAATAGTCCTAACACTGCAGGTGCATTTCACATAGTTTTGAAATTTATAAACTATTGATTCTGTACCATGTACTATTAAAGGTGGCATTAATATAATGTTGTGCTCATAATTATTTCAGCCTGTATTTAAAAGAAATTTTATAGATATTTTGTGGAAGAAAATGAATATTTTCACTATTCTTCTTACTTTCTCCTTTATATTTCCTACTAATGTTTATGATAAAAACTTCTTTTTATTCTAAATCTCGAAAATGTATGGCATAAAAATAGCCATATTATAAGTAAAAAATAGGCATGAACCTTTGTGATGAACAATTAAGTATTAATAGCTCTCAAAGTGAATATAATTTTACTTAAAGTATTGCACATGTAGCGTCGTGACAATCAAACTAAGATGTATTGTACAAAACAGAGTGGGAGATAACGAGAAAAATAGTGAAATTTTTTCTGTATGAGATCTGTCATAGGTAACAACTGCATATTTTCAAAACTGACCATCGCTTATCATTTGCATTGACATTTCTGACACGAATGGAAACAAATAACTTTTGGCCGTGAAACATTCTTTGAAGTGATGAGGCATATTTGTATCTCAACAAAGCGGTTTACCCCCAGAAACGTCGAATTTGAGCCATAGAAAATCTACTTGCCTTCTACACAATTCCACTATACTTGCCGAAAGTTACCATCTGGTGTGATTTCAATACCCAACTCAACCTTGGACATTGAATTCGAAGAAAAGGAGGATTCCGCCCTTGTAACATTCTTTGTTGCGGGCCTGAAATATCCTGACATGTTAAAAAAATTATGAACTTCAAAAGTACCTTAAATTTGGCAACGAGAATGACTTCTGTCTACCACTTTAATGCAGGGTGATGGCCATTCCCAAAATGTACTCTGTTTGTAGAGGTTTTTGAAATAACATTTTATGGTTGAAAAGATAAAGTATTTTAATATCCATTGCTTTACTAGATTATTTTTCCAATTTTAATCAATGAGATATTTGATTATGGTGGTACTTAAAGAACAAGATTTATTGGGGGAATATTGTTGACTGAAGGACCGGATAACGTTCAATGTGCGACATATTATTCGATATCAGT
>CM063498.1:158375373-158385373 GCA_032207245.1 Pardosa pseudoannulata | reverse complement strand
AATATTACTATTTCTATTTATAAAATATAATCTTTAGATGGTTCTTAAATTGGCTTTTCAATATATAATAATAGCTGAAATAGGGTGAAATCTTTTGTGATATAAACCTCTTGAAATATCTTTCCAAGAAACAATTCACATTTGTTTATGCAGACAGTTTATGCTAAACAAACTGTCTAAAATATTTTTATTTCAGAAAAGAACAGCATATCTGAGTTGTGAATTTCCCTGAACAAGTTAAGGCATTATACTCAAGTAATTGATGTTACTTAAATATTACTGGAATTTCAGTAATACCTTTTTTAACAAAATATTACTTTATCAAAAATGAAATCTGTTCATTTTGCAGAATGTTGCTCTATTTTTAAAGATTTATATTCAATTTCCTTTTCTTGGAACCACTCTTAGAAAAACGATTGTAAAAAATGCAAATAAATACATCGCGATAAAAATATTTTATATCCTTTCTAAGAGAAAGTTTATTGAAATTTGCCATTTGTTAAATTTTTTTCTTCGTAATACTGTAATAAATAAATGAATTTTCTGAAAGTTCTGTTTAGTCACAGTGGATATTGTTATAGTTTGTCCCATAAAATTTAATATAATTTTATTCAATATTTTATACAAAAGAAATGGACTATGAATGGGAACTATATGGTCAACCATAATATTCCTTGGTTTTTAACCAGAAGTATTCTTCTAGTTATACAATTATGTCTCATAAAGCGTAACATTCAATGAATGAGTTTATATATATAGCCTTTTCAGCCTAAAATGCATAATTGTAGTATATATTAGGGCATACTTTTTGTTTTAGGGCAGTGCTAAAAACAGAGATCTGAAACTTTCGTTTTTGTTCAATAATGCTCGTTATGTAAAAGAGGAAACATTTAATAGTTAAATTGCTTATAATTACTGTGTTACATAAGTATAAAATATTGTTACAAATGACGTAATTCGTAAGCAGGTTGAGAAACGCACGCTCTGAAATTTTAGACACTTAATTGATTCTTTCTATTTAACACCATCCTCTTTAAGTAAGAACCTAATGAAAATAGGTAACTTGTAAAATTAAATTAAATTTTTCTAAAAGTATCATGATGAATCATTTAAGAAAAATTCGTTAAACATTTCGCTTTTATATGGATATTCTACGTTTTAATAAAGTAAAATACGCTTGCTCGAATTATGGAGGTACATTATTTGAAACTAAATTAAGTAACCCTGCTTTTAAAATGACTAAGTACTAGAGATGGGAAGTAGAAACAACATACTAATGTTATATCAGGATTATCTAGAATATTTCTCTTTTTACATTTAAAGAGATTAAAAAATATTAAGTTTGTATAAATTTCTAACAACGATCTTTTCCAAAAGTCTGTTTAATCTAACAAGTCTAGTTATTGAAATATTTACTTGTAATTATTTGATGAAAAAGTCGCTGAAGGCCAGATCTGGAGAATACGGTGTATGCGGAAGCAATTCGACGCCTAATTCATGTAACTTTACCATCGTTTTCACTGACTTGTGACAGGGTGCATTGCCTTGAGGAAACAACACATTCTTCTTCTTCAAATGGGCCAATTTTTCAGCGATTTCGTCTTTCAAACGCCCCAATAATGCTATGTTATAGTCGTTGTTGATGGGTTTCTCTTTTCAAGATAGTTTATGAATAATATACCATGCCATTCCAAAATACTGATGCCATAGCTTTGCCAGCCCACTTTTCAGTCTTCCATGTTTTGGAGTTGGTTCAACACGTGCAGTCCACTCAGCTGACTGTCGATGGGACTCCGGTGTGGAATGATAGAGCCATGTTTCATCCATTGTACCATATTGATTCATTCGGGTTTATTACGATCATCAAATCGTTGTTCTTTTTGGTCGATTGTAAGTTCGCGCGGCACCCACTTTGCACAGAGCTTTCGCATACCCAAATATTCATTCACGATAAGTCCAACACGTTCCTTTTAAACCTTTAGAGTCTCATATACTTCAATCAACTTCACTTTACGGTCATTCAAAATGATTTTGTGGACTTTTTTGATGTTTTCGTTAGTAACATCCTCTTTGAGGCGTCCACTGTGTCCATCGTCTCTGGTGCTCATTTCTCCTCGTTTAAACTTACTAAACCACTTCTCATCAGTTGATTTTCCTCGTTTCAGAGTCTAAATAGTGTTAATCAAGCAAAGTCTTGGCTTCAACAATAATTTTCAGCTAAAAACCAATGCATTAAATTAACACACAAAATTCCTTTTATCAATTGTTTTCAAACTAACAAAAAGTGCTTTACTCAAAATACTCTTTATTTCACAAACTAATAGTCCGACAGCTGTCAAATTAATACACGTGTCTTTTGAAGGTTAGGACTAACTGAATGAATGGATGGATTTAATACTAGTAGCGCAATCTATGTATAAGCCAACGAACCTTTCAGCCCACCTGTTATATCAGTTCAGTTTTACATAAAACCTATATAGTCATTTAGTAATACATATAATGCTAAATGTACATAATTTGTTCCTCTTCAACCATTCAGACATTATATTAAACTTCTTGAATTCTACTTAACTAGATCATAACGTACAAATAATTTTTGTGTACATATTTTAGAACATTTTTTAAGCATACAATTCACAAAATCATTTTTCTCTTTAATTTTTCCATATAAGTTAACGAGAAGTTAAAACTAGCACTGTTTTTCTAAAAGGATAAACAAAATGCATGGAAAAATTTAGACATTCTTTTGAAAGTAAAGAAAATAGTTTTTGAAAAAAGTAAGAATGATAGATTTAGGGGCAAGAAGTATATTTATATAGAAATTTTAAAATATGATTCCTGGAAATACTTATTTTGATTCGTAAACCAGTCGAATACTTGCAAAACTATAACTATTTACATTGTATTTTGAATCTAAGCAAAAAATATCAAGGAGAAAGGCTATCTAAAGTTCCTGTTTTCTTGAGTTTCAAACTATTCCATCGCATGTAAACTGTCCTATCGTATTTATAAAAGAATGTCAAAATATCTCTTTTAAACTCTGTAATAAAAAATTGTCAGAATTTCAAGTTTTTATTTTTTCTTCTAGCAGCAGTTTGAAAATATAGTATATAAGGTTACTTTATATATAAAGTACTGAAAAACTTAAGGCAGTATGAAGAAAATCTAAAAATATCTCTTTTGATTTTTGATCACATATTGAAATGAACTTGAATGTTACTGTGATAGCTTATTTCATAACGGTGGCATATTTAAAAATAACACTCTTATACAGAGAAAGCAACCTTTTTTCTTGTGGAATATTCACTAAAACAAAAAAAAATTATGTAAGCGATATTTTCTTTTAAAACAATGAAAAGTTTTATAAGGCTACAATTTTGTACACCCACATAAAGCAAAGAATTTTAAAAATATACAAATAAAACATTTCTAATGAATTCTTCCAAAATATTTCTTTTGTTATTTCAATTAAACTTAAAAAGCTGACATCAACAACAACTAATTATTTCTCTCTCACTCTCTCTCTTTCTAATCTTCTTGTCTAGGAATATACTAGACGAGGTCCACTAGTCCATTTACTTTCAGAAAATCGAAAACAAGCATGAGAGACCTGTATAGGTCCTCAAGAAACAACTCTAGGCACTCAAGGATATGTACTGGTGATGCCGGCTCATTTTGGCATTTAGGACAATTCTGGTGCATTTTGAGACATCTCTTGAAAGTAAGTCCTTTCAGGTGTCCACTGAATAATCGAGAAAGTGTTGTCTGAACATATCTATCACAATCAATAGCAATTAATCCTCCAGGACAATCTGCTTGATACCAGGAATGACTCGGAGGAACGAACCAAATCTGCCTGTCAGCATGTCTTCTAATGGAATACAGTTCAAGATATGTCAGTGAATTGGTAACCGGTAATGGTTCTACAGAACTCTCCTTCGCCAGAACATTTGCTATCTCATTCCCCCATATATCAACATGTGAAGGAATCCACTGAAGGTGCATTTCGCAAAGTGACGACACCTGCTTAAGTTTGCCAAGAATTTCAATTCCAGCCAATTATTCCTACGTTTCTTTTGAAAAATTTTAATACCTACATAATAAACATTAATTTAAGTCTTTTGGTATTTTTACATTTTTAATTAAAGCCGAACTGTTAAAAATGACATAATATTTTTGTTTAGTTTGGTGTGAAATGTTACAATCTGTTCTATTACAACACGGGAAAAATGATACCGGAACCTAATGCTTAAAACCGATTCTGAAACAAGATTATTATGTTTTAATGGCAGGTCGATCGAATAGATGTAATAAAATTAAATATTTACACATGTTCACTTTTTCCATAAATTGTTATTTAAAATGTTTATTTTTTATTCCAAATCTCTTATCTAGCAGAGGGTGCAGGTATGAGACATTAACAGTTCGGACTTTTATCTTCTTTACCATAGATCTTCGTTAGAAATTTATACTGAACTAGCTACCAAAATAATTTTGTCCTTCAACCTGGAAGCCAATAATTCAGAAGCTTCTTTTGACAGGTTGAGATCTCTGATAAAGTCATTTAACTCATCCTGGTTTAAAAGTTGAGGAATTGATGATTTTCCCTCATAATCACTGTCATTGTCATTAGTATCGTAAGAATGACAATTCTTGTCTTCATATAGTACTGGTAGTGTGTGAAACGTTGGGATAAGCACTTCCCCTGAGTAAGGTTCCCGATGTTTTGCAAAGAATAACTCCATTTGCTATGGTTGTTTCGATCGATTCCAGTAATATTTACTAGCCAGAAATAGCAGTCATCGCAGTCTTTTTGGGGTTCTGTTAAAACCATAGCTATACCGAATTTAAGTCTTTTTCTTTTTACAGTAGCCCACTGTCGTAAATGTTCTGTTCAACGTTTACAGACCTTATGTGGTATCCAAGTTTATCTTGATCTCCACACTTAACACCAAAGTATCCAAGATAAGCTCTCTTTACAAAGTCACTAGCACTTTTTCTGTTTTCTTTTAACATGTATTCTCCACATATGTAGCAAAAGACATCAGGATGATTTGTACAACTTCTTCTACTCATTTGTCTTCTAGTTATCGACACAAGTACAACAATCTACAATATAATATGTTTTAGGTTAACTTTTAGGTCACATCTCTTTCCTAAACTCAAATATTGCACGAGGCTAATTTCTATCTACCATGTACGACGACAAATCTCAAACAAAATTAAGCTAAAAAAGTGTTTATTAATTAAAAAGTGTTTACTCAATTCAAAAAGGATTTCAACTGTTGTTGAAGCATGGAAGGTCATTTATATTACCAGATGGTGGATTTTCCCAGAGCGATGTGGTTCACATTTCCTGTAGTACTGTACAATAAAAAACACTTATCTAAAAAAGTAGAGCTGATAGAGAAAAACTAATTTCATATTTAGAATCAGCGCCCCAAATATAGCTGAATTCAATTTTAAAATCCTCGGCACCAAAGTAAATATCTTTTTTGTTGTCATGTGTAATTTATTTCTTAAATTTTATTTGATTTTTATCATCTTTAAAGAAACACTTTCTTCCAGTTATATAGGGAAAATCCTTATTATTGTTCAAGGTAAGTATTAATATTAATATCCTATTGCAATTGCTATAATCACCAGTTTTAGGATGTCGCCCACATAAATTCCTGGAAATGTTTTCACGTTTTATATCAAATAAATCTAAAACTTTAACCTCAAAAACAAATTGTTACAATATTTTCTTGTAATATAAATGTTTCACATAAATATTTAAGCATTTTAGCATTTTTTATGTTTCTACAAAGCGAGATCTCTTAAAAATGACATAACATCTAGATATAATATTATGTCACGAGCATTTAGTGTTTCATTGATTTTTTTGTTTGCTTTAACGTTATAATGAAATATAATTGTACTAAAACTGTTATTTAGAACACTAACACGTGTTCCCACTGCTTGATTAAAGTAAATTAATGATCCGTTAGACACAAAATAACGGTAAAATGAAGTTTTCTCTTAAAGTTTTACTTTAAATGTAATTACGTTAATCCAACCTGATTGAGTAATTGACAGAAGAATCCTTTTAAGCTGTCGTCGTTGATTGAATCAATCGCGGTTGAAAGTTTTTTTTATCTATTATATCCGAGTAAACAACCAAATTATATTTATTATTAGAAGCTGTTAAGATCTTTTTTTGAAGTAAAATATTAAGATCTATACATACTGACGTAGTCTAATTTATAGACTGTATGGTTAGTTAAAACTGACAACAATTAATTTAGTTAATTTTAAGGTTCAATATTTTTTATAAATATTCGTATGAAAAAAAAAGACATTGATTTTAATAATTATGAATGTATTTAATTCTAGCTGGATACAGTATATATATATATATATATATATATATATATATATATATATAAATAAATAAATATAAATATATATATATATATATATATATATATATATATATATATATATAAATTATATAAGATTATTTTTCTCATCACAAAGGGAAGATAGTCTACCTTGAAATCGAGGCAGAAGAATCGCCAGGCCTAAAACATCGCGGAATAAAGACAAAAGATTTTTTTCATCAAAATTAACATAGTTTATTTAAACAACTTCTCTCACAGATGTCACTCTGCAAAACATGCACATCTCGATTAAATAGCTGTATGGGCCAACCAATCACATGTTTTAATTGCCGGTGACAAGGGGTACTTTGATCATGTAGTTTAAGAGTCACTAGCTATTTTAATGTACTTATGCAACAGGAAGCTGTGCAGTTCAATGTCACCAAATTTATAGTGAAAACAGAGATATTCACCAAGGTTGTCAGAAAAGGATAGAATAGCCAGATATTTTTTAAGATAGTCATAATTACGTTGGTTAATGTTTTAGAATAAAATATCATTACACACACACATGCACACACACACACACACACACACACACACACACACACATATATATATATATATATATATATATATATATATATATATATATATATATATATATATATATATATATATATATATATATACATATATATATATATATATATATATATATATATATATATATATATATATATATATATATATATATATATATATTTATATATATATATATATATATATATATCAGGTCTAGAAATTGTGATTATGAATTAAGCGAGTTATAATTAAAAATAGTTAGAACTCATTAACGATAACGTAATAAGAGAAAGACACACCCTTGAGCGGAACTATACAGAGAAAAGAAGCCCACGCGGAAGTAGACATAGGAACTTTGCTTAGGTAGCAACGCCAAGTTCTTTGCGGAAACTCAGGGTGATAACATCCTCCACATTTGTGGTGGCAAAATATGAGAACAAAGGATATCTAAATGGCAAAGCTATGGACAGATGGATCACAATAAAGACGCTTTAATATATGAAATCAAATGCGTCTTCCATGGCTTAACCGTTCGTCCGTGTCATATATATATATATATATATATATATATATATATACATTTTATACGTATAACATTTAACATATAAAGCTGGACTATGCAAATAATAATTATGCGACACCTCACATAGAAAAACAAAATGTCATTATTGTTTTATTAAATATTAGAACGGAATGAATGTAACATTGTAATCAAAAATATTTACAATTTATGAAATATCTATATAATGAAAAATACCAATATAGCGCTTTTAAACAGTGGAAGATAGCAGTGCTTACGCTGCACACAAACAACTCGTTTATTTCTAAATCTTACTAAATTTAAACCTTTTTAAAATTGTGCAAATAATAATTCTCAGATGCTTTATATTTTTAAAAAAGGTAGAATTTAATATATATTAAAAGAAGTTATATATTTATGTTCCTATCTTGTTTGTTTCTTAATTATAAAAATATAGTGATACGAAGCTTAGAGGAAAAAATTAGAACAAACACGCAAATGAAACGTGTTCCTTTCCCTATTTCTTTTGTGTTCTTCAATATGGTTGTAAGAATACCTGAGTTATACTAAAACAACATATTTACCTTTGAACCTTACTAACTTTTAAACTCTAGGAAGTTGTGAAAATAATAATTCTAACTTGCCTCACATTGAAAAAATAAGTGTATAATTTAAAGTGTGTGAAAGGAAGATTTTTTTAAACATCCTCTTTTTCCTTAATGAGAAAGGTTAAGTGATATAAAACTTAGACTACAAACTATTTAATAGGGAACAATCAACCAAATCAAACTGTTCCTCTTCACTTTTACTTTTGATTTCTTTCAATACGTGCCTGGGGTCAGCTGGCGAGAGGATACATTTTATGTTCTTCCTGAAAACTCTACATAGCTGTAAATAAAATAGAAATACACCTCAGAATATATGAGAAGTGTATGAAAGTATGTTTTTAAAATAAAGACGGGCTGTTTCAGAATGCCAACGGAAGTGCATTGAAAGCCTGTTGTTGAGCTGTAGCTCACTCAAGCTACAAAGAATTTACATGAGATTTCATAGGCATTTCTTTTTATATATATATGAGGATTTACATCTGAAATGTAGAATCTATATTTTACAATTATATATATTTTATTTATTGCGCATTTTTTAAACAGCATATATAAATGCTTTTACATAATCAAAACATAAATAACACTGTTTTTCAAATTTTATTTTACACCCGTAGCAAGAAAATAACTTTCTATTATAAATATATGTCTATTTACACTACTAAAATATTACCACTTTCTACAAAAGGTTTCTAAGTTTTATTTTGCCGTTAAAGTATTCAAAAAATATATGCTGGTGCATTTCTTGTTGTATCCATGATAAATTTCTTCTGAAAGGTAAAATCTGTAACCTGAAACTATTTTGTTCATTTATTAAGAACACTAAATAACATTCATCACATATTTTAAATTAGAAAAAAAATTAATATTCCTGATCGAAAATTTAACTTTAAGTAGATAGTTAGAAATAACTTTCTTTAATAAACCTACGTGCACTTACTTACGCTACTAAAAAATCAGTTTTTTCCAAGCAAAACTTCTCGTATATTTTCCTTAAAAATATTCACAAAAATTCACACTGGCAAAAAATCAACGGTGAAAAAACTATCTTTTAAAATAATGCAGCCATTTTTTTTTCAAAATTAAAAGAAAAATGATTACTACTCTTATGCTTATTAAAATTTTCTTGCTCCCAAAAAATTCTCAAGAAATACTTTTTTTGTAATCTAGATATTATTTCCTCTTCCCCTTCTTTCCCCATAAACGAGTTTATTCTTCTTATCATTTTCCGAATTCCAATAACAAAAATCAAGTATTCTGTACGATGTCCTAAACAGTAATCATCGATATCGGATTCCTAGACGGATTCTCGCTCCTCATTCCTTTTAAGTGGTTTTATGAAATAAAATCCCAATCTTTTAGAACGTTTTTCCTTGTGTAACCCGATCCTCCCCGCATTTTCCCCTTTAATGCACTGGAGTCATATAGAATTAGAGCGTTCTTTGGGCTATGTGCTCAACATAGGCTTGGGATTAAGGTATGAAACAGTACCCGTACTTTACCATGGGTAGCTTCTCTTTTTTCTTTGCTATATTATACTTTGCATCATTTTATAGAGTATATATACGGAAGATGAGTCATACGTTTCATTAGCGTTTGCGTCTATTTTAATGAAAAATCTTAAAAAACTTGAAAACACATATATAGTTTCAAAAATGTAAGGAAAATTTTCAGTGTACCTTTTTTTATAAGTTGGATGTTTACAATTTGGCACTCTAATCTCACGCCATATATGACATTATGGATTTAATATTGTGATTTTCTTTATTATTCTCTAGTATATAATATATAAAATTATCACATCTTTTGATGTTTATTCTTTTAAATTATTGTGTTATATATTAATAACTTACCCATTTCCACTGGGAACTTCAGGGAACTATTTTGTTGATTCTTATATAATGATACACATCAATAAAATCAACACA
>CM063498.1:158352873-158370373 GCA_032207245.1 Pardosa pseudoannulata | reverse complement strand
CCGGATTTTTGGTCTCTCTCTTTTTAGATTCTATCTTTTCTGGAAAACTGAAATGAAGCAGAAAAAGCTTATTTTGGTACTTTTTTATAGATAAAGTATGTATTTATATTTTCAGAAATAAGTTCATTGATAACGCTTTACACATATAGAATATATTAGGGTATAGTAGATGAGTAGGTATAGTCTAGATATTGTATTGTTATTACGATTCATAGGATAATATTATAAAATATTATTTTACTTCACACTAAAAATGTTTATGATAATTAATTTTAATCTAACGGCAGCGGATAATTTTAAAAAAGTAATTTTATTAAAAATATTTAACTTTCTATGCTAAATATATGTAATAATCGTAGAAAATACAAATTTGTAATTTTTGTTTTGGCATATTTCAATCTTGATTAACTTTTTATTTAACTTTTGATAAGATATTTAACTTTTTATAAAACATTTTAATATTTTAAAAAATGTGTGAATTAAAAATGATATTTTAGTTTTTTAAGTGTTCAAATAATAATGTAGTTTTTTAAGTGTTCCAAAATAATAATAATTTAGTTTTTTAAATGTTCCATTTAATTCTTACATTCAACAAAATTTTGGATTTTGGAAACGTTTTAAATAAATAATAGAAATAGTTGTACCGGAAACTTTAGTTAAAATTAGTTTTGTAAACTATATCGAGTTCTAAACAATAACATCGGCGTTTCATTTCATTTTTAGTTCCCTGTGTGCTCTTACTAGTGGTTAGGTACAAAATTTTATTTTTTAACCCTTTCATTGGCCATTTATTTCACACATAACGTTTTCCAACTTTCAAAACACAGGTGCGAATTATATCCATGTAATTATATTCACTTTAGTGAGAAAAGCCAAAGTCTATTGATTTTGTTTTACATCGTTATATAAATGTGCAAGTTAACAGAACTCGAAGGTTAAAATTTTCAAAAAGGGATTTTTACACTGTCTTCTGATTTGTCAAATTCATAAAGTTTAAAATCAACCAGAAAAAAATCTTAAAAGAACAATCATAAAAAATTTCATCTAGCAACATTTAATAAATTTTTTCTCAAAATTGTAATTAATTTTCATTTTTACTCTACGCTTAGCTTTTAAAAAATGTTATCTACTTTTACATTTATTAAATTTTATTTATAAAAAAATAAAACAATTTGTATGATCTTTTAAAAACTTATATTTGTTTAACTGTATTAAACTTTCTGTAACTTATTAAAAAATTACTTTTTAAAGAAGTATATTTTATCTTATGATAAAATCATCAATAGAAAATGGAAAAATGGATTATAGAAGAAAGAAATATAACTGGGATATTTTCATAAGGCACATGAAAATCAATCTGTAAAAAAAATAATTAATTTTTATAAGCAGTATATATAGCAAAAAAGTTCGGTGAAATAAAATA
Organism: Pardosa pseudoannulata; assembly: GCA_032207245.1. Lineage (NCBI taxonomy): Eukaryota > Metazoa > Arthropoda > Arachnida > Araneae > Lycosidae > Pardosa > Pardosa pseudoannulata. The sequence continues at coordinate 158,368,950 of CM063498.1, read as the reverse complement.
ATTATTTTATTTTAAAAGAATTGTCTTTAACGGAAAATAAACTTTATGTTTCAAATTGACTTCTTCAATTTTGGATGCCTTTTGTTCTTTTGAATTGAATAATTGAACAATATTTTTTATTTATATAATCATGGGATGCAGTTTCAAAATTTATGCTGTAGTAAGATACAAGTACAATGACATAGAGTAATTCATTAGGAAATTTAAAAAAAAACTTTCACTCTAGGTCGAAATATTAATTTTTATAACAGATTGAAAAACAAATTTTGAAATTTCAATGAACATTTTCAATGAAGACATATTTTTCCGTTCTTTTTTATCTGAGTTTTAAAATTTTAAAAGTATAGCTACCACAGGTATAATCAACCAATATCATTAAATTAAATTACTCGAACGGTTTCATTTCTTGAAGTTATTTCTCATGCTACATTCGTAATGCATACATGCTGGCAGATTGGATGGTTAATTAATTTGTTTAAACGGGAAGGTATCAAGTTAAAAAAACTTCATTGTTTAATGCTAGTGAACAAAATATTCAACACAGCTACTTTTACGCTTGATTGAAAGCTATTTAATTAAGCAAAAGAACAGAAACGTTCATTAAGTTAAACCAATAAAGTCTCAGTTTGCAAAAACAAAGCGCATTAAATTACTGAATATCAATGAAAAAACCGAATTCTTTGTATTTTGAAATCATTACATAATATATGTTTTTGTCTTACATTGGTTTAACCATGCAAAAAATATTTTTGACATGTATTTTAAACCTTTAACCGTGTAGATATAAAAATCATTAAATATAACATTATTGGGATTACTTTTATTCATCATAACAAATAAATTATTTCAAAAAAACTATTTAAATAATATAAAATCAATTTTTATTATTTTAATCTACATTTTAAATAGTTTTAATCTACAGAAAGTCTACTATGAGTTTTCGTGCTCTACTAAACAACAATAATGTTTCTACTTTGAAAATAAGAAGCATAATTTTCTTAATATTTTTATTTCAATCACATGTAAAAGCACAAATGAATATGGTATGTAACATAAGTGAGTAAAACACTGTTGCAAAATTATGCAAATAAGGAGCAATGTAATATTTGTGGGTAATCCAGGATTATTATTCAGGTAGCCATGTTTTTATATAGCATGTGACATAACTGAGTAAAACACTGTTTAAAAAATATGTAAATGAGGAATAATGTAATATTTATTAGTAACCAAGCAATATTATTCAGGTAGCTATGTTTTTATATAGTGTGACATAAGTGAGTAAAACACTGTTGCAAAAATATGTAAATGAGGAATAATGTAATATTTATTAGTAACCAAGCAATATTATTCAGGTTGCTATGTTTTTATATTAGTGTGACATAAGTGAGTAAAACACTGTTGCAAAAATATGTAAATGAGCAGTAATGTAATATTTGTCGGTAACTAAGCAATACTATTCAGGTAGCCATGTTTTTATATAGCATGTGACATAAGTCAATAAAACATTGTAAAAATATGTAAATTATGAGTAATGTAATATTTGTCGGTAACCAAGCAATATTATTCAGGTAGCCATGTTTTTATATAGCATGTGACATAAGTCAGTAAAGCACTGTTGCAAAAATATGTAAATGAGCAGTAATGTAATATTTGTCTTTAACTAAGCAATATTATTCAGATATCCATGTTTTTATATAGCATGTGACATAAATGAGTGAAATACTGTTGCAAAAATATATAAATGAGGAGTAATGTAATATTTGTCTTTAACTAAGCAATATTATTCAGGTAGCTATGTTTTTATATAGCATGTGACGTAAGTGAGTACAACACTGGTGAAAAAATATGGAAATGAGGAGTAATATAATATTTGTCGGTAACCAAGCAATATTATTCAGGTTGCTATGTTTTTATATAGCATGTGACATAAGTGAGTAAAACACTTGCAAAAATATGTAAATGAGAAGTAATGTAATATTTGTTGGTAACCAAGTAATATTATTCAGGTAACTATATTTTTATATAGCGTGTGACATAAGTGAGTGAAATGCTGTTGCAAAAATATATAAATGAGCAGTAATATAACATTTATCTGAAACCAAGCAATGTTATTCAGGTAGCCATGTTTATTAAAACTCGACTTATTTTTCAAGATTAGTATTTTTCAATTTAAAAATTTTCAAAAATATCAAGATTTGAAATTTAGAATGTCTAAGTCCATTGAATGTGGTTTTCACAAAGACATTTACTAAAGTAGAAATTAAACATTTTATATCTCATTACTGAGACATTTTAATTTGTAACTTTATAACTGAAGCAAATATTGAAAATGATATATACAACTGTTTTAACTTAAAATTTTATAATTTATCTGAATTTAAGTTAATTTGCTTTCATAAGGACACGTGGCCTATGTAGTTAAATACCCTATATAATATTCGTTATTTTGAGTGGCGTCATCATTTATCTGAAAGAAATAAATCATAAAATTGTTTATGAATCTATTTGGTTTGGAGTGCTACGGTTTTTGCAACAAGAGGGCTAATGAGACCGGGACCTACAGCTTAAAGCCGATTCCAAAAGGCTACGAACATCCATGCCATAGAAGGTTTCGAACCATTGAACTCCGGTACCGAAGGCCAGCACCTTACCCAATCGGCCATCGTTCGGCTTTATGAATCTATTCGGTAATATCAAGAATAAATTTATTTTAATACTACTTCACTATTTGATATGCAAAATAAGCTATAATTTTTAAATTAATATAATTATTTCAGAATCACAATAAATCATATAGAAAAATGGATATAAAATCACTAGTTTTTAATATTAACTTAAAATTCCTAACTTTCTAATATATATAATCTTGAAGTAAGTTTTAAGTATATGAATTATAAGGTTGATCACAGAAGAATAGTCAATTTTAAATGGCATTATTTCTTATCTAAATTTATGCTAAATCAATTTTAAAAAAAACTAACTCCCGACAAATGTGAACAAAAAGCACGAATTTCATTTTTAAAAGAAATATCATAAATTCATGTTATTTAATGCTTAAAAAGATTTCAATTTTTCAAGAATCTTACATTCTTCAAAATAAATTTTCAATAAAAAATATTTCAACTGCGTTATTATTCTCTAAGATGGCAGCATTTAAGGAAGTAAAAACTTCGAAACAAAAACTGTTTATTCTTAATATTTAAGTATTTGTCATACTTATTGGAACGTAGAACAAGCAGAGTGCCTGAAAATAAAATGAATAACATGACTTCAGTAAAACTTTTCTATAAGGTATTTATCCTGAAGCAAAAATGTGAAAGCACACATTTATTAGTGATTTAAATATTTGTCTCTCAACTTTACTTTGATTTGCAAATGCTAAATGGTGATGCAGAAATAAAATTTTAGAACTCAGTTTAATGCTTGGAAACAGTCATTGAAGCACTAGTATATTTCTATAATAATTGTATATTCTTGTCTAGAATATTTTTGGGATTGAAACGTAAATATTTCAACTTAAATTTGTTTAGCAGTGTAAAGGATTTATTGTTTAAATGAATTGTAGTGCTTTTGGACTCATTATATTTAATGTTTAACTTTATTATTGTTACTGTGTTTTTTTAACATATTACTTTAAATTTACCATTTTTTACCATATTATTTTCCATATTACTTTATATATCTCTATATACAAAATTCTTCTGTTCGTATGTTTGTAATAGAACTCCTCCTAAACGGCTGGACTGATTTTGATGAAATTTTGTGTATTTGATTTGAGAATGGTTTAGATTCACAATTTAATCCAATAGAATATGTTTTTTATTAAAAATACAGAATTGCTTGTTTATTGAGATCATTGTAATGATTCTTGTAACCCTTCACTGCCAAAGTATCTGTGGCGCAGTGATCAGCGAAACGGACTTCAGTACGAGAACTCCAAGCTTTTAATCCCCGTACAGGTGATGTGAGAATTTTAATTTAATCTAATTACGTTTGTGATGACTGTAAGTGTGGTGTCTTTAAGCATTTTTAAGGCATTATTTCTTACCTTTTCAAATTTGTCCTATTTATAATTTATTTAAAATTTCTTTACAATTTTTGGATTTGTACCACGAAAACAGGACAACATCAGTCGGGTCTTTTAGTAAATCTATCTACCTATCTATCTATCTATATCTATCCATATTTATATAGACATACATATGTATATATATCTATATCTATATCTATATCTATATATATATATATATATATATATATATATATATATATATATATATATATATACTATTATATAAATAAACGTGCTCTCGTGTTGCAAAAATAGACTGTAGCACTCCAAACCAAAATTCTTCATAGAGGAAAATGCTTTGGATGATACCACACTGTAAAACATTATTAGTTTTATGATTGCTCTATTCATTTTTTTATAATGTAAAAATGTTTATATAGAATATAATTCGAATTATACATATAATTCTATTTGATTTGTCATATTTACGATACTATCATAAATTTATCATATAAAAATATATTTTTTGTTTACAAAAATCTTTCATTGTTATTTATATATTTCTATTTATATATTTGTTTAATATTTCAATATAAAATACGACAAGTTGGTTAAAAAATTAAATAATTATCGATCTATTAAGATTTAACTGAATAACTAAGTTTACGCTCAAAACATCCGCTCCCTGTTCAATTCCGCTACAAAATGTACCCGCACATAATGTGTTAATATAATATAATTTCATATTGATAAACGGGTGTCTAATATATAAGAAAAAACAGAGTGATTATTTTAAAACGCTATACAAACCCCTTTCACGTGGATTAAATGAAAAGTAATTCCGTGAATCGTACTTCCCTTTCAAGACTTATTCCTAGCTAGGGAAAAATGTGATGTAGAAATATTCCACCTTTCTACCAGAGTAATTGCAGAGTTTAATCTCCTTTCTCACGATCCTTTCTGTTTTCTGGAGCGAGATTTTAAAATGGCCGATTCCGCAGCTGCAAAATGAACAGTAATAAAAAAATGTGACTGAAATAATTTCACAAATATAATTGTAACTGATAATGATAGGCTAACGGATCGAATTAATTCCTTCTTTATCCTCCTTACTCTGTCTTCAAAAATTCCAAAAGGTTGTCTTACTCTCGGACTCGCAGGCAGCCATACAGGCAATTGGCTCCGCTGAAGCTCTTATCTCTGCTGAGGTCCTACAATGATGAGAATTGATGCGTTGTATTACTCGAAAAGACAAATATATCAAGTTACAATGGATTCCCAGCTATTGTGGCATTTATGGGAATGATCAGGCTGATCTTCTGGCACATAAAGGTGCAACAAAGGCGCAGCTAACAAATACTTCTGGACTGTCTTATCACGCATAAAAGCTCTTTTGGAAACAAGCTTTGAATATGAAATTCGAATCCCAAATGCAAGATCGTGTTAAACTGAAGACCTGAAGTGCCGAAGACCTCGCCAACATTCCCGATCGTCCTCGACTTGAGGCAGTGGCGTTGTTCCGGTTAGTGACAGGATATGACTGCCTAAGTGAACATCTCCATAGAATTGGTATTATTGGACTCCCCTCTTTGTTCTTTATGTGACCTTGGAGAACCTTTAAATAGAGGTCATCTTCGTCGATGCGGGGGCACTTCGGGATTCTTCTGACTCCGAAACTACCCTGTATTGGAGAGCCAGAGAACGCCTGAGGCAATGAATTCGGTCAATGTTACTTTTGTTACTTGTAAAGTTGTTCCACAATTGTTATTTTTATAATTGTAACCTGCCTTGCTATTAGAAATAATAATAAAAAAAATTCTCCTCTCCTTACTACCTTACTACTCCTTACTCTCCTTACTATTCTGCTTTTAAAATTTTCATCATTCGATGCACCCGCTTTCTCACACGAAATAAAACACCACTCACAGGAGCACAGAACTCACATAGTGGACTAAAAAATTTATTTGAACACCACAAAATATACACAACTAGAGGGCTATTTGTATAACAGACTGGCAGCATCCAGTGTAAGCATCAACAATTATAATTTAATGAATTTTTTAAGTGTTTCAGTAAACATATTAAAAATAAACGCAGATGTTACATTTTGTATCAAGTAGACAAAAGCACAATACACGGAATGATGGGATTGCACTAACGGGAGTTCACATGACTTCTGATGACAAATTCGGCAAAAAGAACGGATGAAATCATTGCTCATGTAAAAGGGTTTTTCTGACCCTCCAAATAAAATCCCTTTTACCGGTAAGATGAAGGTAACTTTACTAGTACAGGTAAACGTGGATACATACCGTTGATGTCTTAAATTATGTATCAATCACAGTAGATTAAAATCATGATATAATAAAGTTTTTGTTTCGAATCCGTCAGGTAAGTAATTTAGTGAAACACTGATTACTTATCTATAACTTTCAAATCTAGAGTGAGTTTATTGTATCCGAGTGGATTAAAATGACGGTTTTTAGTGTAAACTATGTATTCAAACTATTAACTTAATTAAAATACAGCAATGTTAGCTTTCCAAAAAGATTTTCTTATGGTTTTATTATCAATCAAATAGAAAATATCACCTCTTTTTTGTTTTGGATCGACGATCCGGAAGTTCCATTTAAATAACTAGAAATTACGGTTTAAATGAGTTTTATCTGTAATCGAATCGTTAAATTTAATATTTTATTTTAAATTTGCTGATGATTTCAGTTTAACTCCATTTTATAATGCTGTAAATTTTTAAGTGGGTGTAATACGCATTTTATAATGTTTTTTTTATGCTATAAAACTTTAAACGCATTTTCTGAGAAATTATGCTTGATGTTTTATTATTTCGAAAAAACGTGGTAAAGAATTTATTTTTATAACAGTATGAAACTTGGAATAGAAAATTTACTTATGAGTGTACTGAATAAAATATTTGATCGTAAAAGCGAATTTTGAAAATATATGTTGTTTTTATAAAATAATATGGAGACGTTTTAAAAAAACAAATGAATTGTTATTTGTATGATGAGTCTTTTAAAGATTTTAATATGTTTTAGATCTAGTTTTATTACGTTTCAAAGAACAGAGATGTGCACGTAACATAAATAATGATTTTAAACTGATATATTTTGCCTAAAAATTGTAAATATGATAAATGTTCTAATTTATTTCACATGCATAAAAATTATTGCATACGTAAAACATTATTGCTTAATTTTTTTAAAAAAAAAGTCTAACTTTTATATATTTGCATTTTGAAAATGTTGTATAATCAATTATTAACACATTAAATTGGGTTACTTTTTAAAATGTAGTAATATTCGATCCCAGTTGCTTACTTTAACTATTTAAAAAGGTTAAATAAAAATAACGTCAGCATGCTAATGAGTGAAATCAATTTGGTGAAACTGAATTCTATGGGCCGAGCTCTCTAATCCAGAGATTTTTAACAGTAAGCATAAAAATAACAATGAGCAGAAAATAAACAGCTAACAGAGGAAAGAAGTATATAATGGAGTGTACTGTAGATAGTGGAGTTCATAACACAGAAGCTAGAGAGTAGAAAATTTAAGGATAGAGGACACAAAATATTTTTGTGTAGGAAATCCGGAGGTTTGTGGTGACGAAAGCTGGAATGAGCAGTTTTGTGAATACCAGTGATTCAATCGACCACTGGAGGACCAATCACACTTCAGGGATTTGTCTAATCAAATTCCTAGAATTATAATGATGGAAAAAAGAGTACGATTGCTTGATTATCAACATATATGAAGTATAAAAGCTTTTTAAACAATGATATTGCTTAATATTTACTGCTAAAACTCTAAATTACATACCATTTTACAAATAATCACTTTTTTATACTCCAAACACTGTCTTAGTCACTTCTTTAAGATAAAAGTTTCATTTGTCCATGACCATCCATTGCCATGCTTAGCAACTTATACGAATGACAATTCTCATGATATAATTTTCAAAATTTTTATTTATTAAGGTTTCACTAATGATATTTTAAACAATGTCATATACCTTAATTAGAGTTCTCTATTGTACATTTGATTAGATATTGCAGAGTTTAAAATAATTTTTTGTGATTTATATTCACGTTCTATCGACTACAGAATAAAACACTCGAGAATTCAGTGGACAAGAAGCTTTCAAATGTCTGAATATGACCAGAAATATGATTGTTGATCTGAAAAAGGTGACGAAGTGAAAGTTTTCTACCTGAATGATCATTTTTCTATTCCACATATTCTTTTACAAATAATCACTTTTTTACACTCCGAACACTCTCTTAGTCTCTTCTTTGAGATAGAAGTCTCATTTGTCCACGACCATTCATTGTCATGCGTAGCAACTTATACAGATGACAATTCTCACAAAATTTTATTTATTAAGGTTTCAATAATGATATTTTAAAGAATGTCATATTCATTAATTAGAGTTCTCATTTATACATTTAATTAGGTATTACAGAGTTTAAAATAATGTTTTGCGATTTATTTTCACTTTCTTATAGAGTACAGGAGAAAAACCCTCGAGGATTTAGTGGACAAGGGACTTTCAAATATCTGAATATGACCAGAAGTATGATGGTTTTTTGACCTGAAAAAGGGGAAAAGTTTCTACCTGAATGATAATTTTTCTTCTTCACATATTCTTTTACAAATAATCACTTCTTTATACTACAAGCATTGCCTTAGTCTCTTCTTTAGAAATCCCACTTGTCCATGACCATTCATTGCCTGCTTAGCAACTTATACTGATGACAATTCTCACGATATAGTTTCCAAAATTTCATTTATTAAAGTTTCACTAATGATATTTTTAAGAATGTCATATACCTTAATTAGAGTTCTCTATTATACGTTTGATTAGATATTACAGAGTTTAAAATAATGTTTCGCAATTTATTTTAGCTTTTTTAAATAGTAAGTGAAATAAAACCTCGAGGATTCAGTGGACAATTCAGTGGCTTTCAAATGTCTGAATATGACCAAACTTATGATTATTTTTTATCTGAGAATGGTGTCGAAGTGAAAGTTTTCTACTTCAATGATCATTTTTCTTCTCCGCATCTTCTTTTATTGTCATGCGTCCTTAATTACAAACTTTAAAAAAAAATCACGATTTACATTTGGTTGTTTTGGTACAACATTAGTAATAACAGAACTTTCAGATACACAAAACCTTTTTTTCAGTGTCTTAGTATTTTGGGCATTATCAATTAATATAATTGTCATAATTTTCATAAAACAGTTTATGATTTTTTTAACGTGCAATATTTTGTTTAAAATTAGAGGGTATATTTACATAAACAGTGTTGCATGATTTTAAATATATATTCTATATAAATTGTATTTGAGGAAGATGCATATTGTTTCCAATATTAAGTATAAAACTGTATACAACTGCTCATATTAGGAAAAATCTTAATAATATTGTTTCAATTTTTTGTAAAACTGTTCTATGTTGTAATCAAAACTTATTTTCTTGTTGAATTTAGTGTCTTCCATTGTACAATATTTATCAGCATTTTTACAGAACTTGTAAGACTAAATATAAGAAAACAGTGGATGTTCAGCCTTACTTTAATTTGGCTTAAAATTCGTCTAAGAACAAAAATAAACAACTGTTAGCCCCTCATGATAATGATAATTATTACTACAACTTACAATTAAATCGTTTTTGTAATAACTACTTCAAACAGTTTTTAAAGCAAAAACTTGTGATTTCTATAAGTGTTTGATGCTATTCAAGATTTAAATTCACTGAGAAAGTTAATATTATTACAAAAATAACTGAAAACTCTTTGCATCTGATACACTCCAGGTGCATTTCTAACTGTCACATACCTTCAAAATTTATCGACATTTATTTTGACAGTTTATCTTATAGAGTATAGTTAAAATAAAAGTTAGCTAAAATTAAAATATTTTGAACAGGTCGAATCATTTTTTGAAATAAAATAAATGTGTATATTTTCAGCTGGAAAATATCATATTTTAACTGCTATTAATTATTCTATTTATATTTCGAGTGAATCATTCCGGTCTCAACTAAGTTTTATCTTCCAAACTAAAAAATATCCAACAAAAAATGGAAATATTGTGCTTATAAAAGAGATCCGTATGAAACCATTTAAATAACAGCTTGATAAATGCTAATTTTTCCATAATTCTGTTTTTAAAATAATAATTAATATTTTAAAAAAGTATTAAAATATTGCTTCGAAATTGTAAACACAAAATTGCATTCTAAATTTTTAAATAGATTGGTGTAAAATAAAATGAAATTAATTTCAAAAGTCCACTATCCCATTAAAAGCTTTTTGTACCATTCTAAATATAACAGCTTTTTAATTCAATATAAAATTCGAAAGCTGTGTACTCATTTAACTAAGACTTTTCCTATATTATGTATAATGATCTAAATTTATTAAAATCATTTAATTTCCTACTGCAAACAAATACGTTTATGTAAATAACTTAAAATATCTGCACTAAGTGAACAGACTAATAATCTACTCCTACATAAAACTAATTTCGAAATATGTAAATTGATTAAATGTAATTTATATGAAAAAGAAACTTATAATCATTTTTGTTATGTGAATAACATTAAATTAACGTGAGCAATATATTAGATTTACAACTTATATTAATGTAATTTTTTAATTTTTCATCTCTCAATTTTTGAACATTTTTATAAATTTTAAATTATTATAAAACTTTATATTTTTAATATACAAAAACAAATAGATAATTTACTTCAATTTGATATAAAATTTTAGTTTTTTATGTACAGAATTTTATTTCACATTGTGGGAAAAATTGGTTTTTTCATTTAGTGTTTACGTTTTGTTATTTTAAATATATACTATTTAAATTCATAAACTATTTTTTGGGAATTTTTAAAACGTGATTTAGAATATATAAAAATGCATTGTAAAGTGAATACGGTGTTATGTTATTATAAAGGGTTTATATAATTATGAGATGAATAAATGCTGTAATAATGGAAATAAAAAGAACTATGTTCAATTTAATAGAAAAATATTCAGCAAAGTCTTGACAGACTTCTTCATAAAGATTTTAAGAATACTGAAAAACTGTCATATAATTGCATACAATAAAATTTAGATTAAAAATTATCACATTGTTTTCTGTATTGAAAGTAAACCTTGTTTACATCTCGATCCTCGCCAAAATTTGAGAAATCATGCAGAAGATCTGAAAAATAAATCCGTAAGAAGACTTTGTCTTAAAACGCCTGGCTGATTCGAGTTGGCGCTGCAATAGAGAAGCATTGTTAATTACTTACAAATTATATATCCAACCAGTTATTTTTATTGTTGAGAGATTCTCATTGTAACAAAGAGTTACATTTCTACAACGCCAGCGCGAAATTGACCTAGAGGCGAAAGTGATGTGAATGACCTTCCTTCGACCCCATTGGTCAAGAGGGGTTTCTAACAGCGGAGTAGCCATCTTCGGCCAAGACAACGCTGCCCAGAGAACTTTTTATTCAAGAGATCTGCGGGCCCCCTTAGAGAGAAAGCAAAGAAGAAAGAGTGTGAAGCTCAGAATCTTCTCCTTCAGGTCTAACACAATTTTCTTTGTAAGACCAAGAAGGCATGTTGGGCAAAATCTTTGATCTAGCATGGTCCCTTTGGCATGATGGCCTAATTAGCTTTTTTATTTCTTATTTACACACACACACACACACACACACACACACACACATATATATATATATATATATATATATATATATATATATATATATATATATATATATATATATATATATATATATATATATTAAAAATAAAATAAAATTCAGAAGGATTTTCTTTTTCAATTTTATATTTCACGAAGGGTACTCCACTTATACGTACGCCTGGCCTAGATGCTCAGTCGGTCTTTACCTTAACACTCATCACAGATCAGTTAATATCACATATGTAGTTAATATCCTAGAGATTTTACAGAATCAGGCGTTGCGAATTGTTACTTGTGCTGTGAAAGCTTCCCCTGTTCTCGCAAATGAACTCTTAACAGACTTAGAACCTGTTTGTGATATTACTAAAAGAAAGGCGATTTCAAAAACGTGTGCTTTTACTTGACAATTCTTTCAGAAGGAACCATTACAATGAAATCCGTAGAAACCTTAAGATTCCAATTGGCATTATCCAAGTTGCCCAGAGGAAATCTGATGCTTTAAATTTAAGAAGAGACTATTTAATATCATTCTCCCCATTGTCTTATAGATCCTCTGAATTTTAATATTAATCTTGATCGTATACAAAAAGTGTTAAAAACGAAATGAGTGATTTGCAATTAAGTTCTTTCCCAATGGATACTATTGAGGTTCGATATCTTGAAAATGAGTTGTAACATATCTTCACTGATGGTTCTATTTTAGAGAGAATACATGGAGCAGGTATCTATTGTTAAGTTTTAAATTTTACTTACCAATGGGTTCTCTTACCACTGCTTTCGATAGTGAAATTGAAGCTATTGCAGTGGCAATTCAACAGCTTTCGGCGGTTCTTAGTCACTGTTACACCCCTCATCTTTTCGAATTCTCAGAGTGCTCAAGCTTTTTTGAGTCATCAAAATAGTTCCCAAAGAAATTCAGAATGTAGGCGTTTGCTTAAGACATTGGCACACATAAATTCTTTCCAATGGATTCCTGCCCACTGTGGAATTTTGGGCAATGAAAATGCTGATACAGTAGCTAAAAAAGAAGCCTTAATACATAAACACATGTAATGCCCTCTTTCATTTCAAACAACTAAATTGTTTGTTAATCTGACTCTTAAGAAAAATCTTAAGCAAAATATGGTTCAACGAGCGAATAATAAAAGATGGGGGATTTTGCGGGAAGACAGAGCTGTTATTTAGCTATAATTTGTTGAGCTAAAACATAACTATCAAAATGATAGCCAATGTACACTGGCATGTTAGTAATACCGACATACACAATGAATTAAATATCCATACTCTTCAAATTTTTACAAACACTTACCTGAGAAATTTTATTATAGTATTAGAAATCAACTTCTCTTTGAATTCTTCGATTATGACAAAGCAAACGCTAATAATCGTAAGCGGCCTAGAGCCGTCCTCTCTCTTTAATGTCTTCTTTTAATTATTAAAAAAATAAATAAATAAAAAATGAAAAATAAAAATAATAAAAATATTTAAAATTAAAAAATAATACGTGCTTGAAGGTGAAAAGTTTTTTTAAACTGTTATAAAACTGATAAGTTTGAAATTTTTTTCAAACGGTAAAAAAAAAAAACTTCCTATCCTTTTGTTCACTTCTTTGAACCATACCTGTCTGAATTGATGTGAGAGTTGTTTTACATAAGGTTTGTGAAACTGATCTGCTAACCGCACTCACACATTTTGGGTTGCATGCCCAATTTTTTTTCGCGACTCCAGGAGGTGTGTGGTGTGGCCAGTGGAAACGACTGCACTTAAACTTCACCAAGTTTGGAGAGTTGTGATTGGTCACCAGGAGGTGATTCAGGACCATGCGTGGAGTCCCGGTAAATCTGGACAGAGCCGGGAAAAGACGCATTGTGCACAGGACAATGGAACGAAGGACGCATCAGCACAGGACAATGAAGTGACAACGAGTTGAAAGAGTTTTGGGTGTAACAAGTATAGGGTTGCCGATTTTTGCTTTTAGGTGTAGCACGTGGAGTGCTTCTTTCACTTTTTATTTTTTATATTTGTTTTATTATTTTTCCTTATCTTTTCTTATCACTAATATATTTGTATTTTGTAAGATAATTCCTCAGCTGATCCAAGCGTTTTGCCCATACAGCAGCTTTCTCTCAAAACCAGTCGCCACGACAGCAACCACAACAGCTATATAGCTGCTGCTAACCTACGGGAGGTTCCGTCTTGGCTCGAGATTAAAGTGGTCAACGCCAGTAAGGAACAAGCACTACAGAGGCAAGTTCAGGACTACCAGGGAAGTCGAAGAATAAAGATCACTCAGGTAAACCCCGGCTCATGACACCCGTGTATACCTAAAGGGGGTATAACCCTGAGGTTGTCTTTCATTTAGCACTAACCAGAGGGCACGTACGGTTTGAAGTTCATGCATAAACACATGTAATGCCCTCTTTCATTTCAAACAACTAAATTGTTTGTTAATCTGACTCTTAAGAAAAATCTTAAGCAAAATATGGTTCAACGAGCGAATAATAAAAGATGGGGGATTTTGCGGGAAGACAGAGCTGTTATTTAGCTATAATTTGTTGAGCTAAAACATAACTATCAAAATGATAGCCAATGTACACTGGCATGTTAGTAATACCGACATACACAATGAATTAAATATCCATACTCTTCAAACTTTTTACAAACACTTACCTGAGAAATTTTATTATAGTATTAGAAATCAACTTCTCTTGGAATTTTTCGATTATGACAAAGCAAACGCTAATAATCGTAAGCGGCCTAGAGCCGTCCTCTCTCTTTAATGTCTTCTTTTAATTATTAAAAAAATAAATAAATAAAAAATGAAAAATAAAAATAATAAAAATATTTAAAATTAAAAAATAATACGTGCTTGAAGGTGAAAAGTTTTTTTAAACTGTTATAAAACTGATAAGTTTGAAATTTTTTTCAAACGGTAAAAAAAAAAAAACTTCCTATCCTTTTGTTCACTTCTTTGAACCATACCTGTCTGAATTGATGTGAGAGTTGTTTTACATAAGGTTTGTGAAACTGATCTGCTAACCGCACTCACACATTCTGGGTTGCATGCCCAAATTTTCGCGACTCCAGGAGGTGTGTGGTGTGGCCAGTGGAAACGACTGCACTTAAACTTCACCAAGTTTGGAGAGTTGTGATTGGTCACCAGGAGGTGATTCAGGACCATGCCTGGAGTCCCGGTAAATCTGGACAGAGCCGGGAAAGGACGCATTGTGCACAGGACAATGGAACGACGAACGCATCAGCACAGGACGACAACGAGTTGAAAGAGTTTTGGGTGTAACAAGTATAGGGTTGCCGATTTTTGCTTTTAGGTGTAGCACGTGGAGTGCTTCTTTCACTTTTTATTTTTTATATTTGTTTTATTATTTTTCCTTATCTTTTCTTATCACTAATATATTTGTATTTTGTAAGGTAATTCCTCAGCTGACCCAAGCGTTTTGCCCATACAGCAGCTTTCTCTCAAAACCAGTCGCCACGACCGTAACCACAACAGCTATATAGCTGCTGCTAACCTACGGGAGGTTCCGTCTTGGCTCGAGATTAAGGTGGTCAACCCCAGTAAGGAACAAGCACTACAGAGGCAAGTTCAGGACTACCAGGGAAGTCGAAGAATAAAGATCACTCAGGTGAACCCCGGGCTCATGACACCCGTGTATACCTAAAGGGGGTATAACCCTGAGGTTGTCTTTCATTTAGCACTAACCAGAGGGCACGTACGGCTTGAAGTTCATGGCTGCGGAAACGAGAGACGTTGACCCCCTTTGTATTTTGTAATATAGATCAGTGGTATTTTGCTATAATTAATATTAAAGATGATATAGAAAACTTGGGTGATTAATGTATTGGAAGTAACAACAGCAATGTACTACACCACTCCACTGGACATGATTGTATAGAAGACCATCTCTACACAATTGAAGTGGTAGATTCACCTTGACTGTGTCTTGTGTGACTCTAGCCATCCATTGAACATTTCAAATATTATGTTATACTTTTTCAGTATGATGGTATTGTTAAATTAAATATTGGAGAACCCATGAACCAACGTCTTAGGCACTAATTGTTCAGCGTTTGAAAAATAAAAATAAAAACCTCTGTGTTAATTTCATACAAAAGTATATTTTAAGTTTACTTAAGACTATTTAATGCTTCTTTATTTTTATTATTTTGAAATTTAATTTTTAAGATACTACATAATCTGATGAAATATATTATTTCCATGTAAAACAAAATAATATCAAAAGTTTGAAAACTTTTATTAACTAAACTACTTAGTATAATATTTCTACCTTCAAGTCAATATCATATCATAGAATATAA
>CM063498.1:158307873-158347873 GCA_032207245.1 Pardosa pseudoannulata | reverse complement strand
CGTCATAAAGTAAAATTTTTAATTTTCGAGAATTGTAAAATACCCTATAAGGCAACAAAAAAAAAATGGTTTGTTTTTTGGCTGAAAATTATCTGATAAAATCTCAATAATTTGTTTATTTTCATACTCCTCGAAAGTTTCTCTATACTGTGGATGCAGTTTAGATTCACGTTGAATTCATTTAGAAAGATAATTCAAAGTTTTCTTAGCTACGTCCAAAATATCGTTAAGTTCTTCTCATTTTTTGCCAGTAATTGATAGAAGTAAAAGAATGAAACTATCATTTACATTACACCCGCATATATATAGAATTTGTTGTTAATACCTGTGATGAAATTTTCATTGTAATAAAAAATAATCAATGATTAAATTTAAAATTATCACATAAGTACCTAAGCTATTATTTAAGCCAAATATAAAAGAAAATTATTTACGTAATATTTAAGTTCAGTGATAAAACGTATGAAAATAATGCAGGCGATATTTAAATAATTTAAAATAAGAAATTATTGAATGAGAGGAATGATGTCATAATGCTAGAGAAAAAAATTATTTTTACATATTTATTATGTGAGAAATTGATAAATTTAATCGCTTAATCTTAACTGGAGAAAATGCTGCTTCAAATAACAGCATTAAATGCTAGAAAAGAGGGGAAGGGCTGGATTTCGAACGTTGCTAATCCTAACTCATCAAGAATCTAATATGGAAGCCACTATCCATTCCAGGTACAACCGCTTCATAAATTCGAGGACAGATAACTTAGGCTATTATTAAACAGGGGACTAGCATATAGCCCGTCATATGAGGGAATTAATAAAAATTTTAATTTTCCCGAATTGTAAAGTATTCTATGAGGCAGGTTTGTTTTTTGGCTGAGAATTATCTGGTACACGCTCAATAATTTGTTTATCTTCATACTCCTCTAAAATTTCTCTATACTGTGAATGCAGTTTAGAATCACGTTCAATTCATTTAGTCAAACCGTGTGGTTATGTATAAAAAACAAACACACAAACGAACAAACTTCTTAATTTTCAAAGATGTATAACTTAAACGCTAGATATTTATTAGTCTGTGAAATAAACTCAATTTGTTGTTAATACCGTTGATACAATTTTCGTTGCTACAAAATATAATCAATGATTAAATTTAAAACTATCTCATATGTACCTAATCTATTATTTAAACCAAATAAAAGAAAATGATTTATGTAATATCTAAGTTGAGTGATAAAATGTATGAAAATAACGCAGACGATGTTTAAATAATTTAAAATAAGAAATGATTAAATGAGATGGTTAAAGGAATGACGTCATAATGCTAAAAAAATCTTATTTTTACCTATTTATTATGGTATAAACTTAATCGCCTGTTCTTAATTGCCTGGGGAAAACAGGACTTGATATAATGGCATTAAACTCTCGGAAAGTGATGGATTTCGTACGTTTTAAAGACTTGCTTTGAATTTTGCTAACCCTAATTCATCAAGAATTCAATATGGATGTCTCTTTCCATTCCGGGTCCAACCGCTTCATAAATTCGAGGACAGACGGACAGATAACTTAGGCTGTTATTATATAGGAGATTTGAAAATGCTCCAAAGAAATATGACTTTCTGTAATACCACACTGTGTAATATCTGAAGGTATATAACTGATTCGGTCATGGTCTGGGTTGTATTTTCGGCTGAAAAAATATAATCTTCAGCTGTGCTAGCTTTTCTGGTAAGATCTTAACGTGGCATAGTGCTTTTGATATTGGAAAGTATTAAAAATAACTTATTTTTGATTCAACAAAAAATTAAACATCCTCATTTGTTTAGAATTTACCAGATCCTAAAATTGGTCTAACTTTCTAAAAACTTTAGCTTTGTTATATAAATAATTAAACTTTTTAAATGAAAAAATATGTTTTTTAAAACATAAAATATGGAAAAAAGGGGAAAATGTAAAAATCTACTTAGATATGTATTTATATTTTACCAAGACAAAAGTTAATTTTCCAAAAACTTTCTATATCTTAGTGTTTAGTTTTTCAATTTTCAATTGAGGGATATTTTTATGTTTCTAGAACAATACATACGTTTTACTTTAATGTGATATAGAATATACGTTCTAATATACATACTGCGAATGCTATCTTGGGAATAAGTAAATTTAACTTTTCGCCTTTTGTGTATACCTCCTAATATCTTTTTAAACTTTTCTAGCTGAAATAACTATTGAAAATACGTATTTCAAAGAATGAGATTTATCAAAAAAACATTTCAAAATTTCTTTCTAAAGATAGTAAAACTTTTCTTTTTGTATTGATTCAAAAAAGATTTGTTATAATGCTGATTTCAAGACTTGAAATGTAATATGATCATTTAACACTAAAACGCTCTTTGAAGTAACTTATGTACACTATTTATTATATATGCATATACACTCATGTCCATAAATTAAGGATAATTCAGAATCACACAGAAATTGAGCTCTAAAATAAAAATTTCACCTGTAGAATTATCACACACATCTTGAAGAAGAATATGCAAATTGCTGGACACCACCAGATGGCGCGGATAGTACGTCACAATGACGATAGTGTATGAAAGGGGTATATAAGGAATGGTAGCAAAGAAGTAAAATTGTTCACAAGCGCTTAAAAAGCCTTTCAGTGCAATAACCGCATAGTTATGGCACAAAGGAAGCATTAGGATGATTTTTTACGTGGTAGAATTATCGTACGACTGGAATGTGGACGTACCCAGCTGGAAGTATCCGAGGAACTTGGAATTGCCCAGAGTGTCATCTCCAGGCTTTGGCAACGATTCAAACATGATGGTAATGGGAGTAGTGTTACAGCACAGGTCGCCCCCGAGTTACTATGCCGAATGATGACCGGTATTTGGCAGTTACTGCCAAAAGAAACAGACGGAGCACAGCATCAGACCTGTCTCGTCATCTCTCTTCAGCTACCGGTACGACAGTTTCAAGGCAGACCGTGTACAGACGCTTAGGGAACATTGGTCTATATGCTCGTAGGCCTGTCAGATGTGTTCCCCTTACCGCAACTCACTGTCGCCTGCGATTATGCTGGGCTAGAGAGCATGCATTGTGGACACCGCAACAGTGGTTTTGTGTGATGTTTTCCGACGAGTCCAGGTTCAGTTTACATTCTGATTCTCGCCGGACTTACATATGGAGAGCGCCAGGTACTCGTTACCACCAAGAGAACACCATTGAACGACACCGTTACGGTGGTGCAGGATGGCTCGTTTGGGGATATATATATATATATATATATATATATATATATATATATATATATATATATATATATATATATATATATGTGTGTGTGTGTGTGTGTGTGTATGTGTGTTTTACAGGAACAAGCATATTATAGTTTCTTTTTTCGAGGATGAGATGTCCATATTAATGACATGTATGGTATTTCCACTTATATTAACATTTTGATTTAGGGCCAACGTCACAGGACGAAATAAACTTTTAAGTCAAGACATTATTGTAATAGAAAGAGTAAATTGCGATGGAAACGATACACTGTTTAATTTACCCGACGCTTGCAAATTGTTTATAGTAATAAGGAAGTAATATTTGTGTCTCGAATAAATAACAATTACCGGAATAATAATGTGAAACGAGAATATCAAAGAAATTTTGAATGCGCTCATTTTATAGAGCAAATATTTGCATAACTTAAGCGTAAACATCCATATTATAAATTGACAAACACTGCATTTAGTCATATAAGTATTTTGTTGACGATGCTGATAGTATAATATATAGCAACATTATATTTTAGTTAGATATAATACGGTATATTTTTATTTTGTTTTCATCTTGTGTACTTGAAAGCAAATACTGCACGCTTCATCTATGTGAAGCAAGGAATCTATAGCAAATAATATTCCGATACACAGAATTTGGTCCCTATAAAATATTGTAATATACTTTTATTTGTATTGCAGATAATATAAAATTAGAAAAACAAATATATATTTTAAAGCATAGTTATATATTAATTTATCATACTATTTTACATAATAGATTTGATTTGGTTAAACAAATTTAAATTATAAACCTGATCCTGAATTAGATGAATATTTCTCGTATTTGTTCTAATGATTCGTTTAGACTTTTGCAATGGTATGGAATTAGTTATTATATCGTTTCACTCGTGTCATCTTTGCCATTTTCACTTGCACGAAGTAGTAATTTGAGCATGCGTGGACTATTGAAATTGAACACTGTTAACACTCATTGTTCAACCATATAAAGTATTCAGTAAATTTCATTTAAAAAAGATGTGCGAAATAGACACTTGGTTTCAATTATAGTTTATATTTATTAAGTAGCTTCAACAATAAGTTTTATCAATAAAATATATACTAGCAAATGTTAGTAACTTCTCAGATTCATTAGAGTAAGAAAGCAATTCGAAAATACAATCAACATTATGACCACCCCTACATTTTGCAATGAAGTCGCCTGGATGACGTGGAAGGCAAGGGATTGCAAGTGGTATTTAACTGCTGCTAGAGAATCTGAAGAATCATTCTTTCACTTACTTCTGTGTGTGATTCCAGTTAATATCATGGCCACCTAACTCACTGGATATCAATCCGATAGAACACATTTGGGATGTCACGGGACGGCAACTCAGAGTTCAAAGATCACCAATTCGCATTATCTTGGATTTGCGTAACCGTTCCTTAAACATCTGGTGCAATCTGTCTCCGGCCATCTACCAGGGACTTGTGGCATCCATGCCAAGGCTGGTTGAAGCTGTGTTGCTCGCTAAAGGTCTGCCAACTCGTTTGTTTTGGCTCTTGAGTGTGAAACAGAAATGTGAAGTACTTGATTCTTTAGTACTACGTGGTACAAACTGTGTACACTGCTGCAAAGTTCAGTGAGAATAAATTCCTTGATTAATATCTGAGGAAAATTATATGTCTATTATTGGTTAGTTTAGAGCCGGTTTCACCAAAGTAATTCAACGACTAACCACGATTAATCTAACATAGAATTACGTTCCACCACTGGTTGGCGCCATGGGTTAATCACGATTAGCCGTTA
Source organism: Pardosa pseudoannulata (assembly GCA_032207245.1). Classification (NCBI taxonomy): domain Eukaryota; kingdom Metazoa; phylum Arthropoda; class Arachnida; order Araneae; family Lycosidae; genus Pardosa; species Pardosa pseudoannulata. Next base: position 158,342,786 of record CM063498.1, on the reverse strand, counting down.
AATGACTTCGTTGAGACTGGGCCTAAATCAGCGTAGCGTCTGTTACGTACTAGTAAAAGAGTTAAAATAAATTATTTTGTTTAATATATTTCTAAACGTACCGTATTTTCAAATTGATATTGTACTTTCTTAGGGTACCCTTTAGTTAAATGAAGGCGTATGTGAAACTGAATATATTTGCCAAATTTTAATTTTAAGGACAATGCTTCCTGCGTAATTGTAATGCAAACTATTTCACAGTTGCTAGAATTGGTATTAAAATCGAAGCTCTTGAGGATCTGATAATTTGAAGGCTTTTTAAATCTGGTATTGAACATTAGAGGTAGTAAACATTACATTTAATATTATGAATTGAGCAGTCACAAGGTCATGGAAAAAATTAAAAAATTAACTGAAACTTAACTAGGGTCAAGGATAACAAAACTTAATTTATTACTAATTAAAGTTAAAGGGCAAATAATTTGAATTTAAGAGCGGTCAAGAAGAAATTAAATTTCCAGTACTTAATATGACAAGAAGTAAAAAAGTTAAATTAAAATTAATTTTAACAAATATTTAAACAAATGCTTTAGATTTGTAACTAGTGAAAATTAAAAACTGCTCTGGAAGTATAAAAATCAGATGACTTACGTGAAAAATCCATGGAAGCTATGAGATCGAAAGAGCCAGTGGGGGGGGGAGGCTAGAGAGCCGGACGATTAACCTGGTAAAGCACAGTAGTCAGCAGCGGGTTCCTAAGATGTTCAACCTCACATACGTTCGAATTTTGTCATAAAATCAAGTTTAATATTCTATTAAAAAAAATTTCAGAATAAAAGTATCTGGTACCATTTTATATCACCCAACCTATGAATGTTCCACTAAATTTAAGTATTGCCTTTTGATTTACAGTTGCTTATGATTGAGCTATAACATGTGTTTATGTGATGTCAAATTTCTTTACACTTAAGTAATATGTACTATGGTATAAAAATTCAATATTTTGCTATGAATAATATTTTACAAAATACACTGTAACCTTACAAAATTATTTAACTTTTAATGCAGGTAGAAATGCAATAACCTAGAAATTTGATTAACATGGTTACCAATTTTGATAATCCGAAACGTATGTTCAGTAAATAAGTCTTATGCAATTATATAGGGTATATTCAAAAACCCAAATAGCTTTATCCGGTCGTGATAGTCATAATTAAAATCTCTTAGCTCGAAACATATTTCGAAGAAGCAGTTAAGAGGTTAACTAACATGGAAATAATATCGTTAATCTAATACGGTAATTTAACGGACTGATTAACGCTATTAATGCCATTCCAGTTAGACGGTTAGGAACGCATGTGCAGAGGTAATTAACGTTCATGATATGCAATCCACGACACGTGAAGCAATTATATAAGCTATTTACATTATTGGCTTGCATTTAAACTTCTTGTGGAATACAAAGTCAACATAAAAATGAAAATACAAGCAATTATGCGTCCTTTTTGAATAATGTATAAAAAAAGCTGGGGTTTAACTAGTAATGTAGGTTTATGAATAGTAATATGGCAAGCAAGCTGATATTTAATAATGAAATTAATAACATTTGTATTTAAAGATATATAAATGATATTTTTCTAGGTTTTCTCTTTTATAATTCTTGGTAAGCTGCTTTTTCATATGAAAATTTGACAAAATTTATTTTTATTTGTTTATTTAGAAAAGAACTAAAGTCTAAAACTAACATTGAAATATTACTTAAAAAGCTCAATAGAAATTCATAAAAAATTTATTGCATCCTCTTTGTGTTTTTGTGTAGTTCGTGTTTTTAAATAAGAATTCAGCATATAATAATAACAATAGTGCAGCAATAAAAACAAACTGCACATGTTGAAAGACTGTTTAAATATTATTATTATAATACTTATATAATTAAAATAATAAATATAATTATTTAATATAAAATTATATAATTTAAATAATATATCATTTCTTTTGTCATAATCATAATTATTTATCGTAATTAATCATACATAATTTATCATAATTTTTGAGAATATTTCTATTGAAAATTCGGGAACAGATGAACTTTTCATGTCGCTTCCATGCGCTTTTTTGTTTTTTTGAGACCACATGAATTGACGATTTCTACATCCTCGTCAAAAACAACAAGGTAGGATGAACACGGTGTTTTATTTAAAAAAAATTAAACAAATTTAACATTTATAAACAACTTTAACACTGAAAAAAAAATGCCAATTTTTTAGAACACATCTGTATTTTTGAGAGTCATTCAAATGTAAACAATAAGGCCATGCATTTTTACCATTATGGCCAGATAAAATGTAATTTGAAATTTTCACGTAACCACAAAAAATATGCCATCTAAAGGCAGGTTCAGACACTTCCTCCCATTTTCTAAAATATCCCTTTGATCTGTAAATCAGAAATATCCAAAGCTAAAAAAAAAAACAAATTTCAACTTATCAAATTTTTAAATTTCTTTTTTAAATTTAAAATGACATTTAAGTTTTTTTCAGAATTACCTTAGAACACTTACACTACAAACCATCTCTAACAGAATGTTTATGCAGACACACAGACATACACACACGTTACCTACTCTTGTTCCTACAAATCTAAGGATGTCCGATTGCTTAGTATGCTGGGCTTCGATAACGGAGTTCCTGGGTTCAAATCCCACAGTGGCATGTATGTTTGTAGCCGGTCGGAATCGGCTTTAAGCTCCCGGTGTCGTTAGTCCTCGTGTTGCAAAAAGTAGACAGTAGCACTCCAAACAAACCAAACCAAACCTACAAATCTAAACAAACCCATCAGTCACTCATTTTCTGGCTTAAATTTCATCACAGAATTACATTTAGAGCGACTAACTTTTTTTCTGGAAACCAGATTACCTTGCTTATCACCAGCTTGGTGAATGTGCGAGATTGCCATGTTTGGTGTAAAACAAACACAGCCAATCAAATGTAAACAATAAGACCATACATTTTTAAGTGTCCATTTCTTAGTTGTTCAACATTTTTCTCTCTTTAATTTTAAATTCATTCTTTATCTTTTGAGAAACCTTTTTTTTATTTATTGTTCTAAGATCATCAATCAGTTCCAATTTAATATTAAACGGAAATCTTTTATGCTTTAAAATATTATGTAAAAGTACATTTTATAGTGGGATATTTAAATATGAAAGCAATAAACTTATCATAATTTAGTTATCACAGTTAGGTTAAGGTAGTACCTCTTAGTTTAGTACGACTAGCGTTTAACTACCATATAAAGAAAATGTAGTTGAATAAGATTTAACTTTATTATAATATTTTATTAAGAAGAATGATACCTAGTTTTAATATTGTTTATGTTCGACAGTTTTATTCTAGAAACCAGATTAATTTGCTTACCACCAACTTGGCGAGTGTGAGAAATTGCCAAGTTTGGCATAAAATACATCTTTATCTTCGAGATCCATTTAAATAAAAAAATAAGATAATGTATTTTTAAGTGTCAATTTTTTAGTTGTTCAACTTTTCAAATTCATTTTTAGATTTTCAGTAACTTTTTTTTATTCTTTCCAATATCTTTCATACATTTTTTTTATTTATTCCAATATTTACAAATAAATACCAATGCAGTATTAAACTGAAATTATTCGTCCTTTGAAACATAGTGTAAAAGTAGATTTTATAGAGCGGTAATTAAGATTTAATTCAATGAATGTATCATTTATTTTTTGTAATTTTGTTCGTTTTGAAAAGACATACTTTGAAATTCGTTTCGAAATTTACTAAAAACTAAATAACAGTTACTCATAGTTTAGTAAGACTAGAGTTCAATCGTATGATCAAAATATGGTGAGGTTCATTGAAAACTGACTCTTTTGAAATGTTTATAAAGAATACTTTTAAATAGTTTTAATAATGTTTACGCCCAATTATTTTTTAAAAATTGTTTTAGATATTATTTTTATTTTAACGTACCATAAAATACATTTTTGTCAGGTAATAACAGTCAGATAAGTTAACCTTTCATTGCTAAAAATATATGGTGCTTAACTTACGATCAGTTAATCAACCATGGTGTAAATATAAGTATACATATATATGTAATATATTATTTCTTATGGTCAGAATAATTATGTAGCCCCTATTCTTTTTACTTTCCTGGGCTACTGGGTAAGGAGAAAGCTAATCAGCTAGCAGTAATAACGATGCAGTCGGGAAATTGAAAGAAACCGGCACATGTTTAATTCAATCTTTATTTTAGAGCTGCTAAAACGGACATCTTTACTAGCCAACGACAGGCAAGAGAAAGACGCAAAAATCCCTCTGCTAAAACAGAGGTTCACCAAAGAGCGAAGACAGAAACAATTTTCCCAAGGGACAAAAAACTTACTCAGTGAATTTAAGTGTTAAGATCAGAAAAACCTAGAGACTTTTGTCGGAGACAGCTGGAAAACGTGTTGAATAGACCGAAAATTTATATCTATAGGATAAAAAGCTTTGGGAATTGTATTGAATTTTAAGTGGAGGACGCTCCTTTCATTAAGGTATTTAGAGGCTGGGAAAAAGATTTTAAATAATGAGAATAGGAAAGGGAGATTTTTAAGAAAATGTTAAAGCTAAATAATTTTGATATATTACACACACACAGACGCATATATATATATATATATATATATATATATATATATATATATATATATATATATATATATATATATATATATATATATATATATATATATATATATATATATATATATATATATATATATATATATATATATATATATATATATATATATATATATATATATATATATATATATATATATATATATATATATGTATATATATATATATTATATATATATATATATATATATATATATATAATATATATATATATATATATATATATATATATATATATATATATATATATATATATATATGTATATATATGTATATGTATATATATATATGTATATATATATATATATGTATATATATGTATATGTATATGTATATGTATATATATATATATATGTATATATATAATATATATATATATATATATATATATATATATATATATATATATATATATATATATATATATATATATATATATATATATATATATATATATATATATATATATATATATATATATATATATATATATATATACATATATATATATATATATATATATATATATATATATATATATATATATATATATATATATATATATATATATATATATATATATATATATATATATATATATATATATATATATATATATATATATATATATATATATATATATATACACATATATATATATATATATATATATATATATATATATATATATATATATATATATATATATATATATATATATATATATATATATATATATATATATATATATATATATATATATATATATATATATATATATATATATGTTTAAAATAATACTGTTTGAAAATAAAATTTGTCTTGGTTTTGAATCATCCTGCTGATGGACTTATACATCTACAGAATAGTGGCGTAAAGGTTAGTATTTTAACTGGCGTCTGATTACAAGTCTTGTAGTTTTAAACATAGAAAAAAATACGAATTAACTTGTATATGCAATTTTTTTTGTTTATGTAAATTTCCAAATGTAAAAGTATTATTTTCATGGCAATTAATGAGTGGTGCATTTTTACTTAGCTTTACGTTTTAATCTACCTAAGCATGATACCTGCGTGATGGAATTTGCTTAGTACAAGCAGTGGACTTTATTATGTATCATCCATATTGGTTAGGAATATATTTTTGCTAGCGTCGGTGGTCACTTTTGTAAGTGATCCTACGGGAGATGTGTCATCTTTGATTACTCTCGACATATGACTTCGGTGGTAATAAAATTAGGTCTAACATTCAACGTCGTCCACCAGCAAATTCACTTTCAAGTGAGTGACACTTTGGGTAATGTGCAGGGAAATGCAATATGAATTTCGTAACAAAATAAAAAAGATTTTATTAATGGGATTTAAGACTATGAGATATCCTAAATTTATGATTTATTAAATATTAAATTATACAAGTGTCTTCCTATTTTAATTCTTATTTTAACATATTTAATTTTACTTCATATATAAGAACATAAAATATATGGATCATGTGAAAAAATTATCAATTTACAGACCAGAAAACAGTGTTTTGAAACTGAAAAATTAGAAACCAACTTGTATGTCAGATAAAAGCTAATTATTTCATATTTTGTGAAATTCATTAATATTTATGTGAAGAATATATTTTACTTTATAGCATAATAAAGTCTAATTATTAAAAAAGTTTAATTTTCTAAAAAGTTTATAAATTTTTGTTTAAAATGTTACATACTTCTAAATATTTGGTTTAAATGTTTAACAGATATTTTGCTTAATTTTGATGCAAACCTTTATTATCTAATTTATGCATTTAAGATGTTATCTTATAGGTAAGACATATTACTTTTTACTATGGGCACATTATTAGAAAAACGTTATAATAAATATTATTTTTGAAATTATAAAACTAATTATTTGTTAAAGCTAGACCTTTATCACAGAACTTGTAATAAATCATTTAAAAAAAGATTATATCATTTTATTTAAAAAATTAATAAAAAAAGGTCTATTTTAATAAGAATTTTAAGTCTCGAAAGTTATTCTGCGCCTTATTTGTTTGTAAAATTATAAAAAAGAAAATAAGAAATGTCTTTTTCCATAAATTTTAAATTTTCTACTCAAAATATCTATACTTTTATGTGAGCATAAAATATTCTTTATAAAATAAATAAATTTTATTCAAACAATAAATCATTGATGTCTTTTCGATGACATATTATTTCATTCTACTTCACATTTTTTTCCTTATTTGCCTGACCATATGCCTGTGTAATACATTATGTGTTGTTTATTGATTTTTAGAATGTAGTTTTGAATTGACAGTCATTAAAAATGCAATAATTTATTACGCATAATTTAAATAAAGTTATAGTGCCAAACACAATAAAGCATGTAAATTGTTTTTCAGATTTTTAAAAATTATTTTGTTCCATAATTTTAACAGAGTTGAAACAGACCTTGAATGTATCACAATTGTTTGCATAACGTAGTCAAGTATTTAAAAATCTTTTGAAGTAGACTTACTTACTGAATGCACAAAGAGTTATTGGAAAATATATAAAAATCTAAAAATTAAAAGGTATTAAAACTGAAATAGAATTTTATATGCTAAATAGAAATAGAATTTAAGCTTACTGAAAAAGTGCAACGTTTTAGAACCGCTATAAGGTGAAAAGATATATTTAAACACGTAAATGTTAAAAAAAATAGACCACAGAACTAAATAAACATGTTGGAATTCTAACTTTTTTAAATTGTGTATAAAATGAAACGACTTAAGATTTCTATCATAAATTAAAGATCCAAAGTAAAATTATATGTCCTTCAATGAACAACATACACTTTATTCTTCCTTAATTTAAACTTAATTCTTCCAATTTTCGTTTAGAATTGTATTTTATCGCATATACTTTTTAGTATGTTTAAGAGTGAAAGAAGATAAAAAAACTCTCATTTTGTTATTACGAATACAATTTTAAGACACACATTCTTAGGGCTAATTTTGTTAAAGTGTTAAAGCATTTATTACGAAAAAACTGTTCAAAATTATTTTGAAGCCAATTATTATGTTAAAAAAGGATTTGATTTTATTAAAGTCATTAAATCTCGCTGTTCTATAGAAACATATTATTGAAAAAATCATTTAAAAGTACGCCTATATTACAAAATAAACAAAGGTAGTGGATTTTACATACCAATTTGAAATAAAATACAGTAACAAAAAAGGATTCTAGATTTCGAATTTTGATTAATGAAAATTTTGTAAATGTTTTCCAAAATAAAATATAGTATCTAAAATTGCACGCTTAACGATTCTAGTTTTTAAATTTGTTTTTAGAGAAGTTAAAAAAAATCATGATTTTTCCTAGTTACATATAAAATAATAAATATTAAAATAAATCATCATGACTTCAAAACAACATTCTAAAAATAATTAATAATGGAGAAATCATCATTAAAAGAAATAAACAATTATACTGAAAGGATCACATACTCCTTAAATTTTATAGAAATATGCCATAAATAAAGGAGTATTTTGATGAAAATTAGATTATATACTAATTGATTAGAATACTATTTTTTTACTTGTTTCTTTTAGATATAATAAAGTTTTATATTATAAAAACCTAAATTTAATAAAAATGATTTTATAAATAATATAAATTTTATAATAATATATACAATCAGTTTACTACAAATACACATATTTTTATATATAAATTGCTTTATTACATAATAAAACAAATTTTTTGTGCAAAATCATGATATTTAAACATGTTTAAATTTTATAAAATTGTAAAAAAAATTTTTTTTAAACTATTAATCTATAATCTATAATCTATCTAATATAATTTTTATTGCAAAATTTATCTATATTTTTATAAAATCTTTTATTATCTTTTTAAATTTACAAAATTTGTATAATATCATTATTATTAAACATGCTATTTATTACATTTTGTAAAATTGTTTATATATATATGTATCTAATTGTATATTATAGATAATTTATATATATTTATTATATATATATATATGTATATTTAATATATATTTATTTATATATATATATATATATATATGTATATATTATTTATATTATTATATTATATATATTTATATATATATTATATTATTTATATATATATATATTTATATATATATATTTATAATATATATATATGTATATAATATATGTATATATTGTATATATTTATATATATATATATTATATATGTATATATATATATATATATATATATATATATATATATATATATATGTATATATATATGTATATATATATATATATATATATATATATACATATATATATATATATATATATATATATATATATGTATATATATATATATATATATATATATATATATATATATATATATATATGTATATATATATATATATATATATATATATATATATATATATATATATATATATAATATATATATATATATAAATATATATATATATATATATATATATATATATATATATATATATATATATATATATATATATATATATATATATATACACATATATATATATATATATATATATATATATATATATATATATATATATATATATATATATATATATATATATATATTACACATACATACCCACGTAGAAACATACAAAAATAGATTCCTCATTTCGCCAAAAGGTATTTGTAATCGGAAATGGGATGACTTTGAAGTAAAAGAGAAACGTCTCCGTTTTTATATCTGATAGTCTAAATAAGATAAACCAACACATTGAAATGAGTGTGAGGCAAAGCAAAAACTCAAAACTGCAAGGCATACGAATTAAAATAGAACAATAGATCCATTCATAAAAAATCGTCTACACAGAAGTTTTATTTTATTATTTCGTAATCAGGATAAAGAACAAGGTATGCTTCGCAATCACAACTTTTCTTATTACTCATCATATCTATCTATTGTACTTTAAGAACAATAAAAAAGAAACCGATCACATTCTCCGCTCCCACCGCCGCGACTCCCGTAGTAAAAAACTGGCGGTGCAGGAACGAAAAAAAAAAGAGTAAAAATTCCCGACCCCACGGAGGATTATGCTCCTTAACTTAATGAGAGAATATCAAAAAACTGATTGTCCATTCCATTCCCGACCGCCGTATCACACTTTTGCTGACTCCGCGAGAAAGACATTCTTTGATGACGTAAGCTGTCGCCGTACGCCTTTGAAGTCAACATCAAAGAAATGCGCGGTCGGATCTCCCTTTTGATGGGGCACTTAGAATAAGGCCCACTTTTAACACGAGATGAGATGATCTGCATACTGTGATAGAAAAGAGAGGGGACGCGGCCATTTTGTGTGGTTACGTTGCCATCGTCCGTTTAAACGGCGGAAAAATTTCGCGACGTCAGACGATTTTTGAAGCCCTCGAGCAATTTTTTAAAAGTTAATTCGAGGACGTTCCCTTTTTTTTATTTGCTAATTAGAATTCTTATCCGTGTTTAGAACAATATAGAGCAGACAGATTTTATTTTTTTAAACACCATCAATCAGCATATTCATTTTTAGTCTGAAACAATAGATGTTCCATGAAGATTATGTAACTTGAAGTGGATAATTACATAAAGCATTCCGTGAAAGAGAAAGTAGCCGGAATTTATTACTTTTGAGTGTTTTTTTTTTCAAATGTAAAATTTGAGTTCGGACAGTGGAAATGCACATATATGTCTAAAATAAAGTAAAATAACATTTTACTTTTAAAGAAAAAAGCAGATTTTTTTAACAGGTTAAAAGAAGATCGTTAACTACCACAAAACTTTTGAGCATCTAAAAATTGGAAAAACTATAATGATTCTTTCTTACACGAGTTATAAATATATTTATAAAATATGCATTATGTGTGGCATTATATAACTTTATGAGATTTTTATGAAAAGTATAATTTTCACGAATACTTGTAAAATTCAATACAAATCTAATATAGAAATAAGTTTGACTATTTTTCATATTAGGACATATGTTTATTATCTATATAATAAATTAATATAATGACTATACCTTAATATTTAAAATATTTTAGACATTTTTTATTAAATTAATTCTCACTTATTTTTATACAATTTCGAAATAATATTCGAACATTTTAAAATAGTTCTTCTAGTCACATTTACTTTGTAGCTAATTCATTTTACAGATAAAAAACATGCATTCAAATAAGGACTTTTTTCAAACAGGTTATTCATCAGAAACTTTTAATTTTACTTACATAAAAATTATATATTCGGACTATCACCGGTGTATGTCGACAATCCGTATGCATTGATGGTGAATGTTGAAAAATAATTTTTTTTTTACGTTTTTAAATCATACTTTATTATTAAAACATATATATGTTAAAATAGCAATTACCATGAAGGAATGCTCCAAAGTTTCTGCTTCCATTCCAAAGGAAAATACAGAAGAGCTTCAACCTATTACACCTTCTATCAAGCCATGACTAAACAGCAGAAGTTTATTTCTATTAAAAAAGCGGCCGCAAAAAATAATCTAATGCATGCAACTAAAATGTTACAGACATCAAAAAGAAAATTTCGTCCTGCTCAAATGGATGACACTGTGTGAATACAAGTCCCTGATGTCGACCGTGGTCATACAGATGCTCGAAATGTATTGGCGGTTGTTGTTGGAATAGAAGACTCCGACTTTTATAAATAAGTAAACAAAAATGGTTCGCTCAAGCAGCTTTATACCAATAACCAGTTTATATTTTTGTAAAGAAAAGTTACTCTCCATAGATGAGATTTCTTCTCAAGAAATATCGCACTGAGAGAAGCCGCTGAAGCTAATTTGAGACGTGGAGGGCATGGCTATAAACGCTGTCATTGCAAAAAGAAATGTTTAGTTACTAAATGCCATTAATAAATGTAAGGGACTCTTGTGCAATTCAAATTGCTATAGTAGTATAAATTGTTGCAACAAATAAGATAATATAACGTCAATCACATAATTAAGTTAATTATTGGTATTATTTTCTGTTCTAAGAGTGTTCGGTTTGTTTTATGTTCAACAGTTACATGTGCTATTACTATAAATTTGACTGTATTATGAAGAAGAAAATATAAATATCCGACATGTTCGACATTCACCATTAGTGCATGGTGAATGTCGACATTTACCAGTGTAAGTCAGAAATAAGGGTATTTAGCAAATATTTCGGACATACACCAAACGACTACGTGAATGTTGACATTCACCGGTGAAAGTCGACATTCTCCAGATTTCGGTCTTTCACAGTAACATATATATAATATATATATATATATAATATATATATAATATATATATATATAATATATATATATATATATATATATATATATATATATATATATATATATATATATATATATATATATATATATATATATATATATATATATATATATATATATATATATATATATATATATATATATGTATATATATATATATATATATATATATATATATATATATATATATATATATATATATACATATATATATATATATATATATATATATATATATATATATATATATATATATATATATATATATATATATATATATATATATACATATATATATATAAATATATATATATATATATATATATATATATATATATATATATATATATATATATATTATATATATATATATATATATATATATATACATATATATATATATATAAATATATATATATATATATATATAAATATATATATATATATATATATATATTATATATATATATATATATATATATATATATGTATATATATATATATATATATATATATATATATATATATATATATATATATATATATATATATATATATATATATATATATATATATATATATATATACATATATATATATATATATATATATATATATATATATATATATATATATATATATATATATATATATATATATATATATATATATATATATATATATATATATATATATATATATATATATATATATATATATATATATATATATATATATATATATATATATATATATATATATTATATATATATATATATATATATATATATATATATAATATATATATATATATATATATATATATATATATATGTATGTGTGTGTATATATATATATATATATATATATATATATATATATATATATATATAAACTTGCATATGCGTGTGTACATCGAAAGAGCAGAGTGTATATGTCTATATGTGTTCATATACACAATACTCTCAAATTAGTTTCAGACCTTAAAACTAAAAAATAAACTGTAAGTTTAATGCAAATGTCTCATTGTACACATTCACATTATACTGATAGGTAGCGCAATGTGTAAATTTATAGTAATAAAGCTTATAAAGAACGGTGTAAATTTGTTTCTAGGCATGTGTATGAGTTTCCAATCACATATTTGTATTAATTTTCTTACCTTATTTTTTTGGCAATCATCCTGCTTTTTGTCGGTTTCATCATATTTGCCTAAAAAGGCAATAATACTCATTGTCGTAAATGCGAATGTAAAGCTCCGTACATCAATAAGATATCTAAATTTTGTTTCTTTGATCATTATTATAGAAAATATTTTTTGAGGAAATGTAACTCTAAAGAAGGAAAATAAGTCAGGTGAGCAAAATCTAGTTAAGATGATTCCCTTTTGGTTTTTTTTCTTGCTGTCTCAAAGAGCCGCAGTATAATCTCATTTATAATATTTAATTATTGAAAATCAGCCAATAGAATATTTTTTTATCAAAGGCAAAATTTAAGCAAGTAAGATTGCATTTTATAAAATTCTATTTAATAAGTAATGTAATAAAATAAGATGATTTTGAGAAATTATTTTTTTTTATCTCGAGTGACATTAGAGGTTTAAATAATTTTCTAACATAAGTTTTCTAAAGTTTATATATATATATATATATATATATATATATATATATATATATATATATATATATATATATATATATATATAAGTTAAAATAATATAGTCTTTTAAATGAATGTTACAAATCCATTTAATGCTACACATTATTAAATTCGCTCTCTGAAATTTTGTACAGATATACAGTGAATTATAACTACATTAAACAAATTATTTTGATTTTAAATTAGATAATTTTTTATTCCAAGTTTTATTTTGTAGTTTTCAATATATTAAGCAAGAAAGATTGCATTTTATAAAAATCTGTTTAATACACAATGTAATAAAATAAGATGATTTTGAGAAATTAATTTTTTTTATCTCGAGTGACATTAGAAGTTTAAATAATTTTCTAACATAAGTTTTCTAAAGTTTATATATAAGTTAAAATAATTTAGTCTTTTATAGTGAATGTTACAAATCTATTAAATGTTACGCATTATTAAATTATCTTTTTGAAACTTTGTACAGATATACAGTGAATTATAACTACATTAAACAAATTATTTTAATTTAAAATTAGGTGAATGATTGATTAAATTAGATGATGAATTAGATGATTAGATAACATTAGAAGTTTTAATAATTTTCTACATAATTTTTCTAAAGTTTATACAATAAATTTAAATAATATAGTCTTTAAAAGTGAATGTTACTAATCCATTAAATGTTACAAATTATTAAATTCGCTTTTTAAAACTTTGTAGAGCTATACAGTAAACTATAACTATATTAAACAAATTATTTTAATTTTAAATTAGATAATTTTTTATTTCAAGATTTTTATAGTTTTTAAGCTATTCTTTGTGATTTAAATTTAACAAATTCCTAATAAGTTTTATCCAACAATCTTGTTATACATTACAATAAATGTTTGTATCCTTTCAATTTTAAGTTTTGATTTGTTTTAAAAACAGAAATCTTTCAGAAACTTTCAAGATAATTCAAGAAAGATACAGAAAACATATTCTTTAATATAAGATTTAAATTGTCAAAGTTATAAGTATATTAAAAAATTATACTAAACATTAATAAGTTAAAATCATTAGTAAAACTTTAAATTATAAAAAATATCATGTTGAATAAAAATATCCAATTAAAAATATATTATTAAATCCCTAATTGAAAATTTCATAATAATAAAACTAAGTTATGTAATTAAATGTTTTTTTATGATTCATCAGTTGTACATAAATCTATATTAGTATAAATTATCATATAACTAAGTTAATTTACAGAAGCTGTTGGTAACGTACGTTTGCATATAAGAAACTAAAGAAGTATAGCTTTTAAAATCCACAATGTTGTTTTCTGTCAAAAATGTCTAGTTTAACATATATTTTCTTAATGAACTCAATATTTTGCTGTCAGTAATTATTTTACTCCACATTTTTACAATCTAACCCATTTTATATTGATTTTCATCCTTATTTTAAACAGAAAAGCATTTCTTTCCATTTCGATGCTTTTATCTTCAGTAGTCTCTAAATGTATTTCAATTCTTGTTTATTTTTCTTTATGTGATAAAATGGGGTAAAATTATCAAGTGTTATTTTAGTTGTACAGTGTAAAAGGAAATAACGAAAAAATACTAAACTTTTTAGATATGTAAATATGTGCTTAAAATATTGCATGTAATATAAAGGAAATTCGTACTTTTAATCTAATTGATAAGAAAAAAGAAAAAAATTAAAGGCAATTTATTAGTTTTTAAAGCACTAAGATAACTGAAGTTTTTAAATAGAAATACTGGAAAATTATGAAAAGAACTATTATAATTTATGAACATATAATAATTTTCGAGCTACAATATTAATTCTGTTATATGAAGAGATATAGTTAAAAAATCTTTAAACATAAAAAATAAGTGAAAATATATAAAATCCTTTACATGCAAAATTATGACATTATGTATGAATTATGTATAAATTTGATATATTTCGATATTTGTAAATTAGATATTAATTATTTGTAGTAAGAAAAACCAGATTATTATTAGTAAACTGTAAGCATTAATTATTCGTGTTTCATGTTTTATTTATACTATTATTTTATTATTTTTATTCATGTTTCATTTCATGCTATTTATTTTTAAAATTTAAAATAACACAAACGTCTAAAACTTTTGTAGTAAAATGGATATTTATCTTTATGTTGTTGTTAAAATTTAGTTTTTTAATAGACATATTTCAAAAGTTACCTAGAAAGTGAATTCCTTTTTATCCTAGGGTCCATATTTCTTATAATTTAAAAAATGTAATTCTTGCTAATTATTGTAAATCAAAAACAAATACTTTTAAAGATTAACTAGTGAAGATTATTTTCTAAAAGGAGCAGAAATAATTAATTTATGAGATATCGAAAAAAATCTTTTAAAATGAAGCTTTTAGCTTCCGAAAGCTACTCTGATAGTTATTAAAAAATTCTTTGTTTGTAGAAATTATTACTTTATGAATTATATGCTATGTTAATATTTAGGCTCGGTCTCACTAAAGTTGTTTAACTGCTAACCGCGATTAATCTCTGTTTAAACGGAGAATTGCATTCACCATTGGTTGGGGTCATGGGTTAATCGTGATTAGCCGTTAAACGACTTTGGTAAGACTGGCCCTTAGGCACATATAAAGAACACAGTTTAAATTATGATGGCTTAAACATTGAGGTTTATAGTGACTCGCCTCTTAGAGCTTAGTAATAAAATACCTATTTTTAAATTTTCACATTGATTTTGTTTAATAAAACGTGTACACTTATATTAAAATCATAGAAAGTTTTTGTGTAATGCATTTAAAAATAAAAACATTATGGTATTATAGAATATTTTCACTTCTATGTGAAACTAAAGATACTTTTATTTGATTTAAAAATTCAAAAGGAAGAGCTATTTACAAGGAAAGAAAGTAAGGAATACGGAGGATTTAAATTTTACTCCAATCGAAATTTTGTGTTTTCTTAGGAAGGCTATTAGAAAATGAATGATTTCTTGTTAGTAGACATTCAACTAATCATAATACTTTCTGCTTTCGATCCTCTTTATAAAATTTATTTGAAAAATATCACGGGTGAACTGCTCATTGTGGATATAGTTTATATAGTGATTTTAACATTTATATTTTAGAATCATAAAACTTGAGTTTTCAAATATATTTTTAAGTAATATATCTTCTGGTTATATTTGTACCATTAAGATATTGCTTTCTGCAGAATTATAGATCTTACATTGTTATTTCTTTTGATGTAAATAAATTCTTCCCTGAAGAAATATAAGCCTAAATGTAAAGCAGGAAATTCGAAAGCAACTTCAAGAACGAAATTGTTTTTAAATGCGTCATATATTTTTACGTAATATCAGGAAAATATTATAAAGTGACAAAAATGTTCAAGATAACAAGGGGATTTTAATATTTATAAACTTAAACATAATTTTATTTACTCAAAATTTATCCTTGTAATATTTTGGATTTATTTTTAAGAAGATTACAAATAAAGTCTTTTTTTAAATGAGAAAATATAGTTATTGGTTTATTTTGAATTACATAACAGCAATGATAAAGTGCCGTATATATTTGTCGCTATATATTAGGCGTGGTAATCTTTTGTATAGATTAGATATGAAAAACTTTAGTCTAAATTTGTTATGTGTTATACTCTTCTCTGATGTAAGAACAACCCCGTTTTTTGAAAGGAAATATAATTATATAACTATACGGATGTCAGGGTAAAGGACTTTTTTAGGTAAGAATGTTTTTTAAATAATCGATATTTGATATTTGAACATTTTAGATTATATACAGTTCTTTACGTGATCTTTAAACATTAATACACTTATGTTTTGCTTTAGTTTGTAAATTAACTGTGTTGTACTCAACGATCTTACCAAACTAAATGACTGCTTGTCTACGTGATTCATGTCGTGTTGTATTTACGTGATTATATGGGACGTCTTTTACTGCATTATTAGCTTTGTTAGTCATTGCTCTCGGAAAGGTCAGTTATCGTAAACGTAAAATTAAAGACATGTAAAATCATAAGCCGCATAAAGAAGCTGAGGCAACGAGCTCAGTGGCCGAATGGTCAAAGCATGCAATCCAGACCCGAAGATTGTGGGTTCGGTGCTTGCCATAGCAGTTTATCCAAAGTACGGATTTTTAATTTAAAAATGTTATTTATTGTTTCCTTAGGTTCTTGAACATTCTAGATCTTTCTTTAATATGTAAATTAGTTATTTCTCAAACATTCTGTTCGGGTATAAAAGCTGATACCCTCTAGTTGTAGGCAACTTCTCGACCTTGTAAAGTTGCGAGTTGCTACTTAGCTTCAATAAATTCTTCTGTTCAGTTAGCCGGGTGTGTTAATTCGAATCTTCGTGACAATATGTAAGTTTTAAATTTGTAAAATATTGCATTTCGTGACTCAAAACTGCCTTTGAAAGCACATATGATGTAAATGCTTAATATTATACCAAAAACTTACTAAAACTAGCTTATATGTTATACCAAAAAGATGAATTTTTGTAAATAGTTACTACTGTCACGTCAGAACTGTAATGATTCCCAGCCCCATTGCCACAAAGTAATCAGGAATGTCTTAAAAGGACTGTATTGTAAATCTTACTGTGTGTGTGTCGTTGACGGACAGTTGCAGGTGAGGTGAGAAAGCCAAATTCGTCTCGGCATGGAACTCAGACATGGTGTGTAGAAGATTTCTTTGGCTGGTCTCTTCAAAGAGATTTTGAAGCTTTTGTCATCAGTACCGACACCTAAGGAAGATACCTGTCCACGGTCAGACATTCTGTCACTATTACCGAACTGATTAGGGACTGGAGTTTGGGTCAATGATCGCCTTTTTAGACAGAATCAGCGAATCCCCTTTGATTAGGTGTTTCCTCGACTGCCCCTGGAATGAGGTTTAAAAGGGTCGCAGCTGATGCAGAGGGACTAGTCTAAAATTTCTTTTCTAGAGAGGTTTGTCTTTCAATGTTTATCTGAGACTTTTGAGATTTATTTCGCGGGAGGTTTTTTTCTCGAAATTGTGTTCCAGTTTGCAATCTAGCTCTTATATGTGAAGAACACAGGCGGATTAAGTTTCTCGAATGTACAGAAAATGTGTTTATTTTATATATATTGAATAATTATTGTACTACGAAACTGGGTGTGTTTCGAATTAATGGTTCACAAAAGGTAGTTAGTCTGAATTCAATAAAAACGTTTGCAAGTCTTAACATGTGAAACTAAATGATAAAGGAGATCCACAATGGATTCGTCCCTGACGTCGTTCCTTTAATGATGTGACACTTGGATAACTCAGAGGACGGAGTGAGAGACGTTCCATGAACGATAGGGCGAATTAATATAAGACAAACGACTGACATTAAACAGGGGAAAGATTCAGGAGGATTTGGAAAGGTAAGAATATCTCTCATATTCAGTAATAAAGATGGAAAGATATGATTTGAGAAGAAAATGGAAGCATTAGTCTCAACAAGAAATCGACAGCTAGTGCAAATTTTGACTTTTTGAAAATTAAATTTCCTTTATGTTGCACACCCTCTTGAGTTTCTACTCAATTTATGCACCAGGAACAAATACTAAAATTTAACTCAGATTTATTTATCAATTTTGAGATGAGCTCATCTCTTCAAGTTATTAGCAAGTAATTTGCTAATGCCGCTATTTGAGACTCCAGTTTCAATAGAGAGACATACTTGTAATATCTTTTGAAGGCTAGCTGATAGTTTTTTCCTTTTTCGTTATTAATTTTTGTCATTATTTGTGTTCTCTATAGTCTTCAAATCCCGTGTCTTAATTCATTCACATTTATTACTATAAATTGAGACTAACCACAGATACCTAATGTTTTTGTTTAAATAAAAGCGTTCTCAAATCCAAGTATTTTTAGAAACTTTTTTTCATATTTAAAAGGACCGAGTTATGTATTCAGATTTTTAAGTTTAGAATTATATACTCATAAATAAATACTTCAGGCCGAACGCTGGCCGATTGGTTAGGGCGCTGACCGTCGGTACCAAAGTTCGTGGGTTCGAATCCCACTATGGCATGGATGTTCGTAGCAGTTCGGAATCGGCTTTAAGATGTAGGTCCCGCTCTCATTAGCCCTCGTGTGCAAAGCAGTAGACCGTAGAGCTCCAAACCAAACCAAACCAAACCTAATAAATATTTCAGTATACGTCATAGTTTTAAAAACAGTTTGCCCTTTCAAGTGCTCTTTGGGGCATATTTTCTACAAGTTAATTTTCCTTACCATGTGATGCTTTCGTACACTTTAGTGAAATATTTTACAATAGGTAAAAATAGGATAAAATAAATTTTGAAGGGTTATAAAGCAATGTGTATTCTTATATGTAACAATGTTTAAGTACTACTGCATGCTGTTGAGGGTTTTAACGTTTAGAAACCTACTAAAACTGTAAATGTCACAGTTTATGTATCTTATAGAATATTCAATTGCTAAAATTATTTAAAATTTTAAATGTACTTTTAGTGACGTTATTAATTTTTTTGTATTTCACAAATTTTTATTTAAACGCCAGTAAAAAACGACTTTCACTGAAAATAGGCTTATTTTGTTGAAATAATTCTTAAGTAATCTGAATGCTATCAAAGAAAATAAAATAAAAGTTTGTTACTAACATTTGAAAAATAGAAATTTCATTAAAAATTACAACTTAATTGTTTTATTAATTTATATTTTCTAGTTTTTAGTAAATATCAGCTATCTTTACTGAAATAAGTAAGTTTTACTAGATAAAAATAAATGAAAAATATCTAACATTTTTCTACATTTAACCCTTTAAAGATCACTAATAATAATTCTTTGGGATTCAAGGAAATTAGTTCATAAATGGTATCTATGAGCTTTATAAATGTAAAATTCATAATTTTTATTTACATTTCTTCAGGGAATTTGAAGAAAGGTTAAAGTGTAAAATCCATTCCCTCGTAGAGTGAAAATACTTTTTTAAAGGTTTAATTATACTGGGAGAACAATAATTAATATCATAAAAATGTTATAATAAAAAAACTAAACGATTTATAGCCTAAAGATGGTCGCATGGGAGGGAGCTGCTTTTCATTACAGGAATTTGTGGGTTGAAATCCCACCGCAGGAATGAATGTTTGTAGCCATTTGTAATCGCCTTTAAGCTGTAGATCCCGCTCTCATTAGCCCTTAGGTTGGAAAACAATAGACGGTAGCTCTTCAAACCAAACAACTAAACCCAACATAAACAATTTATAAGTGTTGTTTATATAGATACTTTTTATTTGGGGTCATAAGTGAAATATATCTTACTGTCTTTTCGAGGTAAAATATGTATAACCACACATATTTCAAATGAATAAATAAATTAAGTATAGAACTATTTTATGTTGTGAGTATGGAATATCAAAACATAGAATATATAAAAACATCCTTCATATGTTTTTGAAAAGGGGAAGAAAAATTTAACGGGTGGTTTCGTATCGAAACCACTGCCTGTTAAAGGGTTAAGCGATAATAATACAGATAAATTAATTCAAAATATTTTTCTTTCATATTTAAAAAAATTATTTAATTTCAAAATTTATTTAATAATTAAAAAATAGATTTTCAATATATTTATTACAGAAATACATTAAGCCAACGCTTAAAAACATTTTTAATTTACTCTGTTTTATTATTTTTATTTTTATTTAATTTTGATCATTCTTTTAAATATCTGGCTGAAACTTCACTAAAAAACAAGTTATTGTGACTAAAATGAAACTGTAATTTATAAATATTTTTCATGATAAAAAGGAGTAAGAGAAAAATGTTGAGACGCTATTCCCTAGGGCAGAAAGAGGGCTATAATTTTGTTACAACGTCTGGGATATTTGACAGATATAGTGCATGATTCAATTTCATCTCATATAGTGTTGCGCTGATAAGACGATGTTCTTTGTAAAAATTGCTAGTTTTCTGTGTATTCTGCTATTTATTTGATTTTACTGAGGGTGTGTAGTAAGTGATAACCGTTTCAGAAATCAAAAATTGCTGTATTTATAGCGATTTTATGTTATAGAGGAATTATACATATCTAACTTCAGAATCTGTCTTCCCCATTTAAGGAAAGTAAATGAAATAGGCAGATTCCCCTCATTATAATTGTATATCAAAATTAGTGTTACAGCATTTGCAAATTGTTCGAAGTAGCAAAATAAATTATAAGTTATTCCCTTGTAAATATTTGTGAAACCTCTTTTAAATCATGCAAGACTAGCTTAATAATAGGTAAGATCATCTCCATATTACTAAACTTTCAGTGGTACTAAATTACTGCTAGACAATTTGTTAACACTCACTGGTGTGTTTGGAATATTGATATTAACTTTTTAAAGCTTTTAGTGAAATGAATATCTTCTCCAAAATTTACAGCAATGTTTTAAAAAACTTAAGCAATGCTACGCTAATATAAATCTTAAACATGATGAGTTTGCTAATTCTGGAAATAGAAAATACAAATAGCCGTTCAGGCTTTAGGGTGTACGTAAATTAAGTCAATTAATCCTCCTATATTTCCTATAGCGACTACCCCCTCTAAACGTGGGTCATACTGTGGGTAGAAATTCTGAAGAAGCTTTCAACATTAATTCCGAGTTCGTGGGTTTCAATCCCACTGTGTCATGAGTGTTCAGAGCCGTTCGGAATTGACATTATGCAATAGCTTCCGGTATCATTAGCCCTCGTGTTGAGCAAAGTAGACTATAGAGCTCCAAAACAAACCAAACCGCCGAACGATGCCCTATTGGTTAGGTTGCTGGCATTCGGTACTGGAGTTTGCGGGTTCGAATTCCACAGTGGCATGGATATTCTTAGCCGTTCGGAATTGGCTTTAAGCTGTAGGTCCCGGTCTCATTAGCCCTCATGTTGCAAAAAGTAGACCGTAGTACTCTAAACAACACAAATACTCATTAGTAGACTTAACTCATTGGCATTGGTCAAGAAAAATCAGATTCTTAATCCAGATTCAGTCGCACTAGAAAGAAATTGTCTGGAATTTCATTTCATACAAAAAAATTGTTTTATCTAGAAGCATGTCTGAATGTCCTGAATGATGAAGCATAAAATAATGAACGATTACTTTTAAGATTTTGGCGGTAATTATACTTAAACTTTCTCTTATCTTAGAGGGAGTAAGGAACTTTCAAATTTTCAAAATCCTTACTAAAAATATGATACGAGTAAGCATAAGTTTACAAAAATTTTCTGCCTAAATAATTATATTGCTCCTTTTCTCATACACCTTTATTTTTTAATTTAAAATCCTACTTTTTGTTTAGCGTTTGTGTAAAAATAATGTTATGTTGGCCTAGTGTTTAAGAAAGAAGAAATTAAAACTTCATTAAGAAACACATGAAATTGGTCTTGATTAAATGATTTTACAACTTATCATTTGTAGATATCGAAGACTGCTCTCGAGTCGGCGTCGGCCTAAGAAACAATATGGCGAGGAATTTGGCAAAGAAGTCTTTCACCTTCTACTCTTTCGGTAACAACCTTGTCCCCTCAAAAAATCCGACTGCCTCAATGATAAAAAACAGGCGTTTTCAATCCAGAAAGGCTATGGGTCAAAATACCCCAAACCAACGGACACTACTAATGGTTGGGAGAAGTCCGAAGTTTCTTTCTAGTTCAAACCGGTCCTGTTTTGGTTTGTCTTTGACGACGGCGGCTCAAGGGAAAAGGTAAAAAGAGCTGAACCGAAAGTAACTTATTGCTACAGTTTGGGAAATTCAGTTTGATTTAAAATATTTTATAAATCGAAAAACCTTTTTATCTTAAACTGTATTCAATGCACTATAAATTCAAAAATCTACTTTATTTTTTTATAAAATGCTGAACTTGAACAAACAAAATGAAGCTAATTGTTAATATTCAGTGCACTAGGAGCATTTAATACATTAATAAATAATATTAGACAATTATTATTTTTTGAAAAATTCTTAGATTTGATACCAATATTCTTTTTAAATTTTAATTACTTTTTACAACTGCATTTTTTATGTTGAATATAAAGAAACAGTTAAAAATGAATATTTTAAAATGTACCATCCATGGTCTCTTGTTTCGATAATAAATTTCAAACCTAAGTCAGTTGTATTCAGACCGATTTTAATCTGAGCAAGACCTGAAAAATCCAGATTTCAGGGCTAACTTGAAGCATTCCAACTAGCTTATATTTGAGTTTCTTTTGTCAGAATTTGAATAATAAAATTATAAAATTACATAAGCAAAAGGTATATGGAGATCATAATAGGTTTATTTAACCATTTGCACTCGAGGGCTCGGGAGCGGAGCTATTTAAAATTTGTCTTCAAACTCGAGGGCTTCACTACTGGCACAATGCAAAATAATTAGTTTTTACGATTTGTTTTTATTATTATGTTAAAAACTGAAAATTATTTGCATTGTCGAGCCCTTGAGTTTGAAGACAAATTTTAAATGGCTCCACTCCATAGCGCTGGAGTGCAAAGGGTTAAAAAAAGATTTTACTTAGTAAACGATGGATGAGATTTAAATGAATATTTGACTAAGTGAAGTATACTATCGACTAAGACTTGTAATAAGTTAGTTAACAGTTAGTTTACTAACTTACATTTAATCTTTACTAATATTCCTGAGATTTTTGAGTACATTTTTAATGTAGTTGTAGCAAATTTATAGGTTCAAATATGAGAACTATATAATTTTCTGAAAGTAATACCCGTGATGCGAGTCCACATGATACACATGAGTTCAGCTGACTTTATTGCAGTGTGTTTAAGGATAAACTTTTATTCTGATAAGCAGTTATTAATCAAGTAAATTATTTCTTTAAATTTAATTTCTTTCTTCTGTTTTAATATCAAAGAAATAATGGCTACATAGAGTTTTGTTTATTATCTACGATAAATTATTTTCCGTTTATTCCAGGATATTTTATCCTAGATTATCGAGTGTTTGGTGTGCTGTGGTGCAGTACATTGCTGTTGTTATTTCAAAGCCATTTATAACCCAAAGTTGCTTTATATCGTCTTTAATTATACTATAATAACACTGATCTATGTTACAATGTTCAAATATAGAACAAACGACAAGGAAATATGCGAAAAAATATATACAAAATTAAAAAGTGAAAGAAGCAAAAAAAAGTTGCCAATGTCCAAGAGAACGTTGTATTCTTTTCCTTCCTTCTTTCTGCTCAGGCAACCCTATACTTTTTCCATTATCCTGTGCTGATGTGTTCGTTGTTCCATTGTCCTTTTTACAATACGTCCTTTCAAGGCTCTGCCCAGAAGGACCGGGACTCCAAGGATGGTCCTGAATCGCCTCCTGGAGACCAATCACGATTCTCCAAAACTTGGTGAAGTTTAAGTGCAATTATTTTCACTGACCACACCACACGCTTCCTGGAGTCGCAAAAAAAAAAAAACTTGGGCATTCAACCCACAGCGTGTGAGTGAGGCGAGCAAATCAGTTTCGCAAACCTTATGTCAAACATAGCTGCACTCTCACATGGTGTATCATATCTATTCTAGAAAATTATGTTTTACTTCTAGTAACAGGAAATCGATCTTAAGTTAAAAGTCTGTTGTTTCTTTAACGTTATTTATCGTGTATATTACATGACCATGAACTGTCTAATTATTCTAGCTTATTTCTTGTATTCCAATTTCTAAAAAAACTATTATAGTTATTCCCAAAGGTTATTAAATACAACTACTTCACTACATTTTTTCATTGATTTCATTTATATTATATTCATTTATGTTATGAATTATTTTGTTTCTATTTATGTATTTACATTTGTCTATATATTTTTTTAAAATAAATAACTACAGAAACATCTTTAGTTATATTTAATTTTAGGAAAAAAGGATCTTCCGAAAATAGTATTGGCTAACAAATTCTTTAATTACACGATATTCCTTACAAATTTAAATATCAGTCTAAAATTATCAGTAATAAGCAATACATTAATACCTATTTGGAACGTACATTTTACTGCCAACTTTATTCTAGATTAAGACATATAAATTAATATCTAAATTTAAAAATATCGTATATTCATTTGCTTTTAAGTTTCATGTACTTAAAAAACCCAATTATCATTCCAGATTCAATGCTACACTCGAATTAAGCTGATTGATTGAGATAACAGAATAAAAAGCTAACTAGGTTCTATTTGATTTAAAAAAATAGTCTCTAAGTTAGAAATTTCAAATTTAAAAGGTAGGTATATTTATGTGTTTTTTCACTTTGTGCATATATTTTGTGCTTTTATTCAATATTTTTCATACATCAAAACTTTATAATTTTTATAATGTTATACACTTGATAGTGACGTAGAAAAGTTTTATTCTAAACTGTAGAGAGCTATTTTATTAAAGCTTTATAATAAAGATAAAAAATTAATGTAATCCCTGAAATATGGTTTAAAAAATAACTTTTATTTAAAGGTTAATTTAATGATAAACATAATTGTACAGAAATGTATGATTTTTGATATATTAATGGGGAATTAAAGAGGAAAACTTTTACTTTGATCTCAGGAGAACAAGAAAGACTTACGAAATTACATTGGCTATTTCCTCCACATTCGAAATAGTTGATGAGTTCTGACGAAGTAGCGGTGCCAATCCTATTACATCATCGTCGATGGAGGACTTAGAATTTCAGAAACCATTCGTTCGGAGGCTCCCAATTTCCAACTTAAGACGTCTCGATAAATCATCAACGGTGGAGAGTTTTGCTGACCAATCAAGCGGAGCATCTCATTTCGTCATCATGGCGAAAAATTTAGAACTTTCTAAAGTACAAGTTTGAGGTAGATTAAAGCGCTGATTAAGGATATAAAGGGCTGATGAGATAGAAAAAAACTTTAAAGCTTATGATATAAGAACGAAACATGTATAATTAATTAAATAAGAGATAAAACATTAGAGAAAAAAATTTCTTTTAAATGAAGTCATATTTTGATTAATTCTCTGAAGAGTATCATTGCTAGTTAAGTTGGTTAGGTAACCCTCTATATCATATGGTTACCTAAGGTCATATGGGAATCCTCTAGCTCCATGTTAAAATAAGGGGTAATTTTCATTTTACGTTTGGGAGATTCGCATTTGAAGAGTATATACATATATTTTATTATGGAAAAACAATTTATTCTCCAGTATTATTCGTAGTCAATATTTTTTTTAAAATTTACTTTGGTAAGTTGTTCATGTTGGTGTTCAAAGAAAACCATGACAAAATTTTCAAAAATAATTTAAAACAAAGTATATAATTACCTTTTTTTAAAATTAAATTATTTAAAACACTGAACAAATTACTGCTCTAAGATGCGTTGAAATTTCTTAACAGAAATCTTTAAATAATTAACACCCTGAAATGGAACAATTTCCCCCAATAAGTTAAAATGAATCTATACCCTTCCAACCATTCAGAATCCTTCCCTCTTTTAGTATACTTCTACATTATTATCCAGTATATAATTTTATATTTAATTCATAATTTTATATTTTATTTGTTTAAAAATGTTATGAATTAAAAAAAATGCTGGCATCTGTTTTAGGCAAAAATCAGAAACTTTAAAGACTTTTTTTTCTATTTTACACTTGAGAATATAATCTTGCAGAGTGATTACTGATTTATGCTTATATGATAAAGTATAAAACCTCATGACACAATTTTTAACATAATATTTGTTAAACCCTTTTTTATATTATTAAAAACAAATTTTTTCAAGGTCCTCGTTCATTTGACAAAAACATAATACATCTAAATTTTCTGTAATAGTGTAACCCGTTTTTTATGTTAACATTGAAATTTATCTACCATACTTTCAAATAACATAAAAAAGTGAAATCAAAGACAAAATTAAATAAACCCTGTTCTGCTTTGATCGCTGAGTCTAGTTTTCGTACTGAAAAAGTTGTTCGCGTACGTTTATGAAACTGCTATTTAGTTACAGTTTTTACTTCATAATCTCTTTCAAATATTTTTACTATAGTCTGATTCAAATGTTGTTTCCTGATTTATATGTTATTATTTTTTTTCCAAAGCCAAATTTAATAAGAAAAAGTTCTTCTGAACCTTACCTAGCTCAAAACACCACTTTTTACATTGTCTATAAAATATTGAAATTTTATTCTAATTATTTAATATATTATCTTTAACAAAAGAAAGAAAATGTTGCTGTCTCTTAAGTACAGGCTTTCATAGACTTATTTTCACATTAAACACTTCGTACACACGTCTTCAGTTTTAATAGACATCATTATTAAGTTTATATGGTCATTTTAAAACACTTTTGAAAACAGTTTTCCAATTTCGTTTTTTAAAATGTTGTACAATAAAATGCTTATATGCGGCGCAATTTTTGGAGTTTTATTCTCGAAACTGCAAACAAAAAATTTACATATTTTTTGAAAACCTTCTTTAAGAAAACTATTGTACTGTTAACCATTTTATGTTGGCAGCACATACTCGATATGGAAATTACACGTCTTTAAATAAACCAATAAGAATTGCTGCTTGGTTAAGCTAATTGTATATATACGTGTGTAATTCATACCAGAAAAATGGACTTATGTTTTGTGTTTATTATTTTAGTTACAAAAATAAATGTGGGAAAAGAATAAGCTGTCGCCTAATGACAAAAATTATTATATTTTTCGAATTTTATGTACATAATAAAAGTAAACATATCAATCACGTGGCGTAAATAAAATATGAACCACCTATCCCAATGACTGTTTTATTAAAAAAACAATAAAAACCAGTTTATACGTTTTTTATGTTTCTTAAGAACGAGTCTTTTTTTTTCATGAATGTAGAGGGCAGTTCTATAAATGGTTTCTAAAATATTTGAATATCTATTATTTGAGATTATATTATTTATAATTTTGTCATTTGTGTCAAAATTTTATATTTTGAAAAGCCTCAACAAAAATGTACTTTATTGTAAATCAAGACGAATATTTATAACTATTTTAAAATTTCTGTAGTGTATTTTTTATATACGATATGAATGACTTAATTTTGTTTAACAAAGGCACCCTATCATATTAAAATTGACATTTCAGTCACGCATTTTTCATTAGAGAAAAGAATCATAAAGTGAAAGAGTCGATTTTTTAATGCGCAAATATTGACGTATGATAAAGCCTTTAATGTATTGAAAGTTTTTCGCTATCACACGAGAAATCCTCGAAACATTTATTGGGAAAAAATCATAAACTGAGTTCGTTCTTTTTCAATATGTGGTGAGAACTTATTTTATGTGAAATGGCCATATATATTTTAGTTTTTAATTAAATAAATGTCCCGTTACAAGTTATTAATGCACATTAAAGAACCATGGTATCTCAGTCAGCGAAGGCAACAATCTTGTAACTGAGAGGTTGCGGGTTCGGAACCCGAGCCGACCTAATATCCTCCATGTTCGTTAAAGGTGACTGAGGCGCATAAAATATTTCCGTGGTCATAATATCCTCCATGTTCTCAATCAATACCTCTGGGTGTGACAGGCCAAGTCACCCCCAGACTTTTCAAGTCTATGGGCTTATGCTTGGTTCCTGCTTCAAAATTACGAGGACCCACTTGAGCATAAGTCACATTTTCACCCTTGAGGTGCTCGTTGGAATGAAATTCGCCCCCTTTTGCCTTAAATCGGCTCAATCGTGTTTGGTTTGACCCAGTGGCATAAGACAACAACAAAAGGTACATTAATATTCTGGTTTGATCTGTCAATATTTTTTCATCTCACAAACTGAAAACAACATAGGTAATTGCGATTTTTTTAAAAAATATCGTTTCTCACAAATAGTAGACATTCATTATATATCTCATAGAGCAGTAAGTATTGGAATGTAAATGCTGTAATTCTTGAAATCGAGTATACTATTATGACGATCGGTTAAACACATGCGTGTGAAATGCTGCATTGTGAAATAAAAACTGCAATGTGATGTAAACAAAATATCAAAGACATAAAGAATAAAATTTAGTTAGTAATTCAATACGTTTGAATATTGTTTTTTACGTCAGACAATCATAACGTAGTTTGGGAAACGAATTTGATCAAAACACTCGAAGAACCGTAGGCGATATCATCTCGAATTTTAACGCGAAGAAATAAATCTGACTTCGATTTGTATTTTGAATACAACGGCAAAAACAACAACTAACTGCATCTTATCACATAAAGGTTTTTTTTTCCGAAAAAGAGAGAAAAAGGGAAATTCAGTATTAGAGAAAGAACGAAAAATAATAATCATTCTTTTAGGGG
This sequence comes from Pardosa pseudoannulata, assembly GCA_032207245.1. Taxonomy (NCBI): domain Eukaryota; kingdom Metazoa; phylum Arthropoda; class Arachnida; order Araneae; family Lycosidae; genus Pardosa; species Pardosa pseudoannulata. The sequence continues at coordinate 158,312,811 of CM063498.1, read as the reverse complement.
GATTATAATTTGAGTGCAGCGGCATCAGGAATATTTGACAAAAGATATATGGCTTATTTTTATCGTACCAGGGTATTTTCCAGATAACTCGATTTTCTTAAATTGGCACTAGAAGTTGCTAAGGTGTGTCTTTTCTTTGAAAAATCTCATGCTTCAGTATTCAATTAATGTGAAGGGAATATGATAAAAAATGTCGTTCATTATCAGGTATTTTGTTCAGATAAGTTTTTCCGTTAAGCGTGGACTTAAATTTGATGTTTCGTTGCATATAAAAAGAAATTTATTTTGCGAATATTTTACCTATGTTTTATACTACTTATTTTTTCTGAGGAAGTAAATAATTTATCCTGATATTCTGTTTCATCGCAATATTAAGTACATATTGTGTTACCTCCCTGAAGTAATTATACCAGATTCAGAGAAAACGAATCTTTCGCAAAATAATCAATGAATAAATATAAATTCATGGATGTTTTAATGCTTACATATCTCATTGCTAGTTGTACTCATTATTGCTTTACTAAATTTACACAGGTATGCTACAAAGTTATCAAAAGTTTTTTTTTTATATTAGTAACTACTTATCCCTATATAATAATAGCCTAAGTTATCTGTCCGTCTGTTCTCCAATTCATGAAGCGGTTGGACCTGGAGGAATGGATAGATTCATACATTCAAAGCGAATAAAGTTTATCGATCTTAAACTATCGATCCGATTCTAAAATAAATTGGTATAAATAGGCTTCATATCACAGCAAAAAATACTGTCGTCTTTAAAACGTCCAAAATTTCCCCCTCTTTTCGAGAGTTTAATGCCATTATTTCAAGCCCTATTTTCCCCGGTTAAGAGCAGGCAATTCAATTTATCAATTTATCACATAATAAATAAGTAAAAATAACAATTTTTTCTAGCATTATGACGCCATTCCTTTAAACATCTCATTTAATTATTACATATTTTAAATATAGTCTACACTATTTATTTTAATCTTTTATCACTGAACTTAAATATTACTTAAATGATTTTCTTTTATATTTGGCTTAAATAATAGATTAGGTACATATGTGATAATTTTAAATTTAATCATAGATTATTTTTCATGCAATGATAATTTTATCGCCGGTATTAATATTAAATTCTTTTCATATATGTCTAGGAGTCTATTTCACAGACTAATAAATATCTAACTTTTAATTTATATATATTTGGAAATTAAGAAGTTTATTCTTTTATGTGTTCGTTTATTATACATAACCACACGGTTTGACTAAATGAATTCAATGCGATGCTAAACTGTATTCACAAAATCGGATGACTCTAGAGGAGTATGACGATAAATAAACTATTGAGAACGAACTAGATTATTCTCAGCCAAAAACAAACCATTTTTTATCCTACTTCATTGGATACTTAACAGTTCTGTAATAGTAAAAATTTTACTAATTTTGTCATATGATGGGCTATATGCTAGTTTACTATATTACCTGTAGCAAATCCTTTAATAATTCTTGCTGGTAGACAATACAGTAAGAATATAATGTATTTTACAAAATAAAGGGAGGTGTTTTCACCTTCAAGGCGAGGAATATTTATAGTGTAACATAGGATATCATTCTATTCGGAGTAAAATAAAGAGAGCAATATTGGAATCACGACCTAAACTTACAACAATGTTAGGAAAGTAAATAGATGACAACAAACTTGTGCACCTTAATTTATTATTAAGAGAAAAAACTTGCAAATGTTCAAGGTATCGGTCACACATGTTTTTGCACAGTTACGAAGATTTCTGGTGTTGGCTCTCTAAACCTACTTAAAGTAAATATACTGCTTCTTCTCACTGGACATTCGAGTGTGGTAAACATTTGATATTCTTGCTTAAGAAGAAGATACAAAATGTAAGAAGTGATGTTTTGTTCTTGCCCGACGTAATTCAACTTTTACCTTCTCATAGCGGAATATGGCCGGACGATGCCCGATTGGTTAGGATGCTGGCCTTCGGTACCGGAGTTCGTGGGTTCGACTCCCACTACGGCATGGATGTTCGTAGCCGTTCGGAATCGGCTTTGAGCAATATGTCTTGTCTCATCAGCTCTCGTGTAGCAAAAAGTAAACCGTAGAGCTCCAAACCAAAACCAAAACCATAACGGAATGTGACCCTACACCCCATAATATTTACTACTCGGCTGTTACGCATGCTATCACACCTCAAAATTTATAAAAAAAGTAGGCTGATTCTCCAAATATCTGAAAAGCAGTTATAAGTTAGCATTTCATACTGTGGATTAAAACCAAACAATAGTTGATTAGAAGGGCAATGCTCTAAGGAACCGGATTTTGAGGGATCGGACCCCACTGTTGTCATGAAATTTTTTAACGAAACTGGCTTTAAGCTGAAGAACCCAGTCTTATCAGCTCTTGTTTGACAAAAAGGTAGATCGTAGCTCTCCAAACTAACAAATCTGACAGTGTATTAATATGTCAATATATGTATGTGTATATGTGTGTTGGTAATCAGGGGCTTCTTTTAGAACTGCATATTTTGCCAGTTACATGCAGGACATCGAAATGGTTGTCTAATACAACGTACTCAAGATTCATTTCTATTTAAGATATATTATAGCAAATATAATAAGAAATTTAGACTGTATGAATATCTTAAAGTGATTTCCTATTATTCCTATAAAAATTACTCTGCATAATGAATGGCTGTATCTTTTCCTTTAGTGTTCTTGAACCTGTTTCAATTACAACTAACCGGTCTCAGAGTAAAAATTCCGATTTCTGAAATGAAAGGGAACCTTTCATTAAACCATAGAAGCATAAGCTACAAAATTAAATTTAGGTAATTTTGATTAAATAACTTAGTTTTTAAAGCAAAAATAGCTACAAGTTGAAAACTAAGTTGACTTTTCGAAAAATTGTCGGGACTGAATTAATTTTCAACAGAACCGATATTGAATAATATACTCCGCTCTAGTAATTTCAAAAGAGTTTACTTGTGTTGCAAAAAAGGTAGACAGTAGGGTTCCAAACCAACCAAATGAGATTTAGTACTTAGTTTTAACTCTATTGATTTACTTAATTTTATATTTTAAATAAAAACCTATCTAAAAATAATAAAACCTTATCTAAAATATTTGTCAATGTCAAAGATTTTATGAAATCATCCCGAAACCTACTTTCATTTCTCAGGAAAAGTATTAATCCATTTGTGGTCACTGTTCCGTGTTCAGGGAGTGAGTGTGTGGTGGTGAGTTGTAAATTCTTCTGAATAGAACAGAGCAGGTGCAAAATAAACCCAACGTATAAAGCGATTTCACGCAGTAGGGCAAATTCTCAAATTAAGACATTTCTGGTTTTAGTTTCAAAGGGAAGGGCAGTTTATTGTTTATTTATTGGCTGTTGTAAACATGAAAATGTATGGGAAGGGCATAATAGTAGTTCCTGACGTTGCGACAAATTGCCTTATTTCAATGAAACAGCCCCTGAATAGTTTGACGACCCATTCGGAACAAAAAAATTCAAACAGACCATTTCTATTGAAAGGGTATCGGCCTTGACAGAATAAGAATAGACAATACGAAAGATAGAGTAATCGGCCTGTAAGTTTAGAAATAGGAATGCACGGCCTATACGCCATCGCAGCTGACGTTCTATGGGTTAAGTGTAACAAGTAAGAAACTTTTTGCCGATTTCATAAATATTTTATGTATAGGTATTTTAACCAACTGATCAACTTAATTATAATTGTTCTATACCGAAAATGACAACCCCTGACAAAATTTTATTTTATTTTTTTTTAATTTTTTTAAAATTTTTTAAAAATTTTATTTTATTTTTTTATTTTTTATTTTTTTTAAAATTCTATCAAAATTTGAACATTACGAGAACACCAAATTAATTCCTGTTTATCTCAACTAATCTTATATTACTACTCTTAGTTTTAGCTTACTTTCAATTTTAAAATCCTTACATAGCCTACTGTTAACACTTCTGTTTGGATGACTCACTTACTGCATCAGGGCACTATATTAAGGAACGTAAAATTCTTTGGCAATAAAGCAACCAAAGATACATTGTCTCGTTAGACTCTCAATGCATTTTTATTTTCAAATTTTGCTCTTCTTTTTTCATGGCCTATGGATTGCACTTTATTCAACACGAATACAACTCTTATGTTTGTAATGTACAAAAACCTCTCTGTATACATATATATATATATATATATATATATATATATATATATATATATATATATATATATATATATATATATATATATGTATGTATATATATATATATATATATATATATGTGTATGTATATATATATGTATATATATATATGTGTATATATATGTATGTATATATATATATATATATATATATATATATATATATATATATATATATATATATATATATATATATATATATATATATATATATATATATATATATATATGTATATATATATATGTATATATATATATATATATATATATATATATATATATATATATATATATGTATATATATATGTATATATATATATATATATATATATATATATATATATGTATGTATATATATATATATATATATATATATATATATATATATATATATATATATATATATATATATATATATATATATATATATATATATATATATATATATATATATATATATATATATGTATATATATGTATGTATATATATATATATATATATATATATATATATATATATATATATATATATATATATATATATATATATATATATATATATATATTCAATATGAATCAATTTAAATATATTTTTATTGTATACATATAACGCCCTTGTACCCAAGTTTATTAAATTGAAGAAAGCATAAAATGCTGCCTAAAAGAAATAAAAACAGTTTAAAAAACCTTAAATATATTG
>CM063498.1:158300373-158302873 GCA_032207245.1 Pardosa pseudoannulata | reverse complement strand
TTTATAAATATATCTAAATTATCTTTACTTCTAAAAAACGTGGAAAAATTTAGAAATATTTAGAAAATTAAAATTTTGTTAATTTTTAAAAATTAACTTTTGTATCTTACTGTTTTTTAAAACATTTTTTATACAAATTTTTGCTACGTTTATTCACTATAGAATTCTTTAGACTTATCTGTATCTTTATAGATTAAGCTTCCTTGTGGAATTCCTTGTGAGACTGGGGAGGAAGCTCTGGCTGAATTACTAAGAGTCCACCTTCCAGTCTCTCTTGAGTTTCCCAGTAGAGTTGCAACCCTGCTCTTTGTCAGGTTCCTGGTAAAGAGAATCTAGGTGATGCTAAACTAGTGATAAGGTTGTACGGGCTTTCCTTACTTTTAAGCCATAAAAATTTCCTAGTTTAGATGGCATCATTCCTATCCTTCCTAAGGGTATTATCGATCTTGCTCCAATTTTTTGCAGGATTTTAAAATCCAGCATTGCTAGTGGTTATCCCGATTTTTGAAGGCATAAGAAGGTTGTCTATATTCCCAAACCTGGCAAGGACAATTACCATGAGGATCGAGTTTTTCTGACCGATTAGCATCATATATTTTCTGAGTTCGATGACAGGTACCTTAGGTATTTTGTTCTTGCTGCTGATTTACTTGTGACCAAAAACTTACGTTTCTAATGCAAAAAGCTCATACAGATATAATCCTAACGCCTAATCAAGGCTGTAAAGTGGTTACCCATTTAACAACACCGAGGAGCACATGTAGCTTGAAGTATGCTACCGACGAGAGTAGCATTACCCCCACTGGGTCCTTTAATTTAGAAGGAGGGACCAAGCAGAAGATCCCCAGGGTTGGTCTGATTTTCCCGAGGTATAGTTTGAGAACTTGGATGATATTGTGACCACGAACATATTTTACATGCTCCAACCACCTTTAACGAATCTTCGGACGGCTCCAGCTCCAAACCCACAATCTTTCAGTTACAATTTTGCTGCCTTTACCAACTGAGCTACAGCGGTTCTTAATGTTTTAAATTTTGTTCTGAGAAACCATTTTAATTCGACTTTGTAAAAAATGTAATACAAGTGTATATCTCCTTTAGATATTTTTATATCAAATGAAAAATATGATAATTTTGGACAACCCATTCATTACCACTGTGTGCCCAAAGCAGATATATTTGATAGTATGTTTAGCACCAGAAAACGAGTACCCTATATTTTGTTCTATTAGGTAATTTAATAATATATTTTTTGCGTTTACTTACTTGCAAAATAAAATTGCTTATATTATGGTCATATTACGTGATTTAAATAAGATAAATTTCAGAAGGCTCTTTATACATTTTTTGAAAAAATTATTAAAATTATTTAAAAATACCATAAAGTAATAAAGTGTACTAATTGCTTCTCTCTAAACTATCTTGGTAGTTTAACTATATAAGTTAGTATAAATATAAATCTTTGATTTTCTTTACATATTCAACAGGACATGAGATTTCGTGATAGTCGTATTTTGTACAACAGCCTTTCATGCGTTCAAGAAGGTAAAGCATTTATCTGTATAGAGTTAAAATTAATTTTCGGTCAGTTAAAAGCAAATTTTGTATTCAAAAGTAAAATTTTTTGTACAAGATATAAAATGATACATTTTATGAACTATAAAAGTTTAATTTAAAACGTAATAACGCCTATCAATTTTTATAACCAGTAGTTTTTTACAAAAAGTCAAATTTAAAATTTCAAATATTTTTACCGTGTATAATTTTAATATTAGGAAATTTCATTAATGCAATTTTACATCTTAAATAATCCTCAATCCGTGTTTTTAGTATACAGGTCTTTGTTAGTTCTTAAAAAGCAAATGAAAAAAATTAATGAATTTCTTAAAAGTGTTTTATTTAATCGAAGAGAAACATACATGACATGCTTAGACAGAATATTTATCTTATAAAGGATAAAAGTGAAGCGAAACGAGAAAAAAAAGCCATCGAGGTAAGATGATGGACTCCGTGAAGATTTAATAAAGGTAATGCGAGAGTTTTATCACTAGAAAGCAATTATGTAATGAGATCTTCAGCGCGAGCATATTTCATTTTGAGATTTCTCCTCGTTAAATAATTTGAGAGTCAGCGTTTATTCTTCAAACCGTTATTGGATTTTATTTTGCAGGTAAGCGGATTAGAAAAGTTAAAGTTTTACTTCTTTGATATTTTTTACATACTATAAGAAAACTGTTAAAATACTATAAAAATACTTTTAACACTGAAGCTTTTATACTATATTTTGATGCTATTGCTTTAATTGTTTTTTATTAAGTTTTATATTGTTTTTAGTACAAAGATCCAAAATAAAGAAAAATCCATTTAAATTATATAACCTGCATTATTTTAAAAGGAGTCACCCATGATTTTTTTTTTTAAAATAAGACTATGGTATTATTCTGTATTATGTACTTTAACATACAAAATTCTGAGACGAAATTAAATTCAACTTCTGTAT
>CM063498.1:158270373-158290373 GCA_032207245.1 Pardosa pseudoannulata | reverse complement strand
TCTATTACATCTTTAACAGCCCAATTAAGATCAGTGTTTTCTGTACATTATCCATTAAATATTTAATTAGAATCATGTTCGGTTTGTGTCTAAAATAATACGAAAATTGTTTTTACGTCTTCCAGTTGTTTATATGTTCTTTTTGTGATGCGGTTTTAAGAAATCTAATTTGATAAATAATTCCCTTTCTAATACCAAAATATAAAATTTTGAAAATAAATAATTCAATAATCCAGGATATGAGCCGCGGTAGCTCAGTCGGTAAAGGCAGCAATTTCGTAAATGAATGTTTGAGGGTTCAGATCTGTAGCCGGTCTAAGAACCGCCGTATTCTCTAAAGGGGACTGGGGCACGTAAAGTACGCTCGTGGTCATCCAGCGGGGTTAATGTTACTCGCGACCATACCATACCTACACGTGTTCCTGAAGTGATACTAAATGCGTAATAGGTTCGCAGCCTTGTTAAAGCTTTAGGATAACGTCTGCATCACCAACTGCATTTAAAACAATCAAATAAAGACAGAACCACTCATTTACTCAAGGAAAAAAGCCCGATAGGGGTAGATGTGGTATATCCGCACCACACGTAACATTCTTATTAGCGTGCATTGGACTGTTCACGAAAGTACCTGGATTTTTGGAAGGCCAAATACTGCATTTGTGGGAGTTGACAGACATTGGAAAAAGTAATAATCCAGGATATAATAATTATATTCTAACATTATAACTGTTTAAATCTACTGTACTGTGATGACCATTGTTATAAATCTGAAATTAATTACTAATACTTCTAATTTTTTGGAGTATTTAAGAAGACAGGAAATGCTTATAGATTCCTTCATCATTCTGGTTTCTGTCCATTATGTCAGCCATAATGGGCAGAAACCAGAATGAACCAACCACTTTACTTCTAAACCTGTCTTGTTTCTTCATTGTGGTATACTTTAAATTTTAAAATGTATCTTTAAAATCATTACTAATCCAAATTTTGTGAACGAAATATACCTTTATTGGCAATAATAATGTTTTTATATCTTCTTCTACATATAAAATGCAACTTGGGTGTGTTTTCTATAGTCTCAAAAAGGCTTAAAATTTATCCATTTTGTACTTTTGGCGACGAGAGTTTTTTGAAAGTGGTATGAATACAAATTTAATAGTAGTACTGTTTACCACCTATAAAAGTAGTACTGTTATGACCTATCAATATAGAGACTCATTAACTGAAGCGTGAAATTTAAAACAGAGTCTCTTATTCATATTCCAATTATTAAACCACGATGCCCAAGTATGGTTGAAAATGCTTTCCGTACTATTTTTGTCAATCCAAAATAACAACATGGTTGTTTTAAAAAAAATTAATGTTGAATCAATGTGTACGTTCAAATATAAAAATAGAAAATCACTATAAATAACCTATGTTAGTTTTAATATACTTAGCGGATGCTTTTAGCCATTGAACACTTAATAAAAGTAACATGATGACAATACGCTAAAATTGATATTTTAAATAAGAAAGTGTAACAGTGGATTATTTTACAGTGCTTTAAATTAAATTATCTAGAAATATTCCATAAAGGTAATGTATGTCTTGCAAGAGCGGGAGTTAAAAAGGAGATTTAAATAGAAACAAGTGAAAGCGTAGTTGTAAATGCATATAATGTGAAACTTATTTCATTTATAGTTCATTCATTTTAAATATTTAACCAATGAAGTGTTCAAATTTACAAAATAACCAATAGGATTCTGATATCATTAATGTTTTCCTATTACAATTACATAATTTGTGAGAAAAAATGAAACAAAAATTATCTGGCGTATGTAATTATTCACTTTTAAGACATGTAAAGCTAAGAATAATTGGGAATAGACGACATTTATTTTATAAGATGGATGACCATTGCGTAATACAGTTGTACCGATGTACTTTTCCACGATGGTCAGCACATGCATACACAGCTGTGGACTGAATTTCCAAGAAGAATTTAGGTACAGCTGTTGACTTCGAGTTTTGGTAGGGACCCCTGCGGAGAAGTTATAGCTCACGGAGTGGCACAAGTGTAACGGTCAAGCCCAAGCAGGTCAGCCGTGAGATATGGGGACAGGAGCTAAGAAATAATGTCAACTTTACCCAAAGAGGCAATTTTAATGAGCCCACTGCACAAAATGTGTGTGAAAAATTCACCAACACGTAATACAGAGAAAAAAATGTAAAGTTGTGGAAAATTCGATGTCGGGATTCAAGAGTTGTGGACATGAGATCATTAAGCCAGAGAGCTCGGTCCAGCAATCTATTCCTGAACCCGCATGCGTATGATCGGCACAGCAGCATAGACGTCCAGCAAAATAACGGGTATGTCAGTACTTCAGCAAACGGCTTTAGAATTTCTAAAATATAATAAATATTTTAGTTAAAATACTACGTATTTCCCTTTAATTCCATAGCGTATATTTTACTGAGTTTCACCTTTGATAATGAACACTAGTGTTTGTGTTTTAAGTACATTACAACAATAATTTCATAATTTAACTAAAGAAAAGCTAACAAAGGAGAGCTTTTATCGGTGTTCTACGTTTATATTTATTTCCCTACGCTAAAAAATATTCTATTTCGTGTGGTTATGTAGTCAAAAATGAAATACAATACAAAATGGCAAATAGGCACTATACAATACTGGTGGAATAAAATCGTAAACCGTGCTTTACGAGAATGAAAGAAAGACGAATATAAACTTTTGTCCGATTTGAACCGAACGTGATTCTACTAAAAGAAATACAATTTAATAATGATCAACAGTTTGCTACAAACTAGAAATTCTAAATGAAGTTGCTGAAACATATATTTTGAGATACACCGAGTTTGAATTAAATTTTGTATTAGGAATAAGTGTAGACTAGTGTTAATAATGCTTTCAGACTTATATTGTTATAAAGTTATTTGAAGGTGTATCATAAATTGAAATAAATTTTATAGAATATATTACATTGTAGATGTATATGATGTATAGAATATTTTATAAATTTGTAAACTTATGCATAACAATTTTGAAGTTAAAAAAATCAAATTATCGTCTCATAAAATTAATAAAAAACTAAATTATGATTACAGATAATTCAACATTAAGTAACGGAACAAAACACAATTTTGAAGAAAATGTGTTAAATATTGATAGTTGATACTTTTGACTGAATATTAATGATAGTTATTTTGGCAGTTTCTGTAAATTAACAATATTTAATGGAAACATATTCAGGACTATGCAGGAAAGTTTGCATTAAATAACTTAATAAAAGCGTCATGAATGTAAACAGGAACTAAGGTGTAATTCGTGATTAATCGCCATCAAATTGTCGAATAAATAATATTTTGGGGGGAAAATGTGTTAAATATAGGTGTTTTGGAAACTTTTATAAATTACTTTTTATAAATTTGTAAAATTATGCACAACAGTTTTGGGGTTAAGAAATCTAATTATCGCATCTTAAAACTAAACAGAAACTAAGGTATAATTACAGATAATACTCCATTATGCAGCCTAACAAAACGAAGTTTTGAAGAAAATGTGTTAAATATTGATAGTTGATACTTTTGACTGAATATTAATGATAGTTATTTTGGCAGTTTCTGTAAATTAACAATATTTAATGGAAACATATTCAGGACTATGCAGGAAAGTTTGCATTAAATAACTTAATAAAAGTGCCTAAATGTAAAGAAGAACTAAGGTATAATGCGAGATTAATCGTCACCAAAATGTCGAATAAATAATTTTTGGGGGGGGAGAAATGTCTTAAATATTGATATATAATATTTTTTAGTTACAAATAATTTCTACGATAAGTACTGGAAGTGGGAAAATATATACACATGAATTATTTCTAAATTATAATCTTTGTTTTAATCTAATATCAGATATTTTATAAGAATATTAGTAATATAATAAAAATACAATAAAAAGTAGGAAAAACAAAACTTTGTTATCTTTACTTTAAAATGGTTATATTAGTAACTCATCTAAGGATTTTTCCATTGTCGGAATATATGGCACTCATCGGATTTCGAATTACGATTAGTCTCTTAGTTAACTTTCTTTTTAACCTTCAGTTGAGAGACGATGTTTGAGAGATGATGTAATCTTTAGGAGCAAAATTTTCGACAATTAAGAAAACGAATAAAGAAGTAAATTAAGTTACTATTGAAGTAGTACATTAGGTAGGTCGACAATGTTTTACTTTCTCTTTTTTAAAAAAGATTAAAAGTTGACATTTGTATAAATTTTGGTTCTTTGACCATACAAACAATTCTTAATTTAAAATGACGATTCTAGCTCGTCATTAGTTTTTCATTCCATACCACACAATGACGAGCTACACTCGATGCGATTAAAGTATGTTAATATAATTAATTTAGTTTAAAATTTCTAGTGTACTGAATTTGGCAACACTTTTATCACTTGTGAAAATCAAAGTCACTATTGCATATTGTTTACTTAGAATTTCTTGGTACAAGTCATTGCCAAATTAATGAGTCAGAATAAAAGAAACCTACTAAGAAATGCCGTGTGTGTTACAAGAATCAAATTAAAAGTGAGACTTCTTGGCGGTGTAAACAATTAGAATTCCTTTGCACTTTGTTTTGAAAAGTACCACTAGCTTGAAGACTATTATCTGTATACATTACTAATGTTTTGCTTTGAATTTTCTTAATTTTACTTTTTCTGATATTATTTAAATATGTAAAAAGTATTTTAATTAAGAATATGTGAATTGTAAAATGAAACAAGTTTTTTAATAAAAATTAAATGGTTATTTCATGCAAGTTTTCATTATTAAGATCATACCAATTAAAAAATCTCAATTTCTTGGTTTAGAGTTTTAAATATTTTCCCTTTTTTCGTTTCACTTAGAATGGTATAGGTCATTATATTTGCTGTATTGTAGCACAAAATAAAGAAAAAAGAAATAGCTACTAAAAGAGTTAGTTAAAATATCACTGTAGAGATCACTGACGACTTAAAACATAATGAACAGTACAGTAGTATGTTACCTTACTTTGGTAGTGCTATAACAATTGTTCAACGTGATAGGCAGCACATTCTACTGCTTTGCTAAGTCGACTTACAACACCCTTTACAACACCATACAATATTCTGGAATAAATAGCAGAAACTTCCCACGAGATAGAATCTGTACTTTCGGCCAAGTTGGAGAGGATCGGTGTTATACAAGTCATTTAATATATATTCACAGTCAGAAATAGGCTGGAGTGATGTCTGGTCATCATCGAGGCCATGCGATCTTGCATCCACGACTGACTACTCTCTGTCATGATCTGTTAACCAAAGGTCTGCAACAGAATCGTTTAACTCTACTGTCACAGTGTGGTCGTCCGCCATCCTGCATAAAGTTGATTATAGATAAAACACTTTTGATTCGATGCGGGCATGTCTTTGTAGCGCAAAAGAGTAACATAATATCACCTGTCACTTTACACGCTTTCAGCTAGATTTCGAACATTCTTCAACCAAATGAGAAATCCTCGTGTATCATGGTGTTTTATTGTAATATTGATTTGCATAAATCGACTGAATCACTCGCATGTCAGCTCCTCTACTGATGACTTTTAATTGTTTTTGTTTCTGAACAAAATCTATTTTGCTTTTTATCCCTTTCTTGAAAAACCACACATATTATCATTATTCTTTACGTTTTTACACATTTTTAAAGTTTTAATCTACTTTTGGTTACTCAATATACGTATAAGTATCTGACAGGGATAGCCAGTTGAGGCCTAGAATTTATATCTAAAACGAAATCAGTATGAACAACAGATCACTAAAAATGCACTTCCTGAAATACAATTCTTAAATCTTTTCATTGAAATGAGACCCTTTAATTACAAACAGGACGCCGATTCTACCAGGGCATCTTTGAAATGCAACTGGAATTACAAAGATAGGAGGTATCTTAAAACTATTAGCATAAATCTACTCAGTGATGTGGGCTTTCCTCCATACGACAGACAAAAATGTCGCTTACACAAAGGAAAGTTTGTTAATTATTGTTTTTTCATATTGTATTTAAATAATGTTAAAATTCAAATATAAAATAAAACTATTAATAAACAAGAAACAAGGAGCAATTTAGAGTTATAATCTCATATTAAGCTACTCAAATTCAATAAAGGAGAGAGATTTCATTTAAAAAAACTTTAATCTATAACCGTGTTACAAATAATCAATTACAGTTTTTGAAATATCGTGTTGACCACTTGAGTGCTTCAGTCAGTTTGGGTTTAAATAGGCTTATTTAGCCCAGTCAACAAAGTAGTATTTTCTCTCTATGAAAATGTACATCATAATTCATAATAAAATTGTTTCTTTAAAACTCAATTAGTGATCAGAAACATGAAAACTTTGTATAATTATTTTGTTTTGGAAGCTATATCTGGGAACAAAAGTTAAATCTACACCAGTTTGTATAATTTTACAGATAAGCTACTTATATTTTCGAAAAATCCCCATTCATTTTGAAATGTATAAAACATTATTTTCCCATGAAACCTAATAATTTATTGGGCCTATTATCTAGACAGAGTTATCACTGAACTTTTCAGGTATAGGATAATTTTCAAACAATCTTTTTTCTAAAGGATATAAGATTAAGTTTAAAAATGCAATATTTTTATTTGTAATTCTGTTTAGTTTCGGTACTATGCTAAAAGAATCAGTATTTGTTTTCGTCACTTAAGCTGCATTTCAATGAGAGTATCAAAATATATATACAGATAGTACAATTTTAGCTATGTGTTACATGCAAATTTCTTGTACACAGTGTCTCTTTCACTGAGCGAATATTTTCCTAATATTGCTAGTTTACGGTATAGTTGAAAATATATTAACTTCTGGCGGAACCCTACACATTCCTCCAAAACTATATGTGTGATATGTTAAGAATTAGTGGAATGTAATTAAATATATAAACTAAAATAAAGACTTTGTGATTGAGAAATGACCAAAGGAAAGGGGTTTGCTAACAGTTTATTGTAGATTAGAATTTGACACTACAAAGCAAACATATTACTATCATTAGAGAATTAATGACTACTAACGTTTAAGATTTTAACACAGTACAATAGATAAGAATAATATGAACGAGGGGTGTACATAATACATAAACACAATCAAATAGAATTGAAGGTATAATTGAATCAGCGTTGGGAAAATGAAAAGCCAGTAAGATTTATGATTAAAGGAATTAAGAATTTACTTACTACAATGACTCTGAATATTTTCACTCCAAACGTCGTCCAAATCATCCACTTTAAAGAAACATCAAGAAAAAACAAAGTATATAGCGGATTTAATCCCCTAGCTCCGCGCTCTCAGCGAATAATATTGTATTATTATTATTATTATTATTTAGATGGCTCTACTCTCAAAGGTAACTATTAAGCAATTACTGCCGCTGATCCAGCATCATGCCTGCTGGACAGAACAATATGTAAGTTTTATTACATAAGATGCTGATTCTAGTAATAAAATTTAAATAATAATGCAAGGAGTTTCGTATATTCATACTTTTCTTTAAATAATTGAATAGCTTCTATTGCTGGTGTCTCTAACTCTTATAGAGCCGAACGCTGGCCGATTGGTTAGAGCGCTGACCGTCGGTACCGGAGTTCGTAGTTTCGAATCCCACTATGGCATGGATGTTTGTAGCCGTTCGGAATCGGCTTTAAGCAGTAGGTCCCGGTCTCATTAGCCCTCGTGTGCAAAACAGTAGACCGTAGCGCTCCAAACCAAACCAAACCAAACCAAACCAAACCGAACCTAACTTTTATATAATTACCTGCAATGACTGAGATATGTTTGAATATTTTTTACGCATACAAGAGATATATAACTTAATAGATGTTTCGTATACATTCCAATATTCCATTCCTATTGCCACATACATTAAAATTATTTTTCATATTAATTCATATTATTCTAAATATTAATGAGTGTTATGGCAGCAATGAACATAATTTCAGATCACCTGCATCCTATAATATTAGCCACCAACATAAAACCTTTTACCATCGATATTCGTAACGTACTGCTTCGGACCTAACGTCGGAACCGAAGTACATATGGTAGAACTTCACTGGTAGTATGAATGGTCAGAACCATACAGAATTATTGGGCTAGTCCTGATATCATTAGTGTACTTTCTATTGTAACAAAACAGTAGATCGTACCTTTTCAATTCAACAGAGTCTTTTCCATTAAGGCCATTACATGTTCTTAGGATTTAACTAAAGACCATTGCTCTAGATCAATTTCTTACACTTCCTTAATGTAAAATGTTAACGTTATAATTCGTATATAAAGATTTCTTGAAAAGATGTTATAAGATAATTCTATAACATAAATTATCAACACAACAATAAACTATACCAGCTGTCTATATTACAAGAATTAAATATATTTTAACAAGTACATAAAAAATACTTAAAAATTTAAAACTGATGAAAAATTTTCCGATTAAGCAGAAATCATTTATAAATAATTTTTTTAAGAATATTGCCATTTTTGTAACAATTTCTATTTAAGTCCCTATTTATTGAAAGAAAAAAAGTATATATCCTACTGCTTCTGCGTCTTTAACTTTTCTGTTACAGGTTTGGTTTGGTTTGGTTTGGAGTGCTACGGTCTACTGTTTTGCAACACGAGGGCTAATGAGACTGGGACCTACAGCTTAAAGCCGATTCCGAAAGGCTACGAACATCCATGCCACAGTGGGATTCGAACCCACGAACTCCGGTACCGAAGGTCAGCACCCTAACCAATCGGCCATCGTTCGGCCTTTTCTCTTTCAGATCTCCTATATAATAATAGAATAAGTTATCTGTCCGTCTGTCCTTGAATATATGAAGCGGTTGTGCCTGGAATGTCATGTGGCATCCATATTGGATTCTTGATGAGTTTGCGTTAGCAAAGTTCGAAATCCACGCCTTCCCCCCAATTTCCAGTATTTAATGCCATTATTTAAAGCCCTATTTTACACGGTTAACATCAGGTGATTTCATTTATCGATTTGTCACACAATAAATTGGTATAAATAACATTTTTTTAGCATTATGACGTCATTCCTTTAACCGTCTTATTTAATGATTTCTTAATTCAAATTATTTAAATATCGTCTGCATTATTTTCATACGTTTTATCACTGAACTCAGATAGTACGTAAATAATTTATTTTATATTTGGCTTAA
Organism: Pardosa pseudoannulata; assembly: GCA_032207245.1. NCBI lineage: Eukaryota > Metazoa > Arthropoda > Arachnida > Araneae > Lycosidae > Pardosa > Pardosa pseudoannulata. The sequence goes on along the minus strand of CM063498.1, from coordinate 158,281,115 downwards.
ATAATAGATTAGGTTCATATGTGATAATTTTAAATTTAATCATCGATTGTTTTTGATGCAATGAAAATTTTATTACAGGTATTAACAATAAACTCTATCTACCTCCAGGGTGTAGTAGTTTATGATAGTTTCATTCTTTTACTTCCGTTAATTACTGTAGAAAAAATTGGAAAAACTTAATGATAATTTCAACGTAGCTAAGAAAACTACCAACTTCAGAAAGAATTATCTTTCTGAATGAATTCAACGTGATTCTAAACTGCATTTCCAGTATTGAGATACTTTAAAGGAGTATGAAAATAAACAAAATATTGAGTTATACCAAATAATTCTCAGCTAGAAAATAAACCATTTTTATATGCATTAGAGGGTACTTTACAATTCTGGAAAATTAAAAATTTTACTGAACCTGTCATATGACGGGCTATATGCTAGTAAATAAATAATCGACCAATTAAATCAGCAATAACATAATCTAGCTACACTAAAACTGAAAAACAATTTATAAGTACGTTTTATAGAATTCAAAATGAGTTATATAGTAGAGTAATGTATAAATAATGTATATTAATGAACATGAATATTAATTCATGGATTGTTGCTAAAGAATGTTATACTAATTTCAAATTATGAAAATATAATGAATAATAATAAATTATACGCTTGTTAACAATTAAAAAAAGGGATTTGATTTCATGGTCAAAAATAATATAAATCGTAACTTTTCATAGGTATTGAATCCGGAGGGATAAAAATGCGGATCTTTGACTTTTAATGGCAATTGTTAACGACCCGTTACTTTCGCAGAAGAAATGGGTCATTGCAGATTGATTCAATGATTTTAAATAAAAAATTTGATTTATTCCCAGAAAACTTCAACAGTATCAAGTTGGAAAAATTTAAATATATTTATTAAAATGAGTATAAGTTTTGTATGCTTGAATTATATAAATTCCAAAATATATTTTTAAAAGTGAACAGTTTTAGAATGCACTAAAAAGTCAAAGATTTCTATAGAGATATAGAAAATCCGATCTCTTATTTTCTCAATGACAAAATATAATGTTGGACGAAAGTTTATACTGAGGCTTAAGAATAACTTTCATTCCCTTTAGTATTAGGATCTTGAAACACGCACCGTTCTTTACTGTTGGTCGGCATTGATTTTACTGTCTTATCTGAGGCTTAAGTAATGAGATTTTTTCGTGACATTGATTCCTAAGACAATGGTGACAGATTTCATCGACTATTGCATCAATTTAGTGCATGGCTAGCGTCGTAGTGCGGAATTGAAGTTTTCACGGAACCCCTGTGCAAACAGCTTCAAGTTTTGATGAGTTGTAAAGAAAAATATCTAATACCATGAACTACATAGAATATTCAACAGCTGATAAAACATATTCAGTTTATAACATAAATACTTCAATATTATTACTATAAATATTGTTGAAATTATAAGCATATGTTTAATGTATTGCAATATATTCAGTTAAAGCTTTAATCTTACACTAAGCTTTTTATGAAATAACTGATGTATAAGTAAGTGTTGAGACTTAAAATTTTCGTTTTTTTATTCACCGTAAAAGAAAAATTTCAGCTGTTTTTAGAAAACATGTTTAAAAAAAATTATTAATCCTCTAGACTTGAAAAATAAATTTATTTAAGTCGTTTCAAATGCAAAATATTTTAAAATCACACAGTAAATTTTCTTTAAATAAACATTAGTTAAATGTATGAACATAACTATGTTTAATGTATTGCAATATATTCATTCAAAGTTTTAAAGTTACACTACGCTTTTTATGTTTATTTAAGGGATATAAGTAACTGTTGAGACTTAAAACTTTGGTTTTTTTATTCATCGTAAAACAAAAATTTCAGCTGCTTTTAAATTATATGTTTTAAAAAAAAATTTTATTAATACTATGCACTTGAAAAGTAAATTTACTTAAGTCATTTGAAATACAATATATTTTAAAATCACATAGTAAATTTACCTCAAGGAAACTTTACTGGAATGTATAAGCATAACTATCCTTAATGTATTGCAATATATTCAAAGTTTTAATGTTATACTACGCTTTTTATGTTTATTTAAGGTGTATAAGTAACTGTTGAGACTTAAAAGCTTCGTCTTTTTAATCACCGTAACAGAAAAATTTCAGCAGCTTTTAGATTACATGTTTTAAAATATTTTTATTAATCCTCTGGACTTAAAAAGTAAACTAACTGAAGTCGTTTGAAATACAATATATTTTAAAATCCCATAGCCACTTTACCTCAAATAAACATTGCTGGAATGCACAAGCATAACTTTTTTTAATGTATTGCAATATAGTCAGTCAAAGTTTTAAACTTACACTACGCTTTTTATGTTCTATTTAAGGGGTATAAGTAACTGTTGAGACTTAAAATTTTCGTTTTCTTTATTCCCTGTAAAACTAAAATTTCTGCTGCTTTTAGATTACATGTTTAAAAAACATTTTATTAATCCTCTAGACTTGAAAAATAAATTTATTTAAGTTGTTTCAAATGCAATATATTTTAAAATCACACAGTAAATTTACTTTAAATAAACATTAGTTAAATATATAAACATAACTATGTTTAATGTATTGCAATATAGTCAGTCAAATTTTTAAACTTACACTACGCTTTTTATGTCCTATTTAAGGGGTATAAGTAACTGTTGAGACTTAAAATTTCGTTAGATAAGTATTTATTTCTTTCACCGTTAAACAAAAAGTCATCTTTATTTAGATTACATGTTTTAAAAAATTTTTATTAATCCTCTAGAGTTGAAAAATAAATTTATTTAAGTCGTTTCAGATGCAAAATATTTTAAAATCACATAGTAAATTTTCTTTAAATAAACATTAGTTAAATGTATGAACATAACTATGTTTAATGTATTGCAATATATTAATTCAAAGTTTTAATCTTACACTACGTATTTTATGTTCCATTTAGGGGTATAAGTTACTGTTGGGAGTTACAATTTTCGTTAGATAAGTATTTATTTCTTTCACCGTTAAACAAAAAATCATCTGCATTTAGATTACATGTTTTAAAATATTTTTATTAATCCTCTAAAGTTGAAAAAAAAAATTTAAGTCGTTTCAAATGCAATATATTTTAAAACCACATAGTAAATTTACTTTAAATAAACATTATTACAATGTATAAGCATAACTATGTTTAAGGTCAATAAAAGTTATACTCCTACACTACGCATTTTATGTCCTATATAAGTAGTATAAATAATTCTTGAGACTTAATTTTCGTTAGATTAGTATTTTTTATTTATCGTAAATCCCCAAATTTCACCTGCTTTTAGTATACATGTTTTAAAAACTTTTTATTAATTCTCTGGACTTGAAAAGTAAATTTATTTAAGTCGTTTCAAATGCAATATATTTTAAAACAACATAGTAAATTAATTTAAACAAATATCATTGCAATGTATTATCATAACTATTTTTAATGTATTGCAATAAGATCAGTCAAAGTTGTAATATTACACTACGCTTTTTATGTTCTATTTAAGAAGTGACTGTTGAGACTTAAAATTTTCGTTAAATAAGTATTTATTTCATTCATCAAAAAACAAAAATTTCATCTCCTTTTAGAAAACATGTTTTCAAAAAGTTTTATTAATCCTCTAGACTTGAAAAATAAATTTATTTAAGTCTTTGAAATGCAATGTAATTTAAAACCACACAATAAATTTATTTTAAATAAACATTAGTGGAATGTATAAGCATAACTATGTTTAATGTATTGCAATATAGTCAGTCAAAGTTTTAATCTTGCACTACGCTTTTTATGTTCTATTTAAGGGGTATAAGTAACTGTTGAGACTACAAATTTTCCTCTTTTCATTCAACGTAACAGAAAAATTTCAGCAGCTTTTAGTATACATGCTTTGAAACATTTTTATTAATTCTCTGGACTTGAAAGGTAAACTTATTGAAGTCGTTTGGAATAGAATATATTTAAATATCCCATAGTAAATTTACCTGAAATAAACATTACTGGAATGGATAATGATTGTTACGTATAATGTACTGCAATATAGACAAAGTTTTAATCTTACACTACGCTTTTTATGTTCTATTTAAGGGGTATAAGAAACTGTTGAGACTTAAAATTTTCAATAGATAAGTACTTTTTATTCACCTTAAAACAAAAAATTTAGCTGCTTTTAGAATACAGGTTTAAAAAACTTTTTATTTATCCTCTGGATTTAAAAAGTAAATTTATTTAAGTCGATTCAAATACAATATATTTTTAAAATCACACAGTAAATTTACTTTAAATAAACATTAGTTTTTTAATTTAAATATTTTAGTTTAAATATTCTTTATTCACCGAAAAGCATAAAATTTCAGCTCTTTTTGGAATACTTTTTCAAAAAAATATTAATCACCTAGATTTGAAAGATGAATTTATTTAAGTCATTTCAAGTACAATATATTTTAAAATCACTTAGTAAATTTACTTCAAACAAACAAAAATAAAATCCACTTTCTTTCAAGATAAATTTTGTGATATATATATTCGAAACAATATTTTTACATCAAATTAAAATAAAATGTATGTTATTTCTATAAATCTGAAATTTCTGTGATATTTTAAAATCTGTAAAACTAAAAATTGGTAATAAATTAAAAATAGATAAAAAAAATAGCTTTTATTACACTATAAAATAAAATATATTTCTCGTATTAATATAAGTGAGGCTCACAGAATAAAAATTATGATTCTTTTATATTTCATATGAAAAAGCGGTTTCTAATTTACAAATTTCTATAGCTACTTTTGGGATAATAGATTTCTACTTTAATACTTGGCGCTAAAATATCATGTTTTATAAAATGTATTGCATCATTTAAGAAAACTGAATCGTTTTTATAAAGTTGGAAATATTAAGCAGCAAAAATTTTATTTTAATCAGAATAGAACTTTCATTTTTTATTGAATCAAATATGGGCCTTTATAATTATAAAGAAGGCTATTCAGATAAAAAGATACTATGCATCCTTAAGATTTTAAAAGTAAAAAACACCAATACATAAAAATCCCATTTTAAGGCGCAGATAATTTCCGAAAAAAAAACTAAATTCAAAATAACTTGATTCTTTATTTTCTAAAATTTAGAAATTTGCATAGAATTTGAGGTTTACTATTGATCTTTTTTTCCATATTCATCTAAATATGTGATACATTTCTTAAATATTAAAATAACGTTTGAATTTCTGAGCTTACAGTTTAAATATTTATTAAATTAAAAAAAATCAAATTGATTAGAAAAATTTCAGTATACTGTTTTACTTTTTCGACTTACGATAATACAATATTACAAAAGATTCTCTTCTTTAAAAAAGGAATTAAACGACTAGTGTGTACTTTATACTATTTGATTGGATATAATTAAAGAAAGTTGTACATGACTGAAAACATTGGGTAGAAATATAAAAATATAGATGAAATTAAAATTTAAAATTTTCATTACTAAATTTTAAGTTTTTGTTAAAATATGAAAATATTTTTTTTTATCTTTATCCAAGCTTTATGTTTATAATTAAAAAGCATAACAAGTAAACTTGTTCTAACATTCTACATTACCAAACAAAATTTAGTTGGTTAAAAATTATAAAAGCTCTTTACTGAGAAATTATTCGGATCAGAATTTCTAGAAACAAATGACATTTTTATTTTTTAGTTTGTAACAGTTTGTAACAGATAGAAAGTTAGCCCCCTAGCGGCTGTATCTCAAAACAGTGAGGAAGCCTCCAGATTTCGGAGATGTTGCATTTTGTTTATTTTGTCTCGTTAATTACTTTATATGTTAATTATTTCGTACATAATTGTTTCATTTTATAGTTCATTAGGTTTTAAATATAACTTTTTTGAGCTATCAAATGTCTGTGTTTAGTTAAAATATCTTTATCAGAAGCTTATATAAGAATACAAGAGTTATTGAAATCAAGAGATGAAATATATATCTTTTTACGAGTTAGACAGTTAATTTTTTTATAATTTACATTCAATGTCTGATGACCGTATCATACAAGGTATTTAAATTATTTCATACCAGAAAAGTTTTCATAGAGGAAGTGGTGAATTGAGATAGGTATATGCCATGCTCTATGTATACGTTACATACATGTTATTTTCAAACAATTTCATCTCAGTGTTTTCTATAAATTAACTTTAAAGATGTTAATTAAAAGGAAAACTATGGAAAAATATCTTTTCATACTAAGAAAGAAGTTTTAAAAAAGGGATTTTTTTAAAATTTTTTACCGTTGTTAAAACTTTCACAAGCAATAATTTTTAAGCCTAGGGATAGATTTACTTAATGTATATATATTTTAACTAAAATGTAAAAAAAAAAAATATGTATCAACATTTTTGGGTTCAAAATTTATTTCGGTTCATTTTTTGGAATTTTTCTTTTAAAATAGAATTTATAACATATTATTATGAAAAGATAATAATATATTGCCCTGATAAATTGTGTCTAAATGTGCTTATGTGTTGTTGCCTCTCTGCATACGTGAACTTACATTATATATTTTTATCTCTCAAAATTTTGAAAATCAGAAATATGAACTTAAATCCAACATCATAAGGACAGGAATTTAAATAAAAAGTAATAAAATTCCTGTTCTTTTTGCCTAAGCGAAGTTGCTTCTTTAATAAAGAGATAAGTAATATATAAGTGGCTGAAACAGCACAAAGCAAGCAGATAGATTATATGGATCGCATTGTGCATTTCTTTTGCCTCCTAAGTTTTGTTGTGATAAGGGAACATCCATGAATGCTATGTAAAGGTGTTAGATAGCCAACTGCAGCTTTTCTATGAAAACCTTTCGGCAAATATTCTCGACCAAAGCAAAGGGAGAAAAACAGGTACCTCTCATTTTGATATATATTGAAATTTACTGTAATCCTAGGTAGGCAATCTTACCTCAAACTAAGCACATTATGTTCTTACACTCTTTTTGCTCCTTAACTGTGTTTTAATTTTTTTTAAGTTTTGATAAGTAAAGAAAAGATGGTTGAGGAATTATAGAGTCGATTTTACAGAAATCTCGTCCTTCTCATTTCCAAAGATGTCCTAAATGCCCTGCAATCCACTAGTAAGGGTATCTCATAAAAATTCATCACTTGACGATGCATGATTTCCGAAAGTAAGGTTATGAATGGCTGCAATTTCGCCTATAAATAATACTCCTTTTATTTACTTCCTAGAGATGAGTAGTTCAGGAGCTATAAGAATCTTACATATGGTGTTACAGAATGATACTTTATAATGCTATGTTCAGCCAAGTTAAGTTGATACAACATCATAACTGACTAAATTTTATCTGCGTCTGCTACACTATATATACAAAAGAAGAGGCAACCAGAGTTCAATAGTAAAAACACTTATTTATCTATAGTAAAATATTACTTGGTTTTTTTTCTGTTCTACCCCAAGAGCATCTAAAGTAAATTGGGAATAATAAGAATAATTATTAATATTCTTAGACTGGCCAAAAGAGGTAATTTTTATTTCCAACAGAGGGATTTAAAATGTACAAGGGGGTTTCTCATATACACATTTCAATAGATAATCTTTAGTCTAAGTAATTTGACTGCGAGATTAAGAGTTACTAGTATTAAATAGTACTTTTACGGCACTCTGAAGTTTCATTAATAATAGTTAAAAGAATAATACACATCTACTTCAACTTTAGAAGTACCACTAGAAGATAAATATTATTTCTAATTAAAAAAATCATTGCTACAAATACAGCTTAATACTGTTACATGTTACTATATAACCTTTTAAATCTTTATTTATTTTTTATTCTTTATTAAAAAAATTAACTTATGCGTGAGGCTTTTAAAAACTATAGTTAACTAAGTGCATTTCAACATTTCATATTCTTGCGTTTGCGTCGAATTCCCAAAATATATCATATTCTTTTAACGATTTACTATCAAAACATTCTTTATTTATTACAAATCAAAAACAGCACACATCATTTGTCCCATTTGATACAAAATATCATGATAATACGTTATAATTTCGAAATATACAGGTAATTTAGAAAACAAAATACACCACTCTCGGGATATTATTTCTCCAATATGCCAAAACACAAACATTCACATAAATACAAAAATTGCTCGAAAACAAAAACACTTACTCCAAAATCACAGCAACGTTTTTCAAGAATTAATGGACTCTGCGGTTTTGCAATATACATTTTATAAAATGCATCAAATGCCTAACATTGTTTTTAAAAGTCGTTTTCTCGAAACTAGAGCTGCGTATTTTTTTATTATGAAACACGAGCGTAATTGGGTTGCATAATTTATAGTCTGTCCCATGTTTGATAATTTGAAACTTTTATGCCAACATACTAACGTACGTGTATTATATCCGCCGTCTCATATATTAAATTCTCTTTTATCCTTTGCCTAAGTAACGAGAAGTTTGCGTGACATTAATCTTATGGGGCATTCATGGTTTTAGTATGTATTCCTTTTTTTTTCTCATAGCTATCGCTTCAAGATCTTTTTTTTACTTTTACCCTCGAATAATCGATGAAAGAAAAAAAATGGCCCGAAATTTAAACTTCAACAGATAAAACGCTATTCATACTTTTCGTCTGGAAATACTTAGGCCTTGCAGTGACCTGGGTTTAAAATTTAACTGACTTTACCATTTTTGTCATTGAATTCGAATTTAAATACTGGCTTGCCCATTGTCTGCTAGTATTTTTTCAAACATAGCGTAAAAATTATTTAATTTTTGCTAGATACATATTATAACTTTTCGTTTCTGCATCATCTAATTTCAAAGACAAAATATTGAATAGTAATTAATGTAAAGGGTAAGTATTTGAAGTATACAAAACATACCTAAAATATATTATACTTTTTTATTCAACACTCCAATATTTCCATTAGATTTCTGAGATACACGGATTCTCACTCGTGTAATAAGATGCAATGTATATTTTGATTTTTTCTTAAAATAAACGTACCATTACCAATTAGTTAAATACACACATATTCTCTTATGAGGCTTGATAATTTGTACATTCCAACTTAAAAACTGATCACAGATTATTGTAGGAAGTTACTTATATAACTTAAAGTTACAATGTGTTCATCAATATAACTCTAGTGACGGCGTAACTGCAGGGTTATTCAATGTAAGTTCTAAAAATAATAAAAAACATAAAATATTAAAATTAAAACGAAATTCTGTAAATTCTGTATTCTTTTAATACAGAAATTATATATATTTTTATCATAATTCTTTTCACCTATAATCACTAGCTTGTCTAAATATTCATGGTAGAGTTTGTGGTTTAGTTGCAGGTGTTTATGTGTGACGCATCCTCTACGAATAAAGGTTGTAAATAATTTGCCTTTCGCTGAACTTCTAGTCTGAAGACGAAATTTTGCTTAACTAAGGGTTACAGGGAGTTTAATAGTAATGATTCCTGTTGAATTATATTGTGGTAAACTCTTTACTAATGTGAATATATTTTAGATATTTTATTTTTGGAATTATTGATTAACTTATTTACTAATTAATTCCTGGAACATGATTATTTTTAACAACTAAAGATTTATACATTAAAATTGAATATTTTTACAAATATTACTTTACTTTATTCAAATTAGGATATTTTCAGTATTAAACAGCATTCAGTTATTTTAAAAAAGAAACATTTCCTTTAATATTTTTCATTGCATTTAAACTGTTGGGTTTTTAAAATTCATCCTAACATTAATAAATTGACCAAGTAAATAATAGACGTTAGCTCAGAAATATTAACTGATATCGTTTTTTTTATTCTCTTCAGAAACTAGCCTTTTATTTGGTTCAGACTTTTATTTGGTTTGTAGAACTATGGTCTATTTTATTCTTATATGAGAACTAACGGGACCGTAACCTATTGCTTAAGGTGAATTAGGAATTGCTACAACCAACCATGCCAATTATTAGATTCCTTTTTGTGATCTCCAATACCAACATATTCTAATTAAGAGGAAAGAAATAAAGCTTCTATTCAGGGTAAAATATTTTAACACTTCACCTCAATTTGCCGCTATAGATGGCCGCACCTGCATATGCCGCTATAGATGGCACATATTATAGAAACTTTGGTAAGAGTAATCATTAATAGAAAACAGGGGCCCAATTCGCATTTTAAACTTATAAAACTGAAACTACTGAGTTAACTGAGTAGTGCTCACACACCAAACACACACCACCAAATTTGTTAATAAATAAGGAACCTAGATAAAAAAAAATCAATTTCTGAATTTTATAATCCACAAATTTCTTATAACACGCCCCTCAGTATGTATGGAAAAAGCAGTGGATTCATTTTACGCTTTCTTTTCCCGATTTAGAATTAACGTATGTTTTGTGTAATAGCGAAAAAAGTTCAACTGATACAATTTGGTTCAGGTCGACGTTTGATAAGACCATTTATTGGTAGAAAACTTTTCCTTATTACAGCAGAAACCTATGTTTTCTTAATCAAGAAGAGGAATCACAAACTGAATCTGTGGAGTACATGAATGGTTTTAATATCTGTTTAAAACCAATTTGTTTTAATTTTTATTGTTTATTTGTGGTGTGGAAACCTTCTGAAAAAGGAGAATATAAGGCAATTTGTTGCAACGTCACGAACTACTATAATGCCCTTCCCATTCATTTT
>CM063498.1:158255373-158265373 GCA_032207245.1 Pardosa pseudoannulata | reverse complement strand
TTATTCGTTTCCATACTATTTCTACTAAGCCTTAATTCTACATATATCCTTTATGATTCAGACTTGTGATATTTCCTTTCACATTACTTCAGGAATGGGCCCAGGCTCGCTCCTCATACATGACTCATCAATGTCATATATAAACAGCTGCCCAAAATTATCTCTATCTCTCCCTCCCATTCTCCCACTCTCGCTTTCTTTATCTGTCTCCCTATATATCTCTATCCTTCTGCCTCACTCCCCCTTCCCGCTATTATTTCTCTATTGTCTCCCTCTCTTTCCCTCCCCTTTTTCTCTGTCTTTTCTCTCTCTCCCTCGTTATCTTTCTCTCTCTCTCTCTCTTTCTATATATCTACTTATATATATATATTTATATATAATATATATATATATATATATATATATATATATATATATATATATATTTATATATATATATATATATATATATATATATATTATATATATATATATATCTATGATATATATATATATATATATGTATATATATATATATATGTATATATGTATATATATATATATATATATGTATATATGTATATATATATGTATATATATATATGTATATATATATATGTATATATATATATATATATATGTATATATATATATATATATGTATATATATATATATATATATATATATATATATATATATATATATATATATATATATATATATATATATATATATATATATATATATATATATATATATATATATATATATATATATATATATATATATATATATATATATATATATATATATATATATATATATATATATATATATATATATATCAAGCATGGCTATGCATATGAGGTGATTGAGAATAAGTTACTAATTTTTCTTAATGTATAACGTTGTATTATAGTTGTTCGAGGGTTTCCCTCGATTCCATTATGTTCTGCTTACTAGAAATGAAGCATCTATTCTATCGTAACTCCTTGAAGATCACGATTACAAATTCTTTGGTATTTAATGCAATAAGGTTATAAATTTTATCTATGAGCCTTATAAATTTGAAATATATGAAAAATATATTTTTACATTCTTTGGAGGGGAGGGGCGAGATTTAGAGAAGGTGATTTAAATGTGAAGCGCTCCCCTTGTACAGTAGGAAAATATTTCTTTCTTAAAAATTTAATTACTTTAGGAGAGCAATGAATAATTACCCTTAAAATAATGTAATTAATAAATAGCGAAACAATTTATAATTAATGTTTTGAGTAAGTATTTTCATATGAGATAATGAAGAAAAACGAACTCTTGATTCTTCCATGTAAAGCAAATTCAAAAAAGTATATTTCAAAGAGAAATAAACTAATTATAGTAATACATCTATTTATAGTTTAAAGTGTCAAAAACAAAGAAAAAAATTATTGTGTTTAAAACAGTGAAAAAGTATTACCAGGTGGTTTCACTGCGAAACCACTGTCCTTAAAAGGGTTAACGGGCAAACAGGTAAAAAACTAACTTTGCTTTCTAAAATAACGTTTGAAGCTTGATTTATAATCGTAAAATTTCGAGATATATTAGCTTTCATATGGTTATAACAGACACATTCCCCTTATAATACATTTATATTGGAACGTATTTGTAAAAAAAAATAGAAGTTAAATTAAATTTAAATAAAAAAATTTAAATAATAAAATTCCCTTCCGACAATATTTGCCTTTATAGCATTTTTCTTTTAAATACCATAATAGTATGACTGAATCATGTCTAAAAACATCCAAAACCCAAAAAACTTACCACTGTTCTCTTTTTTAAGGTTCCATTTTTCAAAATTGCTAGGCAAATAATCTTCATATGGAGAGGTTTAAATAAAATTTCTACTCGTGCTTGGAGAACAACGGTAAAAATTCCTGAATAATAGAAGGGTGGGGTAAAAAAACAAATTATTGAAAATCCGTCATAAAAAAATTATTGGATAAAATCTTTTAAAACGTTAATTCAGCAAAAAACCCTCATATTCTATTTTTAAACAATTCAAAGGGAGGGGGTACTTCAAAAGACATTCGACTAATTGATCTATATCATCTTCATGGAAAATGTGTTTCTTCTGTGAATGAGACGGACACACCCTTACCCTCCCCGCCTAAGTGGACATCCCGTGCTTTGTTTTATACACGACATCAAAGGAAACCGCTTCCCTTTTTTCACCCCCACGTGAAACGGATTACATCGGAGGAAAAAATAAGACGATTCAGCAAAGATACTTTCAGAAAAAAGTAAAAAAAAAAAAAAAAAAAAATTGGCGGTGGTTTTGAATCGATATTTAAATTACAGGTTGTGGAGTGGTCGAGACAGGATATTCATGAATGAAATTAACATGTGCTAAGTTTTTAATTAAACTGTCTGTTAATGACGACGCCCATAAGACTAATTTTACTGAATAATTCAGTACTAGTATGAAAATGTCTGTGTAGGAAGTTAGAATGCATTCCATATTTGATTAAGTATTTTCATATGAGATAATGAAGAAAAACGAACTCTTGATTCTTCCATGTAAAGCAAATTCAAAAAAGTATATTTCAAAGAGAAATAAACTAATTATAGTAATACATCTATTTATAGTTTAAAGTGTCAAAAACAAAGAAAAAAATTATTGTGTTTAAAACAGTGAAAAAGTATTACCAGGTGGTTTCACTGCGAAACCACTGTCCTTAAAAGGGTTAACGGGCAAACAGGTAAAAAACTAACTTTGCTTTCTAAAATAACGTTTGAAGCTTGATTTATAATCGTAAAATTTCGAGATATATTAGATATATTAGCTTTCATATGGTTATAACAGACACATTCCCCTTATAATACATTTATATTGGAACGTATTTGTAAAAAAAAATAGAAGTTAAATTAAATTAAAATAATAAAATTCCCTTCCGACAATATTTGCCTTCATAGCATTTTTCTTTTAAATACCATAATAGTATGACTGAAGCATGTCTAAAAACTTTCAAAGCCCAAGAACTTACCACTGCTCTCTTTTTTAAGGTTCCATTTTTCAAAATTGCTAGGCAAATAATCTTCATATGCAGAGGTTTAAATAAAATTTCTACTCGTGCTTAGAGAACAACGGTAAAAATTCCTGAATAATAGAAGTGTGGGGTAAAAAAAAACAAATTATTGAAAATCCGTCATAAAAAAATCATTGGATAAAATCTTTTAAAACGTTAATTCAGCAAAAAACCCTCATATTCTATTTTTAAACAATTCAAAGGGAGGGGGTACTTCAAAAGACATTCGACTAATTGATCTATATCATCTTCATGGAAAATGTGTTTCTTCTGTGAATGAGGCGGACACACCCTTACCCTCCCCGCCTAAGTGGACATCCCGTGCTTTGTTTTATACACGACATCAAAGGAAACCGCTTCCCTTTTTTCACCCCCACGTGAAACGGATTACATCGGAGGAAAAAATAAGACGATTCAGCAAAGATACTTTCAGAAAAAAGTAAAAAAAAAAAAAAAAATTGGCGGTGGTTTTGAATCGATATTTAAATTACAGGTTGTGGAGTGGTCGAGACAGGATATTCATGAATGAAATTAACATGTGATAAGTTTTTAATTAAACTGTCTGTTAATGACGACGCCCATAAGACTAATTTTCTGAATAATTCAGTACTAGTATGAAAATGTCTGTGTAGGAAGTTAGAATGCATTCCATATAAGGGTGTAAGGTTTATTTGTTTCGGTCATATATGCCTATATATACATACATACATATATATATATATATATATATATATATATTATATATATATATATATATATATATATATATATATATATATATATATATATATATATATATATATATATATATATATATATATATATATATATATATATATATATATATATATATATATATATATATATATATATATATATATATATATATATATATAAATATATATATAATATATATATATATATATATATATATATATATATATATATATATATATATATATATATATAAATATATATATATATATATATATATATATATATATATATATATATATATATATATATATAAATATATATATATATATATATATATATAAATATATATATATATATATATATATATATATATATATATATATATATAATATATATAAATAAAGTAATTATATATTCTATAAAAGAAATCTATATATATATATAAATTTAATAAATATATTATATAATATATATATATATATTGGTATAAAAAAATAATTAAATGTATATATATATATATATAAGAAATATATATTATATTATATATGAATCGAATACAATATGAGTTATAAAAACTTATATATTTAATTATATATTGGGTATATATTTGACGTATATAAAATTATATCATAACAGTTGTGGCACTCTTATAAACCCCATAATAGCAATCGTACCGCATTATAAAATTAGTTTTTTAATTGTCCTTGGAACAAAAACCGTCTTTACATTAATTTGCATATTATGCCTCTTACAACGCCATATATTGATAGATTTTGAAACTATTTTTTATTATGCCAAATCATTTCCCCTTTCTTCTAGTATATTTAGTTCAAAAAGTTTTTCTGATCAGTGTTCTCTTTGTAGCCTTTTGAAAGTGGGCTTTTAATTATGGACACCCTGTACGTATATATGTATATATGTATAAAAATATACATATATATTTTTGTAACGCCATTGCATACACATATTACCACTTTGCAAAAACTATTTGTCCCAGGCAATCCGTCTGGCACTTATAAGTAATTCATCTTACAGTAGAAGGACTTACATAGGTAGTAAAAATTAAGGCGGTCGTATGGTAAATACATCTCTGATCTGATGAAATTTCTCTTTATTACAAGCCGTATAATCTGCTTATGGTGATAACTGCTTATGGTGAACTCTAGTTTAAATATAAGAGTTTTAAGCGTGAGAAACAGAGACACTTACATAAAAACATAGCCTGAGTTTGTGATAAGAAATTAGTTTCATTTTCTATTATTCAAAGCTTCTAATCTAGAACTGAGTTTAAAATAAGTATCAGTATTAAATTAATACTAATAAGCAACTACACAAACAATGGTTTCATAAAGAATTACACATAAATGGATAAAGGACTTCTAAAAGCACGCAGAAGCTCCTGTCGAAGAATAAATACTTTTACCACTTTTTTACCGATGAGTAACACTGTATATAAGGGCAATCTACGTCATTAATATCTGTGATTAGTTAATATCTGACACAGACAATGATAAAAAGTTAGAAGAAAAATTATAATTAGTTTGCATAATTGTTTTCTACTGAAGAGGTTTGTCGAAGCAGAACATGGTGTTCAAATTTAAAATCACCTGCATATCCATACAAATGTTAGTATCTACAAAGCACTGTATAATTACAGATAAACATTAAAATTTTATTATACTCCTCCAGGAATACAATTTTTAATATTGCTTTTAAAAAATGTATAATATAAGCCTACTTATGCTTATTCTATGATTTATGTTAAGTTATAATCTATCTCGTTAAAGTAATAAAAGAAAGATTGTTATATTTCTTTATAACAAAAAGGTCTAAAACTAGAGTTATAATCTATTAATCAATTCCGAAAACTCTTTTTTAAAAAATTTAGATTTGCATAATTATTTATTAAGTAAACTGTTATTTCAATAAAATCATTAAAAACTTTTATCATAGCTTCATGTTACTTTTCAATAAAATATTACGACTAAAATTATATTATCATTCCTGCTGTAATCACGGTTATGCTTCCTATCTATGCTTAAGATAGTAGCTACAACACGATAGACATGAAACAATTAGGGTTTAGTGTAGGATAAACAGATTTATCACCAGCGTAATGTTTTCTGAAATTGTTGAAATCTTATTAAAATCATGTACCGGGTGTTTAGTTAATGAAATGCGGGAAGTAATTATTATTTCAATTGCCCTCTCTGATTCAGGAGAAGATTAAAGTACTTTCGGCTTAGCTTTTATAAATGAGTATAGAATAGTTAATGTTTTAGCAGCACAGATATGTCTGCAGGAAAGCATGTGTTAATACATGAATGGTGGGCACATCTGTGGTGAAAATAAGTCAGTGAGTTGGTTTGTTAGAAGAGATTGTAATAGTCAATGTATATAACAATAAAATCTGTACATATTACTTAAAAACCTGTTTTATCAGTACATTAGTACGATACAGAACGTTTAATTTATAATGTCACGTTAAGATGAATATTAATATTTAACATAGGCAACAGAATTTCTATTTACTAGCCCTCTTAATTCGCCGAACCTTCTATGACCTTCTATGATATTAATTTGAATAACAAATTCTTTTTAAAATAATAATTTAGGTCGAACTTCTATGTGCCACTATAGGGTGAATAGTTTACTTCAAATTTCGGTATGTTTTCGATAACAGAATAAACAATTAAAAAAAGAGTCTTTGTTAGAAAACACAGAAATATATCATAGAGTTAGATTTGTATCTCTTCCCTAATTTCGTAAAGCATAATTTATAGCAAAAGTTAATGTGAGTATAAAACTCACCTAAATGGACTATATAAATATATATACATGTACGTATTTATATATATATATATATATATATATATATATATATATATATATATATATATATATATATATATATATATATATATATATATATATATATATATATATATACATATATATGTATATATATGTATATATGTATATATATATATATGTATATATATGTATATATATGCATATATGTATATATATACATATTTATGTATTTATATATATATGTATATGTATATATGTATATATGTATATATGTATATATGTATATGTGTATATATATATATATATATATATATATATATATATGTGTGTGTGTATATATGTATATATATGTATATATGTATATATATGTATATGTGTATATATATATATGTATGTATATATATGTATATATATATATATATAATATATATATATATATATGTATATATATGTATATATATGTATATATATATATTTATATATATATGTATATATATGTATATATATGTATATATATATATTTATATATATATATGTATATATATGTATATATATGTATATATATGTATATATATATATATATATATATATATATATATATATATATATATATATATATATATATATATATATATATATATATATATATATATATATATATATATATATATATATATATATATGTATATATTATTTTCATGTTCTACTTTTTATTTTCTGAATAGTGTTTAGTGCAATTTTTTTACTATGAATTTAAGAGATAAAGTTATATTGATAATCTAGAAAGTAGATTAAAGAATAAAGTTAGATTGAAATTAGAAAGTGTCTTAATTTTATTTTATTAAGTTACTGTAAACTGTGTATTTCATATATTACAGTAAACTGTTTAATTCATGTATTAATTCAAAATATCTATTTGATGTAATCTTGTGATTCATTTTATTTTTACACATTTATAAATGCGGACTATGATTTGGTTAATTGTCTTAAAGCGTTTTCATTCAGAAAGGTTAAAACTTAAATCCATCGGTATTAGGAGTCAAGAACACTGCAGTTAACGCCCACAGTTTGATTTTCTTTTGTTTTTAATATTTTTAATACTTTATTTTTCCTGTTTTAATGTTCTTGTTTCTTATTGTAGTTTGTTATTAAGTTTGTGACTATTTTATCTTTTTGTAATTATTTACGGCTCCGATCTCATACATCTGTGATGAATGAAAGATATTGATATAGAATTTAGAGCTTCTGAAATAAAAAAAAACATAATTAATTAAAATAAAAAAAAAGAATGCATTTTTTATGTTCAAAAAATCAAATAATTTGTTAATATTAGCAGAATTCAGACACTAAAATTCTCCAAATAAAATGAAACTATAATATTAGTTTGAAGTTTAGGAAAAATAATAATACGGGGTTGTTAAAAATTATTTAAAGATGACACGTGTTAATCATCAAAGTGTGATAAATTGTTTTATTTATAATTTTAAAACTGTCAAAATGTAAGCCTGGTTGACTTCGGTTTTTTTAATGTGTTCCTTAATGTTAGTCTACTTATAGTAAAGTTTGAAAATTCAACACACCGTGAATTTAGCACACCCTAAATGCTTGTAACTTTATAATGTTTCATGGTGGAACTCAACATCTGGCCGAAATGATTAATTAAATAAATCATCTGTAAACAAATTTTTATTACAACTTTTTTTCAAATAAATAAACTGCAAATCTCCAAGATCCAACCTGACAGCTTAAACTTATTTCCTTCTTTATTACATTTTTTAAAAATTTATTCACCTAAATCTATTGATGTTTCCAGCAAAAGTCAGTTACACTTCCACCATTTTTTTGTGTCCACAAGACGCTCTATGTTTTGGTAGCAGATATTAATTAGAATAAACTGAATGGATTTATGAAACAAGAAGACCGTAAAGTAAGTCTCGAGAATTTTTTTTCATGAGGTAGAAGGAATCGATGAAGTACAGCATTGATAAATAAGTCAAGATTCTGCTTCCGGATTGGTGATTCTCTGAAAGGCTGGTTTTTATGCGTTCTGATTTTATCAAAGTAGTCACGGCGTTAATTATTTTTTCTACATTTGTCGCATCGTAAAGTTTTGAGGCTTCAGTGCAGTTTTTAAAATATGGTTCATAAGACACGAATAAAGTTTTAAATCCCTCCTGATCATGGGTCTTAAAATTTTGCACCAAATATTATGCCAGTCTTCTTTTTATTCCTTATAGGAATTTTTCTTTTTCATAGTTTGGAATTTTAAATTATTTTTGTGTTTCAGCTGTCTAAAAAACTGTTTTGGAGCGAAGAAAGATCTTGGAGATTTGAATTACTTATTGTCTGACAAAGGTTATCGCAGAATCCAAAAGCTTTCATCCTTTTCATAATTTTGTTTTACGTATGTGAAGCAATCAATAAAGTAGCATAAAGGACATCTCATTAACTAAGGTGTCTTATCACCCTTAACCATAAAATTACAATTTTTAGTAAAGATAACTGAAGTACATTTTTTAGTGAAGATTCAGTTATCTATTTAACGAAATATAATTTAGGAACACTGTTTGCTTAAACATAAAGTTCTTTCTCAGCTTTTAAAAATGCTAATAAATACACAACCAGAGAATGAAAAATTAATGATAAGAAAATTCACACAGGACATGTTACAATGGAAATAAATAACTTAGTCGCACGATTATAAAATGAACTTAGTCGCACGATTGCAAATGTATTTACAATTATAAACGAAACATATGACATATAAGGCATTTTTTAAGTGTTAGAATCAACTATAATCTAAAATTTATTATTTATTTAGTTCTGATATATTTTTAAAAAATTGACAAGGCGATAAAAAAAGTAGAATTTTTTCAGTCATTTAAAGAATTTAAATTTTTTGTTCGCCTCTAAAATATTAAAATTTTATTAATCTAGCTTTTAAATGATTATAAATATTTGAAACATTCCAGAAAAGCAAATTCTAATAATATTAATACTATTATTACTATTGTTTTATAATGTTAATAATAATAGTACAAAACCAAAATTGAATATAAAAATTTAAAGACATTTAGTTAAACATATTGTATAAATAATCATATAGATTATAAGTTCATTAACATATGAATGCATAGCTCTCATTGTTTGGCATGGATGAAAAATAGTTGGTAGATATTTTATGTTTTCTATAAACTAACTTTCCTTTTTAACAGTGTAACATGGGAAACTTATAAACAATATCCGAATTTTTTGAGCATCTGCAGTATTTTACAATTTTGTTATTTGGAACAGTATTTTACGATATATTGAGCCCTGCACGTGAATTAATAATTTTAGCACATGCATCGAGGGGAAACACACAAAATAACTATATCTGTTATACAGATATATAAAACTTCGCTGTATAGTTATGTGTTTGCAT
>CM063498.1:158250373-158252873 GCA_032207245.1 Pardosa pseudoannulata | reverse complement strand
TAAATATTTTAAACATATCCCAAAAAATTTGATTAAACTTTTTTCAAATTATATACAAGAAGAAGACTTGCAGCAACAGCAAATGAAAAAAAAATATTTTTCTTTAGTATGCAATCGTGAAATAATTTGAAATTCGTCGTAGCGTTAAGTTTTAAGTTTTTTGGTCATCACTTGAGATATAATTTGAGAAAAATTAATTTTTGCAAGACTGCAGCGTATTTTTACGATGTACCGGAAAACACGAATAATATTTCTTAGGCGGGAGGAAAAGAAATTTCTATAATAAGCTCGATGTATAAAACTAAATCCCACCTGACATATTCACGTTTTTTATATCCAATAAGATTTCTTATTTATGGTGTAAAATCTCGATATTTTATCAGAAAAATATTTTTAAAGTTTCATTGCTTCTAATTACTTTTTATGCAAATAAAGTATTTTTTTTACCTTTCACCTCGTGTTTACAACGATGAAGAAATTAAGGTTTTATCTTCAACAGTCGAATGTTTTTCTCTGGAATTATTTTTAGATGAATGCTTGTTTGATTTCTTACGAGTTAAAAAAAACTATGATTTATGAAAAAAAATGATACAAAATTTAAAATTCTAAAGTACGTAATTGCTATATTTAAATTTAAGTGCGAAATTACATGAATATAAAAATGAAATTGGAGTTGGTGTGAATTAATTTGTATATCCCTTGACGCTTTAATATTTTAAAGAAAATACATTCATGGAGCATTTGTAAAAAGTCAATGAAAACTGTTTATAAAGAAAACTGTTTATATTTTATATTAATAAGTTAAATTTATATTATATATATATATATATATATATATATATATATATATATATATGTCTGTGTGTATGTATATATATATATATATATATATATATATATATATATATATATACATAGATAAATTCATATTTGGTTATATATTTATTACATGTATGCCCTTTCCTATAAACATTTCTTAAGAATGCTAGTTTCTGAACTAGCGAAAACATTTTACTTCTACCTTGTGGGGTCAGTTATTCATTAATGCAATTTATATTTTAGTGAATTGTAAGAATCTACGAAGCAAAGAATAATACTGTAACTGCTTAGCTTAGAATGCCTTTAATAACTTCTTTTACTTATTTTCACATAGCTGTTTAATTCAAAAGATATTTCAAAATGGAAAACAAAAAACAAGCGTGTTAAATATAGCAATCCTTGACTTGTTATATTATACAATTTAGAACTGAATACAGATCACAACAGTTATTAGCGATGTTACTAAAACTCAGATTCGAATGCAAATAAAAAAAAGTTACATAGTAATAGGACTGTTGTTAGAAAAATCTAAACAGGAAGTGCAGACACTATACAGAAAATAATAAAACAATTACTTTAAATTATTTAAAAAGTAAAATTATAAATAATAATTCTTTTATGGAGACTATACAACAATTTTTAAGAAATACAGATTTTCTTTTTTTTAATGCTGCTTATGTAATTGCCGTATATATTTATGTAGAATATAAGTAAACATCGCAATTATTTTATTGCACATACATATTTATATATCATGATAATATAGCAAAGGCACATAATTTAATTATAATTTTATTTTAAAATAAACTTCAAAATAAATATATGGTGACTATAAACTCATTATGACAATCTTTGGCGAAAAGTATTTTTAAATCTGGTATAATTTTTAAATATTATCTCGTATAATTAAGTCTGTGGGTATGCATAAATGTGCAAATAGTGAAAATTAGAGCAATGTCAGTGCTGAAAATATTAAGAATCATTTCTAAGATTCTTGTATTAGGAGAATTTATGAAAAAGTCTTAATACAGATCAATAATTACATAATGTGAAGAAAGTTTTCAACATTCTACGTAAATATTAAAAAAAACTAATTAAAATATTGCGATATAGCAATTTAGAGACCAGTATAAAACTGAGAATATTTTACTTTTGGGTGAAATCCTGAAATAATTTCAAATACATAGTTCATTAGATTCATATTTGTGTTCGTTACATAGTCAAAGTTTGTGATACAATTTCAGAAAAATAAACTTTACGAAAACTGCTTTACTATGCAATAACAAAATATCCAGAACTTAATGCGAAGATTTTAAGAAATTTCTGCAATAAACACCATATAGAAAGCCAAAGAACTTCAGAGATATTTACTAATTTTTATAACCAAAACGTTCTTTGTTTACTAATTAACCTTACCCTTAATTTACTCCTAAAGGTAAAAAAAATTACATTGTATATTATTGCTGTTTTCAGAAATGGACTGCTGCAGAAAGTGATGTTATATATTAAAACAGTCGAATGTTATTCTATGTTACTTTTTTTAAATGAAAAATCATGTCTGATAACACATTTGTTAAACTTTCTAGAAAAAAAAGTTATTTGATATATAAGATTCTAAAATCTATAATTAATTTATTTAAAGTTAAACTTGAAATTACAAGAATTAAAAAAATAGAATCAA
>CM063498.1:158235373-158242873 GCA_032207245.1 Pardosa pseudoannulata | reverse complement strand
GAATACTCGCAATACTCATCAAAGTCTTTTTAATTAAAAAAGTAAAGATAATAGTGACATATAATGTATGATGTAATGAAAAGTTGAACTATTATGAAGAATCTATTACTGAGAATATTTTCTTTATCGGGAATGATAAAGTACCATATTTCTTTTAAAATTTCTATAATTATCGAAAATTTAGAAAAAACGTATGTTACGTAATATTTATATAATACAGTCAATTTTCATTAACATGGAGAGAATTAATGGATTTAAACTTTAAAATCTTCTCCATTTTTAATTATTTTACATTTATAGTAGTTTGTGTCTAGGGACATTAATTAGAAATACATTTTAACTTTTATATGAATATAAAAAACTGCGTTCGATAGTAATATCGCAATTTAATTTAAATATCATAACACAATATAAAATTTCTAGTTTTCATTTTAATTCTTTAAAGTTTTTATACTTATTTGAATTTTCAGCTTATATACTTACATATTGATAGCACATAAACATTTTAAAAATATTGTGATGATTATTAATAAAAAGGTTAAAAAAGTAGAAATATAAAATATATAAATGCAATTCAAATTTTAAGATCAAAACTACATTAAAAAAAACGCTGCAGTTAATAATTTGCTCGATTCTGTGTGGAACTTCCAATGACACATTTTAAACTGTTATAATGAATAAGAGCAAATCAACTGTTAATTTAAAAAAGTAACACTTATGTTAAAAAAAATTTATTAAAACGTTTGATTAAAAAGGTTTTATGTAGTATATTAGCCTTAATTTTCTAAAATGGTATTTATTTGTTATGGTTGTGCATGAAAATTTAGATATCTGCTAAAAAATGAGGACTTTTTTATACTGATTTGTACCTTATGCCTTTATTAAAAATTTTTATTTCACGAAAAACATACTATGTAATGTTGATATAATGTATATATATATATATATATATATATATATATATATATATATATATATATATATATATATAAATATATATATATATATATATATATAATATATATATATATATATATATATATATATATATATACATATATATATATATATATATATATATATATATATATACATATATATATATATATATAAATATATATATATATATATATATATACATATATATACATATATATATATATATATATATATATATATATATATATATATATATATATATATATATATATATATATATATATATATATATATATATATATATATATATATATATATATATATATATATATATATATATATATATATATATATATATATATATATATATATATATATATATATATATATATAGGTGTGTTTTCCGTCTGCTGGGATTCACCCAGTCTCCTCTTTTTTAACAATTATTTTGTTGAATGATTTTCGAATTGAGGCTGGATTCACTAATTGCCACGCCTGGGCAAACACGTTGTGGGGAAGAAGTGTCTGTAACACGGACAACGAACTAAAATGTGTATCATTTTTTTCTAAGCTCATTTTGGAAATGAGAAAATAAATTAGACTTCGTTATTTATTGACTCGGTTAACATAAAACTAGGTTATTTGAGGTTCAACTGTACTAATAAACATACATTGAAACGTTATACATATAAAACATTCTTAATGTAAGAATGCAATAGACATACTCTATATGGTAATGTAATATTATAATACGAATTTTTATATTCATCACTCTTTGGAAACATAATATTGTCAATAGATTATTTATGGTATGTGAAATAAAAGTCATGCCCTTATTTTAAATGTTCTACTACATTTATGTGTCTAAATAAATTAACAAATAGTTCTTCACTGCCATAAAATGAAAATAATTATAATTAAAAATACCCATACACATTAATAATAGTTTTTTGTAGTATATATATTCGATGTGTAATGGATATTCGTAATATGATCACATGCAAAATATACAACTAATTGTGTAGTTTGAAAGATTTTCCAGGATATTTAATTCTTTAATAAGTTGAGTTTTGAAATCTTTTATTTCATTAAAGTGAGCGTTTTATAAAAATAAAATATTATTTATTTAATAAAATACAGTATAAGTAATATATTAAAGTCATTATACCACTGAATATTACCTCAATAAAACTGTAAATAAAGAATTTTATTTTGTCTAGTATTATTAAACTCCAGAAAAACAGGACTATTATTTACAAAGATATATGAACTATTACAAAAAATAATTTAAAATCTACTTCTAGAAAAGAAACGATATATAACTGTTATTGAATAATTTCAAAAGTAGGTTACCTCAATATTACCTCAATAAAACTGTAAATAAAGAACTTTATTTCTTCTAGTATTGTTAAACTCCAGAAGAAGAGAACTATTACTCACAAAGATATATGAACTATAACAAAAAAAATTTAAAAACTACTTCTAGGAAAGAAATGTTTCTAGTCTGAAAAGGAACTGAAACAAATACAAAGCATCATGCCTAACATACATACATCTTAAATTAAATCTTTTATTTTTTGTACCCCTTTTTAAACTCCATTATAAAAACTCTTAATTTATAGATATGGTTGAAAATTGCTCCTTTCTGCTTCTTTAATTTCTAATCTTTAAGCAATAACATTAAATCTTAATGTAACTGCATAGTCGGGAGCGATGTCAGGCAATATATGGTTATATTATTACGAAGAACTAGACATAGTTTATACGTCATGTCTTGAACTTCTATATAGTTAAAGATAATAATGGAATAAATGGAAGCGACACGAATTAAGGTTATAAATTAAAACAGAAAACCTGTCGAATAAAAATATAAATTGAATATTTTATGTAATAACAGTGATTATTTAAGAACATTGTATTTAGTTCTCAGTACTGTTACTATATAAAATAAAATAGAATATTGAAATATAGACACACACATATATATATATATATATATGTATATATATATATATATATATATATATATATATATATATATATATATATATATATATATATATTATATATATATATATATATATATATATATATATATATATATATATATATATATATATATATATATATATATATATATATATATATATATATATATATATATATATATATATATATATATATATATATATATATATATATATATATATATATATATATATATATATATATATACATATATATATATATATATATATATATATATATATATATATATATATATATATTATATATATATATAAATATATATATGTATATATGTATATATATATATGTATATATGTATATATACAACACAAATGTTAAAATGTAATTAGATGTACAATATGGTTATATCTTATTTAATATATGAAATTTTTTTTAAACTTAGAAATGAATTAAATATTAGACTTATGAATTAAATATTAGACTTTTACGATATATAACTGCGATTGAATAATTTCAAAAGTAGGTTACCTAAATATTACCTCAATAAAACTGTCAATAAAAATCTTTATTTCTTCTAGTATTATTAAACTCCAGAAAAACCGATCTATTATTTAAAAAAGATATATGAACTATAACAAAAATTAATTTAAAATGTAATCCTTGAAAAGAAATGTTTCTCCTCTAAAAAGGAACTGAAAAAAAATACAAAGCATCATGACTAACATATATACATCTTAAATTAAATCTTTTATTTTTTGTGCTTTTTACAAACCCCTTTTTACAGTCCATATAATTTAAAATTGCTCTTTTCTGCTTTAATTTCTAATCTTGAAGCAATAAAATTAAATCTTAATGTAACTGCATAGACGGGAGCAATGTCAAACAATATATGGTTAGATTATTCAGAAGAACTAGACATAGTTTATATGTCATGTCTTGAATTTCTATATAGTTAAAGATAATAATGGAATAAATGGAAGGGACAAGAATGAAAATTATAAATTGAAACAGAAAACCTATCGGATAAAAATATAAATTGAATATTTTATATAATAACTGTAATTATTTAAGAACATTGTATTTGGTGTTTTCCTCAATATTGTTACTATATTATAAAATAAAATAGAACTTTGAAATAAATATATATATATGTATATCAATAATAATAGCTTCCTAATATTTATAAAATATATATATATATAAAATGTATAAATATAATATATATATATATATGATAAAATGTGATTAGATATACGATATGGTTATATGATGTACGATATGGTTATATGGTTATATGTAATTAGATGTACGATATCTTATTTAATATGTCAGAATTTTTTAACTTAGAAATGAATTAGATAGTAGACTTCTACGATATTTAACTGCGATTGAATAATTTCAAAAGTAGGTTACCTCAATATTACTTCAATATAACTGTAAATAAAGAAATTTATTTCTTGTAGTATTATAAATCTCCAGAAAAACATACCTATTACTCACAAAGATATATGAATTATAACAAAAAATAATGTAAAAACTACTTCTAGAAACGAAATGTATCTTCTCTAAAAAGGAATTGAAAGAAATATAAGAATCATGACTAATATACATATATCTTAAATTAAATCTTTTATTTTTGTACCCCTTTTTAAAGTCCATTATAAAAACTCTTAATTTAAAGATATGGCTGAAAATTGCTCCTTTCTGCTTCTTTAATTTCTAATTTTGAAGCAATAACATTAAATCTTAATGTAACTGCATAGACGGGAGCAATGTCAAACAATATATGGTTAGATTATTACGAAGAACTAGATATAGTTTATATGTCCTGTCTTGAATTTCTATATAGTTAAAGATTATAAAGGAATAAATGGAAGTGACAAGAATTAACGTTATAAATTGAAACAGAAAACCTGTCGAATAAAAATATAAATTGAACATTTTATGTAATAACAGTAATTATTTAAGAACATTGTATTTGGTTCTCAGTACTGTTACTATATAAAATAAAATAGAATATTGAAATATAGATACACACACACACACACACACACACACACACACACACACACATATATATATATATATATATATATATATATATATATATATATATATATATATATATATATATATATATATATATATATATATATATATATATGTATATATATATATATATATATATATATATATATATATATATATATATATATATATATATATATATGTATATATATATATATATAAATATATATATATATACATATATATATATATATACATATATATATATATATACATATATATATATATATATATATATATATATATATATATATATATATATATATATATATATATATATATATATATATATATATATATATATATATATATATATATATATATATATATATATATATATATATATAACATAAATGTTAAAATGTAATTAGATGTACGATATGTTTATATCTTATTTAATATATGAAATTTTTTTAACTTAGAAATGAATTAAATATTTGACTTATGAATTAAATATTAGACTTTTACGATATATAACTGCGATTGAATAATTTCAAAAGTAGGTTACCTAAATATTACCTCAATAAAACTGTCAATAAAAATCTTTATTTCTTCTAGTATTATTAAACTCCAGAAAAACAGATCTATTATTTAAAAAAGATATATGAACTATAACAAAAATTAATTTAAAATGTAATCCTTGAAAAGAAATGTTTCTCCTCTAAAAAGGAACTCAAAAAAAATACAAAGCATCATGACTAACATATATACATCTTAAATTAAATCTTTTATTTTTTGTGCTTTTTACAAACCCCTTTTTACAGTCCATATAATTTAAAATTGCTCTTTTCTGCTTTAATTTCTAATCTTGAAGCAATAACATTAAATCTTAATGTAACTGCATAGACGGGAGCAATGTCAAACAATATATGGTTAGATTATTAAGAAGAACTAGACATAGTTTATATGTGCTGTCTTGAATTTCTATATAGTTAAAGATAATAATGGAATAAATGTAAGCGACAAGAATGAACGTTGGAAATTGAAACAGAAAACCTGTCGAATAAAAATATAAATTGAATATTTTATATAATAACAGTGATTATTTATAAAAATTGTATTTGGTGTTTTCCTCAATATTGTTACTATATTATAAAATAAAATAGAACTTTGAAATAAATAACTATATATGTATATCAATAATAATAGCTTCCTAATATTTATAAAAAAAAACATAAAATGTATAAATCATAAAACATAAATGATAAAATGTGATTAGATGTACGATATGGTTATATGATGTACGATATGGTTATATGGTTATATGTAATTAGATGTACGATATCTTATTTAATATTTCAGAATTTTTTAACTTACAAATGAATTAAATATTAGACTTCTACAATATATAACTGTGATTGAAGTATTTCAAAAGTAGGTTACCTCAATATTACTTCAATAAACTGTAAATAAAGAAATTTATTTCTTGTAGTATTATAAATCTCCAGAAAAACATACCTATTACTCACAAAGATATATGAATTATAACAAAAAATAATGTAAAAACTACTTCTAGAAACGAAATTTATCTTCTCTAAAAAGTAAAATAATTGAAACAAATATAAAAATCATGACTAACATACATATATCTTAAATTAAATATTTTATTTTTTGTACCCCCTTTTAAAGTACATTATAAAAACTCTTAAGTTATAGATATGGCTGAAAATTGCTCCTTTCTGCTTCTTTAATTTCTAATCTTGAAGCAATAACATTAAATCTTAACGTAACTGCTTAGACGGGAGCAATGTCAAACAATATATGGTTAGATTATTACGAAGAACTAGATATAGTTTATATGTCCTGTCTTGAATGTCTATATAGTTAAAGATAATAAAGGAATAAATGGAAGTGACAAGAATTAATGTTATAAATTGAAACAGAAAACCTGTCGACTAAAAATATAAATTGAATATTTTATATAATAACAGTGATTATTTACGAACGTTGTATTTGGTCCTCAATACTGTTACGATATAAATTAAAATAAAATATTGAAATACATAAATATATATGTATAGCAATAATACTAGATTCTTAATATTTATAAAAACTAACATAAAGTGTATAAATCATAAAACATAAATGATAAAATGTAATTAGATGTACGACATTGTTATATCTTATTTAATATGTCAGAATTTTTTAACTTACAAATGAATTAAATATTAGACTTCTAAAATATATAACTGTGGTTGAAGTATTTCAAAAGTAGGTTACCTCAATATTACTTCAATAAAACTGTAAAGAAAGAAATTTATTTCTTGTAGTATTATAAATCTCCAGAAAGACATACCTATTACTCACAATGATATATGAATTATAACAAAAAATAATGTAAAAACTACTTCTAGAAAAGAAATATTTCTCCTCTAAAAAGGAACTGAAAAAAATACAAAGCATCATGACTAACATACATAGATCTTAAATGAAATCTTTTATTTTTGTACCCCTTTTTAAATTCCATTATAAAAACTCTTAATT
>CM063498.1:158212873-158222873 GCA_032207245.1 Pardosa pseudoannulata | reverse complement strand
AAAATGCAGTTTAAAGAGGCTTAAATGGTTTTAGGTTGTAGCACTTTTGATGAGAAGAGATAATTTTATGATAATACTCTGCGATCTAACCATACTTTGTTTATGTCAATAGGTTTTGTCCATTCAGTACTTTTGTATTTTTCTTTTCAAATATCCCCAATCACCATCAACGGATTATCAGCCACTATAATCAATTGCACATCTATGAGACTCCACTTAACATACTCAAAACGCCTTCTTTCTCAGCATCATTTTTCTCAACTTCTTTCACTAATTCGAATGTTACGGACTAACTTAAAGGACTTTTTTATTACTAAAACTTTAAAAGCATTCAACACTCATCATGGGAAAAACAAGTCGAATATTTACAGAAAATCTTAATACTACCATTAAACCCATGAGCGTTAACGGGCTTGTATCTCGGAGATACAAATTTCCAAATAAGCTGAAAAACAGGAATTATACACTGATAGTTATTCAATTTCAGATGAACACATGAGTAAATGAACAAATATAAGGTAAAAGTCGTAACAAGTAGTTTTTAGAAAGAAAAAAAAAACATATTGACACGAAGAGATCAGCGAAGATGATGAAGTGGTATGTAAGAAAAGGGGTGATATAACATACTTCCATATCACTTCGTTTTGGGGCACCGGTTTCTAAAAATCTGATTCCAGTAGAGAGGGTATTGACTTCCTTCATTAGACACATTAGTTCCCTCGCTCATAAATTGCATGTATTAAAACATACTATTCAAAAGTTTTGACAGTAGTTCTGTTTCCATGCCCGTGCTTAACCTATTGTTTCATCTCTGACAAAAATACGAGAGTTTATTAAAAGTAGGTTTATAAAACCTACAATGAAAAGTGTGTATTTTATTTCCTACCACTAATATGGTCAATATACTAGTATATAAACGGGGCTATTTTTTGCTTAGCTACCATATCGGTTTAGAAACTTTTCATTACATGGGATGAGTTTGAATATTTTCTTATGGTAAAAACCCTGTCGTGTGATCAGCCATGTTTAATAAAAATTGTTTTACATTCGTATTAGTAAAGAGCCGTCAGCTTCCTAGGTGCTACTTTAAGTGATAAATGAGAAAAAAGTCGCTCGGAGTATCGACGCCATGTTGGGTTAGTTGCTGCAATCTTCGTCAGGGACCAATTTTTTTACCATAATCTCTTTCGATACCATTCTAGAATATGCTGACAAATCATTAAAGTCTCTTCAAACACATCTCCTAGCTGTCGATGAATTTGCCGTGATTCCATGCATTTTCTCGCTGAAATCAAATAATTAAATGAATTTCTAAATATATTGGCAATTGTGTTAAGCTGTCATATATAAAAAAGAAAACTTTCGTTATAAGACATTTATTTGATATCACATGTAAACTCAGACCTACAAATTGTAGTTTTAAAATAGATAAACCTATGTGTTATGGACGAGGGTTAGAACTTTACTGGCAACTATTTATTTACATTTAATTACATGGAAAATTGATTCATGTCACCGTGTTTTAATCAGTCCCTCATATAGTAGCCAACATTGTATATAACCCGTTTCCATCAATGTAGAAGTCGCAAAACACCTTTAGCAGCGCCTGTTCGGTTGTTAGTTCGAATGGACCGGTGTATTGCTGCAAGAATTTCTGGAATAGTTCTGAAGCGAATGCCAAGAAGAGGTTTCTTCATCTCAAGAATTAAGTCAAAGTCACAAGGGCTTAGACTGAGGAGTATGGTGGATTGTAAAGAACGTCAGATGGCATCGATCACTATCCATTAGTACGGCAACAGCATGCACTTCTGCTTCGCTGACACTAGGATGACCTGGTAGATGTATGTCTTCCACAATTTGGCGTTCTAGATTTTTAACCATCTTGGTACAATTCTGTAAGGTAATGTATATTCCCCGCAAGTCTCTTGAAACCCTAGATGACATTATCGTACTATTCGACACTCAATTTTTATCCAAATTAATTGTTATTATTTTGACATTTACTTTAGACAGCAAGCTAATAAAAGGATCAGTTCTTCGCTTTACTCCGCATGCACGTGCTGTAGAAAGTGCGAGTCGTTTTGCTGAGAGGTAAGGCTGAGATATGTGTCTCACGTGTGGTATACGTGATATTCTTCGGTTTGGTTGAGTAGCGTTTTTGCAGCAGTGTTGCCCCTATTAAAGTTCCAACCGTTGTATTTAGTCGATGTGTCACTCGAAAAAGTTTTTTTATGCTCGAGGCATAAAAAAATATCGAATCAAATAACAAAATTATAAATAATAGCATATAACTGAAATTTTTCCTGGATTGTTTATGCCACCATCCTTCTTTGAAAAAAAACTATTTACGAGAAAACATAAAAAATACCAACATTTATATTTTTACCTGTCCTTTAAAATATTGACGGTACATATAAATGAGTACATCTAAGAGGGTTTTTTTTAAGTATTATTTTTTAAATCATCAATCTTAACTTCCTTTTATTTGGAAATTTTATAAATGAATGAAGATAAAAATTGCATTACATAAACAACTAAAAGAAGTCCAATTTTTCACATAGTATCTTCACTGTTTTGACTATTTTTCGATGGAAAATATTAATTTCCTAATTCCACCCACAATTTTATCAAGAGACCTACCTATTTAATTTGCCCAATTTTTATTTTTAACGAGACAAACAGCCTTTGGAATGACAGATTTTAACACAAAACATAAAATGAATTTTTCATATAAAAATCAGTTAGGTATAAGCTTTGTCGTCAAAACATATTTTCCATATAATATGATTATTTAACTTCACTGAAATCTGTTTCTTTTGCTCTACATCTTTATTTTAAGCTTTTAAAAATATTTACCAGTCTGAGGATATTTGTATTGAATTAGCAATTTAAATATATTCCAGGTGAATAACTTTTATGTATTTTCTATTCAAATATTTGGAGATTTTCTGTGCTTATCACTTAAGTGGGTGTGCTATTGAAAATTGAAAAGTGTTTTCTCCAATTACAGAGGATTTAAGGTTGTAAAATGGTGAAAACAGTTGCTAAAACATTATGTAAATTTTAATAATTCTCTTACATAAATATTATACAACATAAGTGAAAACAGATTCCCAGTTTTATTTCTATATACATTTTACAGATAAATTGAGTAACTGGTTAGTATTCTGCACACTAGAAACACTTTTAGAAGAATATTTTTAGAAGAATCAGTTTTTATCAGTCTCGTATTTTAATCAAATTTCTTTTATAACAGTTTTCGTCTCATATGTTTCATGTAATGACACTATATAATCCCATAATAAAAATATCTTTAGAAACTGAAAATTTTAAAAAGGAAATTTCAACGTCGTTTGTCCCTACAGCTTAGGAGAAAATCCGTAGTTACTATTATTTATCACAGATAACCTTGAACTACTCTATATATTTTCATCAATGATACAAAAAATATTATTCATAAATACAGAAATAGAGAAATTGTTTCTTCTAAATATCTTTACTGATATATTTTTGATAAAAATGCCTCTCAAAAATTATCTAAAACTTTTATTATCTCTTGTTGAACAGCAGTAAAATATAATATCATTCGACCTTAAGAACACATTTAAAATTCAATATTGTTTTGCTTGTTTAACTCCATGAACAAACATTTCATGGATTATTTATAAAAGAGCTTATAGCTTTTGATGCCATTACATTTTATCAAATTATCTCGTTACTTTGGGAAATAAATACATTATTTTGAAAGTAATCCTAACAGTTAAAAGATTAGAATTTCCTTAAAGGTTTTTCCTCCATTTTCTATGTTTGATGTACAATCGAAAGCTTTTATAAATAATACCCCTTTGATATTTGTCGCTTTAAATAAGAATAATAGCATGATAAAACGTTTTTTTTGTAATTTTTTCATTTAATACTGAAAAATTGCCGTTAAAACATTTGACACCTGACATTTGCAAAAATACATAATACACCTATACTATACATTTTTACTTTTTTTTAAAAATATTTCTTAAATATTCAGCTGTGTGATTTCTTTATCTGGAGAATAATACAAAAGTATTTTTAAATGAGACTATAAGATGTATGTTTATGTATAGCATATTTAAAATATTTATATTACTGAAATAAAAAAATAAGATTGAAGCACAAAATCGTAAATATAATTGAGTATTGAACAAATATAATTGTTTTCATACAAGCTTTATTGATAATTTTTATTCTTTACTTTCTGCATGTATGTACCAAGATAACTGACGTTATGAATTAATATCTTTTTCGAAAGTTTAAAAATCGATTAAATGAATAAATGAATTGATTAAATGAATATTGTACAAATATAATTGTTTTCATACAAGCCAAAATGATAATTTTATTTAGTTTCTGCATGTTTATACCAACATAACTAACGTTATTATTTAATTTTTTTCAAAAGTTTAAGAATTGATTAAATGATTAAAGGAATTTGTACAAATATAATTGTTTTCGTACAAGCCTTAATGATAATTTTCATTATTTAGTTTCTGTGTGTTTATTCTTAGATAACTGACGTTATGAATTAATGTGTTTCTTTTTCAAAAGTTTAAAAATTGACTAAATGAATAAATGCATTCATTAAATGAATATTGAACAAATACAAATGTTTTCATGCAAGTCGTAATGATAACTTTTTAAATTTAGTTTATCATGTTTATACCAAGATAACTCACGTTATTATTTAATTTTTTTTCAAAAGTTTAAGAATTGATTAAATGATTAAATGAATACTGTACAAATATAATTGATTTCGTACAAGCCTTAATGATAATTTTCATTATTTAGTTTCTGCATGTTTATACCAAGATAACTGACGTTATGAATTAATGTGTTTCTTTTTGTAAAGTTTAAAAATTGATTAAATGAATAAATGAATTGATTAAATGAATATTGTACAAATACAATTGTTTTCATGCAAGACGTAATGATAATTTTTTAAAATTTAGTTTCTACATGTTTATACCAAGATATCTCACGTTATTATTTGATTTCTTTTTCAAAAGTTTAAAAATTGATTAAATGAATACATGAATTGATTAAACCAAGATAAGTGACGTTATGAATTAATGTGTTTCTTTTTCAAAAGTTTAAAAATTGATTAAATGAATACATGAATTGATTAAATGAATATTGTTCAAATACAATTGTTTTCATACAAGCCGTAATGATAATTTTTTAATTTAGTTTCTACATGTTTATACCAAGATAACTAACGTTATTATTTAATCTTTTTTCAAAAGTTTAAAAACTGATTAAATAAATAAATGAATTGATTAAATGAATATTGTACAAATATAATTGTTTTCATACAAGCCGAAATGATAATTTTTATTTAGTTTCTGCATGTTTATACCAAGATAACTAACGTTATTATTTAATTTTTTTCAAAAGTTTAAGAATTGATTAAATGGTTAAAGGAATTTGTACAAATATAATTGTTTTCGTACAACCCTTAATGATAATTTTCATTATTTAGTTTCTGCATGTTTATACCAAGATAACTGACGTTATGAATTAATTCTTTTTCAAAAGTTTAAAAATTGATTAAATGAATAAATGAATTGATTAAAGGAATATTGTACAAATATAATTGTTTTCATACAAGCCTTAATGATAATTTCCATTATTTAGTTTCTGCATGTTTGTACCAAGATCACTGACGTTATGAATTAATGTGTTTCTTTTTCAAAAGTTTAAAAATTGATTAAATGAATAAATGAATTGATTAAATGAATATTGTAGTAACATAATTGTTTTCATATAAGCCTTAATTATAATTTTCATTATTTAGTTTCTGCATGTTTATACCAAGATAACTGACGTTATTATTTAATTCTTGTTAAAGTTTAAAAATTGATAGTTTAAAATTGTCAGTTTAAATATGGAAATGCTTGCGGACGATCTGTTTAAAGGAGAGTCGTTATTCATGTATTCCCAAGAAAATGATATGCGCAAATACAAATATTTTCCAGGGGAGTTTTTATTTATATATGTATCTATAAATTACGGTTACTTTTTTTAAAAAGTGAAGGAGACATTCATGAGATTTTATAATATACATTTTTGTACAGTTTAAAAAATAAAAAGTTAGAGATATCTTTAAAATTTTTGAATAACAGAACTTAAATCATGCTTACAGTATTCTCGGTGTGAACATAAATAATGTAAATATATAACATTGTTAATCATGTGAGCCTTTCAGCTTCTAGTTTGTCACCTATGGAGCTGGGTAATAATGGAACATATTTAGAGTAAATAGAAGTCTGTACTGTAATAAGTAAAACTGACTATGTGTATGTGTTACGTCTGAAATGTTATGCACAAATATAACTAAGTACCTTTGGTAGATCTAATCAGTACGAATACTTTTTTTTGTTTTTTAATTTTATTTGTTAGTATTTTATAATAATAAAAAAAAATGTTGATAGTCTGCAACATTTGGCGCTATATTGTAATGAAAGATAATTTTCCGAGATGCACACAATACTCATCTCAAGCATGATTAACAACTTTTACATTATGTTCAATTTCTGAATTTAGATAATCTACTTTTAACAATTGGATAAATATTTTTTTTATTTTATCTTGACATCACAGCTAGTTATATAATAAATACAATAAATAATAGCCTATATAGAACATTGTATCCATCTCTCATCGTATCATAGCAAAACTTTCATGTGCCATGTAATATTGGAAATCGCAATGCCAACCAGTCTACGGCAACCGCGCAACGCTATATTACGTTTTGTTTATCGTTTCTTTTTTGCCGCATACAGCACGAAGCGTAAGTATGTCATGCAAGTAATTTTTTTTTTCAAATTGTAAAGAATTATTATGGAGACTCAATGAATCAACTTCTAAATTTGCTTCAATGTCATTTCAAATTTTCATGGTATAAATCTAAGAACTGAGAAGTCCTAGCTGTTAATTTCAGTTAACATTTCAAAAACTAGCTATACATCATGCAATGTAACCGAGAATTTGAACTATCAATGAAGGTAAAAAATTTTTACTTTTGAGGGATAGTTTAAAATTACACTGCATGGGGGTACATTACTTAGTGACTTAGCGAGTCATTCTTAAAGGAAGAATCGAAAGGCCAAGTAAATCGATGCCAGCAGCAGAAATTTAATCTGTAAATTTCGGTATTCAAAGGTAATGCCCTACTGGTTTGACCATCGTTCTGCGCGGTGTTTATGCATCCTATAAACATGTAAGATGAGCCGCGTACAGACACAAAAAATACTTTTGTGCATTAATAGTTTTCGTTTTTGCTCAAGAAGTCCTAATAGTCAGTATTTAGGACCTACTAACTGCGGTAGCTCAGTAGGCATAGGTATCGATCTCGGAACTGAGAGGTGTCGGTTTCAGAACCCGAGCCTGCCTAAGATCCGCCGTGTTCATTAAAGGTGACTAGGGCAAGTAAAATAAGTTTGTGGTCACAATGTGTACCAATTTCTTCTTCAATACCTATGGGGAGTGGCAGGCCAAGTCTATGGGTTTTCTTCTTGGTCCCTGCTTCATAATTAAGAGGACCTACTTGAGAGAAGTTGGTTTTTCACCTTAATGGTTCTCATTAAAACGAAAGGCGCACCCTTTGACCTCAATACGAGAGCCTGCAGGATTAATTGTACTTGGTTTGTCTAAGTGGCATAAGAAACAACATTTAGGATCTGCACCCCTGGGTGTTCAAATCTGCCAGGTAAACTAAACATATAAAGTGCAGGATAAATCAGTGGGTATAAATGACTTCTCACTGGGAAAGACATACGGATACCATTTCTATCCTAATTCTGCACCCAGAAGAAAAAAAAATGCTTCTTCATCACAATTAACAATATTGAAGTGAATCTACAGAATGTCCTCACGAATGCTTTATTCCTATCAGGGTACGAGAACTGTTTCGAGGCGTGAAAAACTTTTTCTATTTTATTTTACCTCAAAGTTAGCCGACTCGATTCATGAAGATTTATTGTTTGATAATATGAAGCACAAAAGTAATTTCGTTTCTAGTCTTCATCTGAAACTATTACATCTGAAACAAAACATTTAAAGAAAATATGGTGTGTGCTATATCTGGGTGAATGCATTAATTATCTAAAGTCATTCATTGTCTTATACTTTTCATTTATGTACTCTATAATCCAACAATTTATAAAGTCTGATGGCTTCCTCGAGAAAATAAATAAAATTAACAGTACTACCTACATGAGTTTAATAACATATTTAGAATAAATACTTTCTAGGAAAAGAAAAATATTTATATACTTTACATCAGACATTAAGAAATATCTTTAATTTACGCTTCTAAATATTTGATATGACTAAAAATATAAACCAATTAATGAAACTTTTATGAGAAAGGCGTATATTTTAGAAAGAAAAACATTTATTTTTTTCCTCCTTTTATGCTCAAAGTTAATGATATGCTTTCAAACTTTTACATTGAAAAATTAGAAGAAGATTCAATTTATTTTGAAGGATTTCTTATAGGACATTTTCTTCCTAATACAACGCTTTTTATTGCTTAAGCTAAAAGTAGTGTGTGATCTTGTCAACTAATTTGGAAGAAGAAAAGTGATGAATTATTTAAAACTTTAAAGTATTCTTCCCGATAGTTATGAAATATGCAAAAATAGAAATGCTCTTTCAAAAAATAGATATTGTATTATCAAATAAGACTTTAGGGAAATAAGGTTTCAACATTAATTTTATATTTAATAATTTTTTTTATTTTTCATAAAATGTTTTACTTTTCGAAAAAACAGTTTTTCTTGTTCTATAATAAAATTACATCGATTTTTAGTTTACAGAAAGGAATTTTTTTGTGGCTTTAATTTTGTTATTTTAAAGCATCGAGACGTTTTAACAACACATATCATAAAAAAGTAACATAAAAACATCAATAAATTTAAAGCAAACAAAACTACCTAACTAAATTATTAATTTACACTACATCAATCTAAAAACTTTTCTTTTAAACTATAGTGAAAACTCTTTCGTGATTTAACATTTTTAATAAAGAAAAGGATTTGAACAGTTAGTTTCATATTTAGTGCAATATACACACAGAGCTTATATATTCAATTACACATCTTATCTCTATCAAAAAGAAATTCTGTATATTTATAGGACGTCCGATGAATATTTTGTGCTGTTACATTAAATACATATTTCAATTTTAATTTCTATGTCCGTTTAAAAAATTATTAATAGCAGAGATTAGTTTTAAAATTCTTTTGATTTACAAAATACTAATATAATGTAAGGAAGTATGTGAACAATGAAAAATTACTAAGGAATAGTTTTCAATGTATAAATATTAATGCTGCCAATCACTAAAATTTGAAATAACTAAACTATTGTCAGAAAACAGAGTGACCTTGAGAAACAAAACTTACTTTCATCTTATAAAGGATAATTCTGAAGACGAATTATAGAATAAGAATTAAAAAAAATAGAATAATGTAATAGGTATACGTGTAACATATAGTGCCCTCATCATATTTTTTTAAATTCATTGAAAATAGTGAGAAAATAATAAATGATATAAGGAAAAGGTAATAATAAGAAGCTATGATTCCCTTAAAATAGTATAGTATCGTAATATAGGCCGTCTATTATATATATATATATATATATATATATATATATATATATATATATATATATATATATATATATATATATATATATATATATATATATATATATATATATATATATATATATATATATATATATATATATATATATATATATATATATATATATATATATATATATATATATATATATATATATATATATATATATATATATATATATATATATATATATATATATATAAATATATATATATATATATATATATATATATATATATATATATATATATATATATATATATATATATATATATATATATATATATATATATATATATATATATATATATATA
>CM063498.1:158200373-158207873 GCA_032207245.1 Pardosa pseudoannulata | reverse complement strand
TGAATACCCACCAATAGAGAAAGTACTGAAAATTTGAATTCAATAATGAACAACATTTTTGTGTCAAAAAATATTTTCATCAACATTTTCATTAAGTACAGCTATCCATGTTGCTAATATGTCGTTGGAGCCAAAACTCTACACACGATGGGTTTAAAAGCATATATCACACTGAAATATGTAATATATAAATAAAATTTGTTTCAATTTGCGATATAATTTTTTACTTTCCGTATATGCATTTTATATTAATGAAATAAAAGTTTCTGATTATTATTCTACAAATATATTTAGACTTTTTATCTTACATTCAAATAATTGGTGGTCCCCCAAGTAAAACTTATATATGCAGTGGCCCTTGAAGATATAAATTTTGCCGACCACAGATGTAGAATATAAATATTCATTTTATTGTCTCTAATAAAAGTTTCTGATTATTATTCTACAAATATATTTAGACTTTTTATCTTACATTCAAATAATTGGTGGTCCCCCAAGTAAAACTTATATATGCAGTGGCCCTTGAAGATATAAATTTTGCCGACCACAGATGTAAAATTGTGTATCCGCAGCCAATCGGCTTTATAAAATAATTCTTGACAGTTTTTCAGATGTTGAATGAAATTGAACGGTCACTAAGATGTCGGTCACTAAGATTCTATTAAAGACGCATTCTTAAATTTTTATTAGTTTACAGATAAATGTACACATCAAACTAACTAGTTACGTAGTGACAACGCCAAATTATAAAGCAAACACTGTAAAATCAAGCTTTTTATTTATAATATATACTATTAATATAGTGTACTGCCTTTAAAAAATTTACTTTTCTTCACTGTTTGTAAAGTTTTGAATGTATGGTCACTTAATTCACTACTGATACAGAATTTTAAAAATACTCTCCTAGGGATATGCTTATGCAACTATAATTACGAAATCCCAAAAGTTATGCGCAAGCCATTTGTATTTCAATTTACATTCAAAAATATATATGCATCATTTCCTTTTAGTCATGTTTTATTGATATATTTTATGTCACTTTACGGATGTTTAGACTGCTCTTGAGTGTACTTCATTGAATGAAGTCACATCACGATTGTCACATTTGATTTCCTCTTTCTGAAGAATTCTTCCTTTGGGAGTTTACAGAATTGGCATCCTGCAAAGCAAAGCGGGGACACGGGGATTGACTATTGTTATCGAATTCATCCAGGGGACACTGCGGTTTTTTCATTAATGTCAT
Source organism: Pardosa pseudoannulata (assembly GCA_032207245.1). Taxonomy (NCBI): domain Eukaryota; kingdom Metazoa; phylum Arthropoda; class Arachnida; order Araneae; family Lycosidae; genus Pardosa; species Pardosa pseudoannulata. The sequence continues at coordinate 158,206,630 of CM063498.1, read as the reverse complement.
CCACAATGGATATATGAGTATATACTTCTCTTTTACTGCGAGCATTATTTATATTCACTAGATAGCAATTGAAACTAAGACACCAAATTTGCAGCATCTGCAAAGTATGATACCCAATTATATCTGCTAAAATATCATCCCAGATTATTTGACATTTGACTACACTTTAATACATTTTCTCTTAAACTGATAATTTTGTGTCTTCATTATTACAAAAATACATGGATTTAAAATAGAACCCGCATCTTTTACTGTGCTATTAAAGACTACGGTTGATATATTGATGTTTGAAATTTGTCTTCATAATTTTAAACTTCTATATCTTTGAAAATTTGATTGGGAAATATAACTAAGAATTCGATCAAAGAGGATGTTTCAGTATCCACCACTTTCTACTTAATGTAATTATTTTCATAAACACAATTAAATAATTGCATAACTACATTAAATAAAAGTTTTCTAATTTTATCATATTATCATGATTTTTCTCCTAACTATATATCGCCAAAATTAATCAACAATTAATCCGAAATTAATCGACAATTAATCAACAATTAATTTTTGGGAATAAATATTTATTTCTTTTTAATGAAGAGTTATTGCTATACATATTTTGTACTGGGAAAATGGAGCTTTTGGTATTGGCTTTTCAAAAGCATTTAAATTTTATTACATTTGCATAAGTCCTAAAAGTTATATTATAAATATAAATGATCATATCAATCGTAAAAGACATTAAACATTATCAATAATACTCCACGCCAAACAAATAAAAGTAATTTTTTAGAACTCTTAAGATTTTACCTTAATGTATTACATTTTTTTTCACATTTTTATATTTCAAGTAACGTATTGAATAATCAATTAAATTAGTCTTAAGGAAATTTAACTGATTTTGAGAAGAACACCATTTTATTAAACTGTTATTAACATCATAGGAAGATATACTTAGACATTATGCATACTTATATTGTAAAAAATTGTTTACATAGTATCTATAATAGGGTTGTACAAAAAATTTGTTTTAGAGAAATATTTCGTTCTATATGTATAAACAGATAAAGAGAGATCTTTAGCTTCCATTTCAACAGATAAATGACAAAAGATTGCAAGAAGATTCCAAGATTTCCAATATATATATATATATATATATATATATATATATATATATATATATAATATATATATATATATATATATATATATATATATATATATATATATATATATATATATATATATGTATATATATATATATATATATATATATATCTATATATATATATATGTATATATATATGTATGTATATATATGTATATATATGTATACATATATATATATATATATATATGTATATATATGTATATGTATATATGCATATATATATATGTATATATATATATGTATACATATATGTATATATATATGTATATATATATGTATATATACATATATATATATATAAATATATATGTATATATATATATATATATATATATTATATATATATATATATATATATATATATATATATATTATATATATATATATATATAATATATATATATATATATATATATATATATATATATATATATATATATATATATATATATATATATATATATATATATATATACATACATATATTTGCATGTGAAATTATTTGTATAAATACATAAAATGACATACATTTTTTGTTATTTATTATGAAGTTAAAATTTCTGTTATGTTTTTCAAGAATAATTTAATTTTTTCTGTTATAATTTGCTTTTCGAGCAAAAATTGCATTTCAAGTGATATATTATTAAATTAGTAATATTTTCTCATTATATTCTAATCAAAACCCCATTTTAAATTTATTAATAATTCATGCAGAATTAAATATATAATTTTCACTAATTGCTGACTTTATCTTTCTAGTGTTTACAAAAACAAATCAATCTAAAAAATTCAGGCATTTTACTGTATGGTATATAAATTGTTTGACACAATATCTGTCATCGCAATTGATTTAAAGTCTCCAGTTTCATTAAGCATTCAGATATTTAAATTAAAAAGAATAAGCGACTAAATTGGCCATAAAGTCAGTGTAATAAAATTGAGGTGTTAAAAATTTTTAAAATAGATATAGAGTGAAATATCAATCATCTTTTACTGTCTTTCTCACACCATTGAGTATTTTCAATACATAGGAGAAAGATAAATATGATTTATGATGCAGTCATAGTGACATTATAACCCAATGACATAGAGATTCATTGAAATATAAAGTTTCAAATATTTCGAAGTTTTTGAAAAATAGTATTATTAGTAACCAAGAATTGCAGGATTATAACAATTTCACACACACCATTGTCAGTTTTGAGGTAAATTATTCAGGTAATAAGGATATTTTTTAGTGTGATTTTTCCGTTAATAAAAATATGCTTATCTATAATTTTTATTAAACATTTTATTATTGTATCATTTTATCAAACTTTTTATCATTTCATCACTAACCATAAAGTAAATTTAACTTTCTAAATTTGATGTACTAACGTTGGGGATTTATTTATGTTATAGTGTAACAATGAATACCACTTGAATACGATTGATAATAAAACTGAATTTATTCTTAAAAAGAGTATTTTGCCAATGCAAATTTAAATGTGTATTTAAAAATTATTTATTAACATGAGGAATATTATGAGATATTTATTAAATCTGCGTGATTTGGTTTTCTCATAAAATATTATAATGGCCTAGATTTGGTTTATATAGAGTCATAGTCATATTATAATCTAAAATATAGATTTTGAAATACATGTTTGGAGTTATATATCCTCATATATCCCTGTATATCACTATATATTCCTTTGTTTACCATTTGTATTGAAAAAATCAGAAATTTTAAATGCACCTTTAAAGGCTGGATGTTTTGATCTCCATCATTTTTTAAAGAATAAAAACATTTAAATCAGCAAAATGAAAGTGTAAAGTCAGAAAATATTTGCTATAAACATAAACATAAAAAATTGTAAATTTAAAAGAAAATTTCACAAGAAATCTCTTTAAAAATTTGAAACTAAGTATAGGAAAAATATGAAGTGTATTTCAGTAATAATCATATTTAATCATTTAAAAAACTTTGATAAGAATTTCAAACTTTGTCTTCTGTTTTGGAAAGGATAGAGGTATATTACGTTAATTCTAGTGTTGCAGTCCTCAGAAAAACCGTCTTTTAAGGGTTAGAGCAGGGGTAGGCAACGCGGCGCCCGCGGTCGCCATGGCGCCCCCGATCGATTTTTAATGCGCCCTCGCTGGACTAATGTAAATGTATGATAGCCAGAGCGATTTACTTATTCTTGTCAAACGGCGATATACAGCAAGTAGTCAGTTGTGTTTAGGACATTCAAATACAAGTTAGTGTTGTTAAAATCCCATCTATTGAAAATATCATTATCACATATCCCAAATATAAAATATACCGTTGAGAGTTTAAATTTGAATAACGAAAATTTTACTGCTACATCATATTTAGAAATTATAGATAAGCTAATAGAAGAGTTTTCTTCTAGATTGGACGATTTTGCAGCATTAGAACCCGTTCTAAGATTTTTCATAAATCCATTCAATGTTACTGAACATGATGTCCTTGAATTAGTTTCAGTGTATTTCGAGCTTCATAATATCGAAGACCTAGAATTAGAAATAATAAACTTGCAAAGTGATATTATTTTAAAAGCGCATAGTAATGATAAAATATTTTGGAATTTAGTCGATGAAAACAAGTATCCTATTTTAAGGAAATGTGCGCTAAAAATCTATTCATATAGTGCAACATACAATTGCTAGTCTTTGTTCTCAAATATGAAAAATTTGAAATCAAAATACCGAACAAAGCTTAATGACTCACATTCAGATAATTGTTTAAGAACCAGGAACTCTGAATATATCCCCAATTATAAGAAATTAGCTGAAAATATGGACACCCAAGTTTCCCACTGAACTATATGTAGCATTATGTATGACACAAAAAAAAATAAAGTTATAAAAAATCTGTTTTTTTTTAAATGCATATTTATACCTGTTGATTATCTGTAAAATATGCGCCCTCGGTGATTTTCAAATTTAGTATTGCGCCCTTAAGAACAAACAGGTTGCCGACCCCTGGGTTAGAGTGCCTTACAAGAGTTAAAATCTTAATGATATTATTTTTCTTGGAGTTATCAAAAATATAATACGCTGCTCTCTTTTATAAGTTCTTTAACTTTTAATAAGTTCTTTAGTAATTCTCTTATTTAAAATAAAAATGTTTCTGTCCTATCAAGTACTATATTTTTAAATGTTGTAAAATTACACTAAAGGAAAAATGGAAATTCACTTACGAAAAATAGTTTTTAACCCTTTAAAGGTCACCAACATAAATTCTTTAGAATTGAATGAAATTAGTTTATAAATGTTATCAATCAATGTTATAATTGTAAAATGTATGAATTTTTTCCCATTCTTTAAAGGGTTAGTGTATATGTTTATGTATATATGTATATATATATATATATATATATATATATATATATATATATATATATATATATATATATATATATATATATATATATATATATATATATATATATATATATATTATATATATTAAAGGGGTTTGAGTTAGAGGATACTTAGGATTTTGAGGAGTGGTTTAACTAACAAAGTCTAGTCCCATGTACAGCGTGAACATAATACTTTTTAAATTTTAATTATATCGGAAATAAATTAAAATATAATTAAAATAGTATAATAAATAAATAACAATTTATAAGTTTGTTTTGGATACATGTTTTTATTTGGGATCATAGTAAAAAAAATGGAATTACTGACATTCCAGGTTTAGCAAATTTAAATACATATATTTCAAAAGGAAATATAAATTAAATGTAGGGGTACTATCTATTTTCAGCTTTAAATTCTAAAACATAAAAAAACGAAAAAATTTAATATATCTCCATAAAAGTAGAGAAAAAAGATGTTTAACAGATGGTTTCGCTGCGGAACCACTGTCCACTAAAAGTTAAATATATGTATTAGAAACTGAATGTTTAAATCAAACTGAAGATAAATATCTATTTTTTCTGAAACTAATGAGTTTTCTGAAACCTAAGAGTTAGGTAGATGATATTGTGGCGGTTCTGTTTATTAAGGGTGCGAGACGTCGTGAAGGTTAAAATAATATTTAATGCATATGCAGCGCATGCAACAGCTCGTTGCAGGTAGGTACATAAAATTTTGGAGGAGTGACAGTAGTTCTCACTAAAGTCGGCGTACATCGGAATGGCGATTGCGACGAACCACGTCGAGTGCTAGGTTTCTTCTGCTTCAGCTGGTCGAAAGCGGCGGTGACCTTGGGATGGCTGCGGTGACCTTGAGAGATGAAAAGCGGCGAGCGTATCCAGGCAGGTGATAAATGGGAATGTGTTCCGCTGTTCGTAGCTCGCCGGCTTTTATACGAAGCATGCAGGAAACTGCGCAGGCTTGGTGGTAGATTGACGCTGCTCGTGCAATTTGCATAGATGGCTGGATCGCCATAATATTTTAAAACTTAAACACCTTAAAAACTATGGAATAGAACGTTTAAAAATTAACTACCTTTATCATACTAGAAAACAAAATATATCGCTCAAAAATTCAGATGTTAGCAGATTTCTGTTTTTTTACTTGGTGAATATATTTTGTGTTTTTAAATAAAATACTCATACAATAAATCTAAATAAATCATAATTTTTAAAAGCCAGATTTTTATTAAAGTACCGTGAAATTTTATTCTAAACAGAGCTAAACATTCCATTTTATGCTGAATCAAATATAGTCTTTTGTAATAACAACTTTATAAGCTTTGTAAATGCATCAAATTTGAGATATGTTTCTAATCGGTACTACGGTTTTAAAAGCGTGTAAAAGATATCACTATTATAATAGCATATAAAATGACAAAAATAATTATTTCAATCACACTGTTAGAGACTAAACTGGAAAGTTTAAAAACGTTGGTACTAAAAAACACTGACTTTAAGTATTTTAGTCACGTAATTCCATTTTATAATATCTTATAATAACTTAGTTTTGCTTAAATTTTGCTTGAAATTATTCTAATACTTTTTTTCAATAACCATTATTATATTAACATCTTATTTGCTATATTTGATGCATTGGAATCATAAGAATTATTTATTTTCTGATATTCCTGCCCTATATATTACCTTTCATAAAACTGAAA
>CM063498.1:158160373-158195373 GCA_032207245.1 Pardosa pseudoannulata | reverse complement strand
AGCAACTTATTTATAGTTGATAAAAACTCGACCATAAAACATAAAAGTAATATAATATATGCACTAAAAATTTCAAAAGGTACAAGAAATATGCATTAAAAGTTAGAAAACTTTGGAATATATCATAGTTTTAAAATAAAACGTGTGTTAAAGCGTAGCTGTTGTACAGTTCTGACCACAATATTTGCAGGAATTCATTTATTCTACTTCTTTTAAGAGACCCATAAATTAATTCAACGGCTAAACTCAAAGCAGAAATGACATTTCTACCAAAGCTCTCACATTCATGCTACAAATGCATACATATATTTAAACGTGGAGCTAGTTCTCTGTTAATAGTTAATATAGTGTGTAAAATTGTACTGTAAGTTTAAATTTAGAAATGATATAGTTAATTCTAACTTACTAACTGTTCGGTTATATAGGGAAATTATTTAACAAATTGAGGCTTCTTTTCAATAAGTTTCAAACTAAGTTCACTTCATTAACGATTTTAAAGAAAATGTAAAAAAAATATTCATAACCTTTAAAATTATTATTAAAAAAGCTTTAGTAATAATAACTGTGAATTTAAATGTTTAAAACTGCTCTTTTATTTAATATCTCAACATTAATTTATATTAAATTTAAAATCTTGAAAATTAAAATAAAATTGTAACTTTCTTTTATAGCTTGTTTCTAATAAATATACTTGAATTAATGTCATTCTTTCAATCTTCTCTTTGCACAGTACATATTTTTATGTGATCCTGTTTGAAGAAAAATAGCAGAATCGAAGCCAAGTATAGGGATTTCCATTGAATGAGTTTAACTTGTGGTAAAATAATTTTAAAAGTACCTTTCACATTGTACCGAGGTACTTTCTCCCGGTGAGTTGCACGTGCATGCATAGCCGTGGGAGGATTTTCCTTGTCGAATTTAAGACCCCAATTATTTACGTCAAGTTCAGGGACCCCTGCAGAGAGGATACTTCACGGAATGGCAGCATAACGGTCAAGCTCGCACAGAACTGTAAGCGTGAATTATGGGAGCAGGGGCTAAAATGTAATGTCAGCTTGAACAAAAACGGGGCTACTTTAATGAGCCCACCTGCACTCCCGAAGGGCATTTAATGTGGGAAAATTTCCCAAAGAGAAGGGATTGGATGAGAAGAAAAGAAGGGGCGTTGGGACCTAGGTGAGGTTTTTTGAAAAAGGAGTGAGAGCGTGGAGTTGGAAGAAGTGGGCAGTCGAGAGAAGTGGAACAGGGATCCACTAGCACCAGCTCGTCCCGTGCACCCGGACCGACACCGCCCCGCTCACCATCACCAACTCGTCCCGTATGCCCGTGAGGAAAGCCCCTGCCTGCTCCCCTGTGACTTTAATGGAGGTAATTTATAAATAATATTTACAGTCCTTTGACTTTGGCCTCTGTTAATAATAATAATTCCTTATAAAGTGATGTGGGATAATTATTCTGTAAATAAAAGATATAAATGACTGATCATTATAACCAAGGATATTTTTGTAAATAAATGTATAGAATAAATGTCTGAATCTAAAGTATTATATTCATTCTGCGTTTCCCCCTTGTAACGAACACTGGTGTATTGGTTGTATGTACATTACAACACACATTATGAAGAAAATTAAAACTGTAGTGTAGTTTATTTATGAAAAAGTTATTCTTGAAAATATTTAAGTATTTTTATTCAAAAATATTGTATTTTAATTAACAACAATTCAACACAACACATAACACTTAAGAACAACATTTAATTATTTGTTTTATTTATTCATATTATTCTAATTTATACAATTTAGTAATTTTATCAATTTTTAATATTTTTAAAATAATTTAATTTATTTATTTTTAACATTTATTGCAAAATCATGACAATATTTATTTGCATTCAAAACAATTATAAAAGTGTTTTGTGGGCATATATTCGTTGTATATGCGTTTTTTCGTTAGTTCTGTAACACAGTTTTCATCCGATATTTTACTGAATTTAAAACTACCTAAATTTTTAATGTACTGTGTATTACAACTTTATTTTATGAACTCCAAAGACAAAATATATACATGAAATTATGTTAACATTGAAAACACACAGACACTTTCCTTTTATCTTTAATTTTAAACAAAAATTATTTAGATCTATTTACTTGGTCTAAAACAATTATAAAACAATGCAAAAGTGTTTTTTGGCATATTTTCATTATATGTGCGTTTTTTCGTTAGTTGTGTAACACAGTTTTCATCCGTTACTTTACTGAATATAAAACTACCTAAATTTTTAATGTACTGTGTATTACAATTTTATTTCCTGAACTCCAAAGACAAAAATATTTACATAAAATTATATTAAATATGAAAACACATAAACACTTCCTATTTTATATTTAATTTTAAATAAAATTATAAAATTTTCTAAATTAAAATAAAATTTTAACTTTGATTACAATTAAATTAAAATAAAATAAACTCATTTATAGCTTATTGCTAATTAAAATAATACAACTAATTAAGTTCGTTAAAACTCGTTTTTACATATCATAATTCTTCATGCAGTTCTGCTGAATTTTAATAAATGTAAACTGGAATAAAAATAATTTTCACTGAATTATTTAAATTTATTTGAAAATAGTGTAAATGTAGTTTAATTTCAATTTTTTGAAAAACTTTTTGCATTTATTTTTAATTATAAATAATTTCTTTTACTCCATTACAATTAAACAAAAGCAACGCAATAATGTTTGTATTCTTATTGTTTAATTGTTTAATTGTTAATGAGCATTGTTATTACAAAGGTAGTTTCTGGGTCTTTCATGTAGAACTGTAACAAACGTTTAGTCTGTTATTTTAAATTAAAATTCAAAACATTTTTATATTTTCTACATCATCTTTTATTATTGATATTTTTTACATTAAACTTAACGGTAAAATCCAATCTTAAATGAAAATTTATTAACAAAAATCTCCCAAAGACTGCATTTTTATTTAAAATCTCAATTTTATATGAAGTTCTGAATCTTCAGATTTAAAGAAACATTATTACTTCAATAAATGTAAAGTGGAATAAAAATAATTTTCATTGAATCATTTAAATTTATTAGATAAGAATTTAAATGCAGACTAATTTTTAATTTTTTGAGAAAATTTTGCATTTAATTTTAATTATAAATAATTTATTTTATTCCATTACAATTCAACAAAAGCAACGCAATACTGTTTGTATTGTTTTTGTTTAATTGTTTAATTGGTATAGAGCATGTTTACAGAGCTAGTTTCTGGGTCTTTTATATAGAGCTGAGACACACGTTTAGTCTGTTATTTTAAATTAAAATTCAAAATACTTTTATTTTTCTACATCATATTTTATTATTGCCTTTTTTTCCCTGAACCAAAACTGTAAAATCCCACTTTACATGAAAAATGTCCAATAAAAATCACTCAACGACTGCATTTTTATTTAAAATCTGAAATTTATATAAAATTTTGGATGTTCAGATTTAAAATAACATTATAACTTCGTTTATAGTTTATTACTAATAAAAAGTCTAGAATGAATATGGTTCATTGAAATTTATTTTTGCATCGACTGACTTTTCCTACGATTTTGTTTGAAGCGTAATACCAGATATGAAGCCAAATGATTATGCAATTGTATAAATTAAATTTGTGAAAAAATATTTTTCTGTGTATCATTAAATTATATATTAACAAAGTTGGAAATGCAGTTCGAAATGTTTGTATATATTTTTAATCGAAAATGATTTAATTTTTTCCACGGCAATTAAAAAAAAAGCAATTGAAAACTGTTTGGGAGAAGTGATTTTAGAGCTAAACCTTTATTTTAAATGTGTTTGATTCTGACCTAAATTCTATTTTTTTACAGAGTTAAAAAAAACCCTTTATTTCTACAATATCATTACAGTACACACACACACACACACACACACACACACACACACACACACACACACACACATATATATATATATCTATATATACATATATATATATATATATATATATATATATATATATATATATATATATATATATATATATACATATATATATATATATATATATATATATATATATATATACATATATATATATATATATATATATATATATATATATATATATATATATATATATATATATATATATATATTATATATATATATATATTATATATATATATATATATATATATATATATATATATATATATGTTGTGCCCTATATTTAGTAAACACCAAAGGTAGGAACATAGCTTATTACATGCGAAAGATATTAAATTTGATAACACTTGACATTTTTTAGAATAGGATATTTAAATATAACAGTACATATTGTTCTGAGCGGAGTGGGAGTCATTTATTAAGTGACTGAAAAATTTGAATATTATTAAAATCGAGTAATTCCCTCAAGAAAAATTCCTCATTTTAATGAAGAGACTATTCTACGAGACAGATCAATAGGTACTTATATTTATTTCTTTTCAACAGGGAAATATTTCCATTTTCTTTTCTTTTCCCCAATTTTTGCTTGTGCTTCAACCCAATGTCCAATAATGAAAAAGGCAGGAAAAGAATAGAAACCATAAAAATCATTAAAAGGTTTTGGGGAGAACATTATCGAAAACTGCTGCTGAGAAGAAAACAGTCTAATTACCTCTCTGAAATTCTAATTAGAGCCGAGCATAAGCACATACTGAAAGAAAGGTTCTGTTTTCTAATGAGACATAACATCTTGTAAATTTATCGTTCTGGAGATTAAGGCGAACGAAAGTAATCTTTTGAAGGTAAATAATTTGTTTCTCTTTTCTCCCCTAATGATTATAGTTTTTAGATACACTTTCAAGTTTCTTCTTCTCCTGTTAGTTATGCTTTGATAACATGACCTTCAACTTTAAGAGACTGTGAAAAAAGTCAAACTGTATCTATGTATCCTCTAAAATTATGTAAATAAACAAAAAAATATATAACTGAGTATAAACACATTTTTATTAAATTTGTATTGCTATTTTCGATTAAATTTAGGAGAAATTTGTACATCACTTGAAGATAATTTTAGTGCAGTAACGAATAGAAAGATTTATTTAATATTTTTAAATGAATTCAGAAACAACGTTTATAGATATTGCATTCCATCTATTTTAAATTCTTTACATTTAATATAATTAATTACATTTAATAAATTCTTTATTATATATGAAATGCAAAATCATTACAAGGTTTGTTATTGCTTGCCATCTAAAAATGTTCCATTGTACTATTTCATTTGGATTGAAAACTAATCGTGTTTTATTAGCATTAATCATTTAAATATTTGTGTAATTATTGTACATGCACTTTTGCTTATTTAAATCTATCATTTAACACTGTATTATAGGGGAATTCTAAAAATACTAAATAATAAATTTGTGAAATATTCTATATTTATCAAATAAAAAGACCGTAATTCAACTTCCATCTCAAAAAATCATTTATAAACATTAATCATTTTAATATTTATGTAAATATTTTACATGCAATTTTGCTTATTTATATCTATCATTTAACACTTTATCATAGGGGAAAAATATATAAAAATACTAAATGATTATAAATTAGTGAAATATTCTCTATTTATCAAATAGAAAGGCTGTAATTCAACCTTCCATCTCAAAAAATCAATGTAAAACTCTAAATACTGTACAGTGTGAGACAATTTTGCATGCCTCTTTTTTATATTTATTTCATAGAAAAAAACCCGCACTTCTGTTTATTATTCTTTTATTTTCTAAAGTAATATTACATTTCGGAAACCAATTACATTACTCTCAGTCATACAATTATTTAACGTTTAAATAATCAAACATATATTAAACAGTAATTTTGAAACGAACAACGTCTATTTTTGTGCTAACACGCAAGCAGTAGGCCAGTGGTGGTCAAGGAAATAGCTACTGGTTAGAAATTCATACGGGTCATTTAGCAATCTGTTGTAGTAATAGATAACTAATAATATGTAACGAAAGGGAAGATCACACATAACATTGTCACAGAAATAAATACTGAAGTAGTTCTTCCAATAATATACTGAAGATTATTAGATTATTTTTCACATATTTCTATGCAATTAATAATTCTTTCGAGTCAAAATTGACTTATTCCTAAAATCAATCAAATTTTACTATTAAAAGCATTATATTGTAAAGAAAGTTTTACAAGTTGATGAATATTTACTAGGATTAATAAACAAGGAAATAAAATGTTTTTTTAATTTCTAAATATAAAGTAACGTTACCAAAGTTTATTCCTTTTTAATGCGATATAATTTATTTTATTGTTAGCATTCACCGTTGAATCCAGAGATTTTTTTTGCTTTTTCTATTGGTGAAGCACACTAATAGGTAACACTATTAAATACTGAAGTAGTTCATCCAATGATATACTGAAGATTATTAGATTATTTTTCTCATATTTATACGCAATTAATAATACATTTGAGTCAAAATTGACTTATTGCTAGAATGAATCAATTTTTACTATTAAAAACATTATCTTTTAAAGAAAGTATTACAAGTTGCTGAATTTTTACTAGGACTAAAAAACAAGGAAATTAAATGTTTTTGTTTTAATTTCTAAATATAAAGTAACGTTACCATAGTGTAATCCTTTTTAATGCGAGATACTTGATTTTATTTCTAGCATTCACCGTTGAATCCAATGATAATTTTTCTATTTTGGTTATTAGGTAAGCAACTTCTCTTCTTATGAAGGGACAGCCGAAATACATCTAATCCCTGCTAGGGAATCAAACCCATGCTCGTCAGGGTGGACCTCAATACACTAACTACTATAGAAACTGTACGGGACACTATTAAAATTAAATTTTATGTGGTTTTAAATAGACCCCCTCACCCTAGAGATGTTATATTCCGTTAATACAAGTAACTCCACATTCTTTCGTAATATAGCATGATATTTAATGTTTATTTATATTATTAAGAAATGAATTTGTACATATGAAGTAAAAATAATTACCCGTGTTCAATAACTTTCTATGATACAAATAATTATTTTAATGTACTCCACAAGAAAAACACAAAAGTTAGTCGATCATCCTAAAACGAGTCAGATATTTTTAAAACATCTATATCTGCTTCTCCACGTTTATGATTGCTATTTGCTATAACATAATTTCCCGACAACAGTTATAGAAAATTTCTTTACTAGAAGCATTTAAATTTAATGTATGCACATATTTTTATACGAAATTATTATAACAACATTTTTTAAACCATACTGTCCACTGATCTTTTTAAGCTTACTGGTTTCTTCGCACAAGTTCTATGGAAAATCAGAAATCGAGATGAGAAATTCACGAACGTGACTACTCGTGCTATGGTCTAAAAAACATATATCTTAAGATAAAAGCGCAAAAAATAACCGAATGAATAAATCGCTGCTTTTCGATGCCGGTGTTTTTAAATTCGAATACCACTGCTGGTTTGGTTGTTCTTAGTCCTTCAGAGTGGGCTTTATGCTGCAGTTCTCCGCTTCATTATCATGTAACATAAAAGTATACTTTAGCGCTCTATCTCAGTTAAATTCAAAATGAAGTTGTCCGAATCACTTGTTATTGTACTGAATAAGAGGTGAAGGTTTTAAGTTCAGTTTGTTTTCTTTTTAACTTTAAAAGTGATTGCTCTGTGCCATGTAAGAAACAAAGGACAATTAACCGACAAATATGCGAGTTCTTCAACGTTAAACAAAAGTTTATATAAAAATTGTTTAGAATCACCATTTTCAGCTCTAGAATTTTCAAATATAAAGAGTGAATTGTTTAACTTTTTGCTGGTGTCTATATGTGTAAGAGAGGGAGAACAGTTGCCTATTTTAGTAAGCTATATGAAAGGGAGGTGTAACTGTGACAAAAGTATTAACCTACCATACTAGTGACTAAGGTATGACGAAATATGAAACATTCTAATCATTTTCTATGATGAAACGAATTCGTGGACTGTCTGTGAATAATATTAGAAGAAAAATATTTTCTTAAAGAGACCATAAACAAGGAAGATAAATTTATAGCCCACATAAGTTGAAAGAAACACATAGTGGGAAGCTTTTGCAACTGTGTAGTAGTTCCAAGTAAGATTGTTTACATTTGTTTCTATGGACTAGGACTTAAGGAAATGCAAATTACGAGCAACTTGTTATTTGGTATGAATAATAGTGATGTGAGATTCTAAACCGAAGTGTCATGCATTTCTCATCTTTGTTATTATTGAAATGCAAATTTCGAGCAACTTGTTATTTGGTTTGGATAATAGTGAGGTGAGATTCTAAACCGAAGTGTCATGCATCTCTCATCTTTGTTATTATTGTCATTCAAATTAGTACTTTTTGTTTTGCCGTAGCTGTCGCGACTGTTACAAATTGTTATTATCATGTCAACCATTACAAGTTGATTATGCTAGAGAAATTTAACAATGTTAACAAGAATGATTTGTACAAAATAAGAAAAAAATTGTCAACTTCAGTAAAATTCTGTAACAAATCCATCATTTACTCTATCACTGTAATTTTCAGGTCGATTATGAGAAACAATTTAGAGCCGTTTAAATGGAACTGTACTCCAAATAGAGACTCTTCAAGTTTATTCATGTTTGTACGTTCTAGGAGTGAAATTATTCAACATGAAATGAAGTTGTCATGCCATTGAAAGAAAGCAAGACCAAAAAAAAATAAGAACACAGAAGCAAATTAATTTTCTGAACCAATCAATAAGGAATTATTTAGGACTGATGGAGTACATAGCTGCATGAAGCTATGCATCTAATTATCTGTGATCATAATTTGAGTAAATCATCAATTATTTCCGAAAACTGCTTTTGATTCTAATGAGGCAGATCAAATTGTGAGTTGTTATGGTCCCATCGATAAAAGGAATTGCGTTTTATTGCCCGCGAGTAACATATATTTTTCTCAAACACCCGCTGATTATTGTATATTTTCGAAATTAATGACCCAAATAATACTATCTGCTGTACGGTAACACATTTCTTGTATTTTTCTATTTCCAAACAGAATGAGAGAGAAACTATTTTTGTATTCAATGAAAATACAAGTCAGGGGAGAATTTTATTGTTTTTTTTATTTGTAGTCAAATCAAATTTTGATAATTATTATGCTTTGATAAATGAATTTATATATTACATGGAAAGGCTGTACGGAGAAAATTTCTTTGTTCTGTAATTATTAATACATTAATATATGACGTTTTTAAACATAAGACCATATACATGGAATATTTAAATACATTAGTTACTTCTCTTATATAATTATTTCTCCTTCAGTAGTGATATAACTACCTTTATTGTTTCCTTAAAAACAATTTTTTTCGTATATAATGAAAAATACAAAAGTTAAATAAATAATTTCCTTACTGGTAACTACAATCTTACATTACGTTCAAAATTTCTAGGTACCTAGAAATATACTGAAAAAATCTTGTATGGTGAATCCGGTCTTATCTTCTTATGCAGAAATGAGTGTTAGACAAACAGATAAATGATAATCTATTTCCATGAGTTTTTAAACAAAATTAGATAAATATATATTAAAAATATTACGAATATCAGGATTACAAATTTTGTGCTTTTCAGATATGACTCCAAATAACTAAATAATGTGTAATTGTAGGATATTAAGCTTTAGACGGAGAAGAATAATTTCACCTACTTATTGTTGCTGCTGTTGTTGTTGCTTATACCACTTGGTCAAACCAAGCACGATATAGCAGAAGGCTACTCGTGTTAAGACAATGGGGTGAGTCTTTTGTTTTCATGTGCACCATTAAATTACCAACAACAACTCTCAAGTGGGTCCTCATAATTTTGAAGCAGGGACCAAGCAGAAGACCAATAGGCTTAACTTTCCACACCCAGAGGTATTGATTGAGAAATTAGAGGACATTTTGACCACGAACATATTTTACATGCCTTAGTCACCTTTCACAACAATGGCGGATTTTATGTCGTCTCGGGCTCCGAACCCGAAACTCTCCAATTTGGAGATCGTTGTCTTTGCCGACTGAAGTACTGCGGCTCTCACCGACTAAAGAAGCAACATCATATTCAAATCAAATTATAATATATTATTGTGAAATAATCTAAATATATAAGTTCATATCGTTCATTTATACATTTTTATTTCATTAGGTATCTTACCCCACCGTACAGAGTAGATTGTACTGCTTGACAGCGTATTTAATTATAAATTGAGCACACATGAGAAAATATAAATAAGCAATAGCAAATGGATATCCTACAGAAAAGATAATTTTCTTCTCGAATGTACTATTTTTGCAGCTCTTATGCTGGCTTGGGCTCCGAATCTGAAACTCTCCAATTTGGAGATCGTTGTCTTTGAGACTGAAGTACTGAGGCTCTCACCGATTAACGACGCAACATCAGATCCAAATCAAATTATAATATATTATTGTGAAATAATCTAAATATATAATTTCATATCGCTCAATTATACATTTAGGGGGGTATATTACCCCCCTACAGAGTAGATTGTACTGTTTGACAGTCTATTCGATTTATCAATGGAGGACACATTAGAAAGTATAAATAAGCAATCTTCAATGGATATCCTACAGAAAAGATAATTTTCTCCTCGAATGTACTCATAGTCCTACCAGCTCTTAAAAATTTCCCCCAATTTCATGAACGGTGAAAGCAAAACCACTTTTAGTTAAACTAAAAAAAGGAATTTTAAAAATAATGATTCACATTTTCTCAGGTAAAAAATTACTTCTTGTTCTGATTTTATTTACGATTCATATAATTGATATCATCACCCTTTTTATCAACTATATAATTATTTTTCTGATATAACGGATACATAATTAGTAAAAATTTATAACTTTATTATCCTTACTTCAATTAGTGTAACTACTTAAGTATTACTTATTACCCTATAAGTTCTAAAATTCAAGTTGAAAGTAAAACAATAAAAAAGCAGGACTCATTTTTTTAAGAAAAAGAAAATAAAGTTTACCATATAACACTGATTTTGACTAAGAAATTAATTATTTATAATAATTATTAATTTAAAAAGTATTTAATTTTATTTCTTAAAGAACTGAAGTTTTAGAATACCTAAATATTATGTAATTTTATAAAAGTATTACAAAATTTCTTATTGTAAACAAAATTTTTGAATGACTGGAATTTTATCCCTATCAATGATCCTAAAAATAATTCCTTGTTATAAATATCAAAATTAAAAATATTCTACGGACACAAAGATTCAACTTATGAATGATAATATATGCATAAATCCAGTAGCTATTTTATAATAAAAGGTAAGAGACTATTTCAAGACTTTTTAAAATATTTTTATAGTTAAAATATTTAGAGTAAATTATTTTCATTTTTTTAAATGTTTCTTGAATTTTAACCTTTAAAACTTTAAAACATTAGATATCACTGTATTTTTAAATTTTATAATGATAGAGATTATTAGCTTAAACTTACTAAGATTATTTGGTTTGTGAAATTTAAAGGCTTAAAATACTGTTTAGACACTTTCTTAAAACATAAATTGTATGTGTATTAAGTACATTTAATATATTACTTGAAAGGGGAAAGCTAAATAATTTATCTTAAATTTTTACTATAAAACTTAAACAAATCCATTTTGCTTTGTATTGAAATGAAAATTGTCATTATGAACATTTTTGATATTAAAAGTTATTGTGTACCGTTAAAAGCAATTTGATTGATTTTACAGTTTTGCCTCATTATTTAGCTGCAGTAAATAAAAACATCTATAATATGTTATCTAAAATATTTAGAAATTGTTCAGAAGAGTTAAAACTTTTCCATAGCATAAACTTTTATTATATTGTTCGATCCAATATAAAATAAAAATTTTAGCTAAATTTCTTATTAATTTATGCATAAAAATATTGATTGCTACAATGAAAACATTTTTTTAAGTTGAATGGTACCATGAATTACATGTAAAAGAAGTTAAATGTACCATTGCAGTAGAGAATTTCAAATCCGAATCTGTCCAGACCTCGTCAATTCCAAATTTCGAATTTTTTTCAGGTTTGTAACCCCTTGCAAATTTTTCTTGTATAAAAAAGCATTATAAATAATCTCTGACGCTTCGCTAATTGGCCCATATGTTGGTCCAATATTCCTTGCAGTTCTTTGGAGATACTCTTCAACGCGTATTAATATAACTTTACATGAAAAAATATGACAAGCTTTTATTTGATATAATATTTTCCTAATTTAGGTTGATCAAAAATTATTTTGCAAGTAGTTTTCCATATTTTCATTTGGAATATATAAAGTTTTATTTGTATTACTTCGTATAACAAAACTACAGAATTTTTACAAAGTTACGCCTGTATTAATTAGCTAAGAAACATATTATTCTGACATTACTTTTCATTTTATTGAAAATCGATTGGTACAATGAACACTATTTAACTCGAATGGCAACATGTACCATACAGTGTCTCAAATTTCAACCATCCGGACATCGAAGATTTTAAATTGTTGAACCTAAATTCAACAATTTCTTGCAATATTTGCAATTTATGTAAAAAAAAATATAATTTTAACATTTTTCATCTGATGTTTCTCGAACTACTGTGAAGTTCAAAATTCCTCTACAGCTGATGCATGTTAAATCTGATTTGCTAAGAATGAAAATGTAGATATAAAATCGTCATTTTTGGTTCAGATTTGCAATCACTAATACATTAGTTCTTTTAAGATTTGGCTTCTACCAAACGCAATTAAACGTCTTCCTACACGAATTCTAAGTCTTCTTATTTATATTTTTACAGATGATTTGAGGTGCTAGCATGTTTGGTTCAGATTTGCAATCGCTAATACATTAGTTTCCTTACGCGTTTGAAGCGCATAGAGCATGAAAAGCTTTCCCACCAGAAAATGTGAAAAGATTACAAGGGCTATCAATAAAACTACAAGTTATAATGTGCAAAATATATTAATAAATATCATGTATAGACAAAACTAAACAATAAAAAATCTGAATTTTATTTATGAAATATAAATTTTTTAAAAAACTGACAGTTTTTTAAAATGTCCATGTGTGAACGATTAAAACTATAAAATACCGTGCTTAAAACTATAAGATGCAGAATATATTAAAAATATGATATTCAGAAATAGAAGAACCTACTTATGGAAGGGACAAATATTCAAGTATAATGCAATTTTTCTCAACGTCAAGATGCTAGAAGATACTATAATGCTCTTCCCATTCATTTTCATGCTTATAGACATGCCAATAGACAAACAATAAACTACAATTCCTTTTAAAACTAAAGCCAGAATAAGTTGAGATGTGCCCTGCTGCATGAAATCGCCTTATTATGAACGTTGCTTAGCCATTAACTTATCAGTTAAGAAAGGATCAGATTGACATCCGTAAAATAAAAATGCATTAAAATGTTTACAGTCATGAATATTAAAATATATTTCAATTTATGGAAAAAATACAAAATGTTATGTTTACATCTTCGTCGCAGACTTAATACTCATTAAAAGATACTTTATCATATCTAAATGAATAAGGTAAAAATTTAATCATTCTAACTAATGTAAATAAATCTAAATGCATATAAAGGATTTGCTATTTTAAAATAAGAACTAGACTAAAAGCATTAGAAAACTGCACTGGCATTACAAAAGTAGATTTAATGTTATAAACATGGGGTTGTGGGGATTTTAAGTGTGATGAAGTGGATTGGAATTCAGAAAATTTACAAATGTTATCGAAAAAGGATGGTTTAAATGCATCGTACATTTAGATCAGCGGAATATTTTACCAAATGATCCAAAGACATAGTGGATTAAAGTGTTTTAAAGAATTTGTTTTAAAGTAATTTTATTTAAGTTCGGCCAAAGGATTTTCAGACGTTGTAAGGCGGATTATTTTATTATTTATTTAAGTACATTTCCTTATAAATATTTTTCCTCAGACGTACACTTATATAAAAATTCGATGCCATATAAATTTTCTTGAAAGTTCATATCAAATGAAAATTTAAGCACATTTATATTTTGATGTATCTTTCCAAACGATAGCTCCTTTTAAATATTTGTTTTGCTTTTGCACATAGATAACAATAACGTTTACACATACATAACTTCTAAAATTAAGCTGTGTTTAGGGTTTATCAAAATTATTATTTATATAAATTTAAAAATTACAAAATTAAAATTAATCCGTGACCGTTTGCTTCCATAAAGCTAGCTTAACATAAACCATTTGTGAAGTATGGGGCATGCACAATAAATAAACCATAAAAATATTATATTTGTTTTAATAATAATCACAGCTATATGCCAGTTGCATTATTCAATTAAAATATTGATCCAGTATTATCTGAGTTAAATACCAGTGAAATGCGTGATCCCTCTTAAAGTAAGTTTTTTTAATCTTCAATATAAAGACACATAGACTCTAATTTGAAACTAAAGGCTATAATGGTTGAGCACTAAACATCATGTTCTCATGAAAGTATATAGATTGCTGCTTTTGTTTAATAAGTTACCCGAGATCTTTTAGTGCTTCTCACGGGGGTCATATATATATATATATATATATATATATATATATATATATATATATATATATATATATATATATATATATATATATAATATATATATATATATATATATATATATATATATATATATATATATATTATATATATATATATATATATATATTATATATATATATATATGATATATATATATATTATTATATATATATATATATTTTAAAATAGATATATATATATATGAATATCAATATATATTTTATAATATATATGTAATATTATATTTTATAAATATATTAAATATATATGAATATATATATATATATATAAAAAAAAATATATTATATATATATATAAAAATAATAATATATATATAAATATATATTATATATATATATTATATAAATATATATATTTTACGTAGGTCGTTTGAAAATATGACAAATAAATTAGATATATGTATTTTTTAAGTTTCCCGTTTATAAAATTATATGACTAAATTCGAAGTTTTTATTTCAGATTTGACATCTCTAAGAACTCTTATGAATAAGGATTATTGTAATAAAACATTACTGTAATAAAGCCTTACTATAAAATATTAACATATTTGAATAAAAAATACTATATCCGTACCTAATGCACTGGAATATTTTGTAAATTCAGGAATAAGTATTGTGTGTACGTTATTTTAAACTGAATTAATTATCGCGGGAATAATTTTATCTCGGAATACTTTTTAGAAACTACGGTTTAATAATACCTCTAAAATTACCCGAGACGCATAAAATCTTCTGCCATTTATAAAACATACAATGCAGATTTATTTATGGTACAATCCTGAAGATATATTTTGCTCTCTTAGCCGGAAAGGTAAAATTAACTTTTGCGCTGTAACTGATAATTAAAGTAACATAAGATGGAATTTAATGATAGGATGGCAGTAATTTAAAATGAGAAACTTTAAGACCTTTATAATGATTTCTAGCCAACATTTTTAGTTGAATTATGCAGATAATTTACTTGAAAATAGCTTTTAACTGGAGTTGATAAGAGACAGAAAAAATTCTCTTTGTGATGTTAATGAAGACTTGCAAAATGTATAATAATCATTTTATGTAAGCTTTTTTTTAAGTTCTTTGAGTTAAACTATCATAAAAAATTTTCTTTTAAGTAAATTTCATTTTAAAATGCATTAAAAAATTTATGTCTGATGATCTTTTTTGTATATTTTCTGAATAGGAAATTATAAATACTCACAAAATAAACTTTATTACGACTTAAAAATATGAGCAACAGTATATTTTATAATACCAGTTTTCATGTTGTTATTGTAGTAATTTATATTTTATACAAAATATTTATAACATATTGTTTATAAAATATACTAATAACACATTAAAGGGCTTAATAGAGCATAAAGTTTCAGAACTGTAAATTAATTATTAATTTTTATTCTACTTCCTGTGCTATTAAATTCTTCAAATGCTTATTTTTTAAGTTAAACTATCATAAAAAATTTCTTTTAATGAATTTCATTTTAAAATGCATTAAAAAAAATGTATGTCTGATGATCATTTTTTGTAAGTTTCTCAATAGGAAATTATAAATACTCAAAAAATAAAATTTATTACGGATTAAAAATATGAGCAACAGTACATTTTATAATAACGATTTTCAAGTTGTTATTGTAGCAATTTATAATTTATAGAAAATATTTATAACATATTGTTTATAAGATATACAAATAAAACATTAAAAGTGCTTAATGCAGCATAAAGTTTCATTAACTGATTTTTAATTATTAAATTTTATTCTACTTCTTGTGCCATTACATTCTTCAAATGCTTGTTTTTTAAGTTCTTTGAATTAAACTATCATAAAAAAATTTCTTTTAATGAATTACATTTTTTAATACATAAAAGAAAATGTATGTTTAAAGATCGTTTTTTTTTGTAAGTTTTCTCCATAGGAAATTATAAATACTCACAAAATAAAACTCATTACGGATTAAAAATTTGAGCAACAGTATATTTTATAATAATGATTTTCATGTTGTTATTGTAGTAATTTATATTTTATAGAAAATATTTTTAACATGTTGTTTATAAGATATACTAATAGCTCATTAAAGGGCTTAATACAGCATAAAGTTTCAGAACTGTAAATTAATTATAAATTTTTATTCTACTTTCTGTGCTATTACATTCTTCAAATGTAAAATACATTATTACTGAAATAATTGTTTTAGGTTTTACATTTCTGCATCTCCTATGAACGCTAACTACATCAGGCTAAAGTTAATCCTTAGGTCTCTAGAGTCATATCTCTGTCTAAAGAAAGTTACGTAATCTGTAGTTTTGATAAAATATAGATAATTATAGATGATAAAGGGAGGATAATTTTATGTCCGAACATAAAAATATTAAGAAGTGGTATTAGTATGTATAATTATAAATGCACTCATCTACTTACTGATATGAAAGTTATTTAGGTTAATAATTTACGTGAAAGTTAATCTTATATAATATATTTTGAAAATATTTACGGCAAATTTACACCATTAACTTTTCATGGAGGGAACATATAATATATTCATATTAAATATTTTAAATACGGGGAAATATATTTCAATTTTGTCCTAGTTTCTAGTTGTGGGACTCTGCTATTAATGTTATATAACAAGTCTATATAAAATCTGATATATATTAATATTACTAAGTTTGTTGCATTTATATATAAAACATTTTATTCTTTTACTAAAATTTGATTACTGTTTATCTCAAGTAAAGGATTAAACACTTACTACATACACACACATAAGGTAAAGAATTGAAAAAAAAATATATTACAACTCACTTCGATTTTTGTACATTGATAAAATTTTATTATCTGATAAATACTTCTTTAACCCTAAGTTATGATCTACTTAGATCTGTGGAAGTAAACGATTGACCGTATTACGAAAATTTTAGGACCATTTAAGTTTGAGATATTATAAATAAAATTAACACTTCAGGCGTCTATTACGGAATCCTCTAAAGTAACATTTTTAGAAATAGGGTTAGCACTATAAACAAGATTGTGATTTTTTTATGTCATTAAGACGATACCGTTTCAGATAATGAATATTTAAAACAGATTTATTTTCCTATTAGTTTATGGTAATGTTAATAAGTTGTTAACATTTTATTGAGTGAAATAAAAATAAATTGCATTCATTAATCAACACAAAAGATGTATTACCTTTATATGCATAATTGGAAAACTACTAATAATATTCAGGTATATTTTCTATTTTTACTTGCTTTTCTTCCCCCTTTTTAAACCAAAACTTTCCAACCTAGTAACTTGAAACTAGATGCTGAATATACAGAACTTTTTGGGTATGAAATTAGGAAATTTATTTACTTGAAAGTCCAATGGTCCATTTGCCGAACGATGGCCGATTGGTTAGGGTGCTGGCCTTCGTACCGGAGTTCGTGGGTTCGAATAAAACAAGACATGGATGTTCGTAGCCATTCGGGATCGGCTTTAAGATGTAGGTCCCGGTCACATTAGTCCTCATGTTTCAAAAAGTAGACCGTAGCTCTCCAAACCAAACCAATGGTCCATTTAAGTTTCAGATATTATGAAAAAAGAGTGATATAACTAAACTTAACATTTTATCCACCTAATACAAAAACTTGTCAGATAATGTTCCTAAAAATAGATTTACTAAACACACGATAAAAATATTTTTTTCAGCCAGTAACATAGTACTATTCCAAATAACGAATATTTAAAACACATTTATTAGCATTACAATCCTTTTCAGAGAGAATTTTCCTTTTTTCACAGTTACTTTTTTAAAAACATTTTTATGAGTGAAATAAAAGTAAACACAATTCATTTATCATTATAAAGAATATATAATTACTATATCCAGAATCGGAAAAGTAATAAGAGGTTGAACGTACTAAAATTTTTCTAGCATTTAACGCTTTTCTGTTCTCTTTTTAAGAAGAGGTTTAGAAGCTTTAAACTTAAAAATTAATTAGTGCTCTGAATAAACGAAATTTTCTAAGTGTCGGAGACGAAAGGTTTGTTTTGGCAAAATGACAAACGTTTTTCTCTTTCAATTAATAAGGCTATAGGCTGAATTCTATTCTCAATATTCTTACATGCTTGAAAGAATAGCAATTATATTTGCTCGTGTCTAGGACTAATTAGAGTTATAACCTCTCTTACTTTAAGACAGTGGTTCTTAAGAATATTTTCTGTTGTTGTTGCAGCACACTTTTAAAGATTTCAAAATTTAACAGCTCACAAAGAAAAATATAAAAAAATACATAAAAGGTTGGTTTTATAAAATCTGGCAGAGTGCTTGGGATTTGACTATTAATAACAAGCTGCGTAATATTAAGCCAATAATTGAAAAGTGGAAACATCTGTCATCCAGAAAGGACGATGTCATCCTTACCCGTCTCCGTATTGGACACACATGGTTCAACCATCGTCATCTCTTACTCGGTGATCAGGCACTTTCATGTAAAATTTGTAAGACCAACATGTCTGTTAAACACGCCCTGATAGACTGTCCCATCTATAATCAACATCGTCTCCATTATTTTAACTCTGCCACCCCTGATATCAAATATCTTTTAAATGTGTAGCCTCATCCTGAACTTTTTACCTTTTTAAAAGTCATTGGTTTTTATCCTCATATTTGATATTATCTCACCTTATTCACCTTTTTAATTCTACATATATTTCTTTTCGTATTTCTTGTCGAAACATCGCTTCGTTGTTAAGTTTTAAACTTTGAAATTATTTTTAAAATATATTTTTTTAATTCTGAGTACTTGTGTTTGGCACAATATATCCCAGGAGGATTCAGTGCCATTAAGCTCCAACCAACCAACCAACCAACCACAAAGAAAAAGATAAGTTTAAAAGTTGCTTACTTACCCATTTCAACTGTAAAATAAAATGGAAAAATATATATTTCTAAAACTATCATAAATAGCCTGTCATGTGACGGGATCAGTAAAAAACTTTATTGACCGTATGTTAATTACCAACTGTAATTTATCTTGTCATGCTACATATTAGGATGGACAGCAGAAGTTTTAATATTCGCAGTGATTATTTGGCGGTATACATGAATGATGTCCAAAATTTGGCAAATCGATTATGGTTATGCCTGAAAAAAAAATCACAGAAACGAACAAACTTCTTAATTTTCAAATATATATATAATTTAAACGCTAGATATTTATTATTCAGTTAAACAGACTCCTAGACATTTATGAAAAGAATTTGTTGTTAATACCGGTAATAAAATTTTCATTGCAACAAAAAATAATCGATGATTAAATTTAAAATTATCACATATGTACCTAATTTATTATTTAAGCCAAAATAAAAGAAAATTATTTAATTAATATCTAAGTTCAGTGATAAAATGTATGAAAATAATGCAGACAATATTTAAATAATTTAAAACAAAAAATGATTAAATGAGATGGTTAAAGAAATGATATCATGATGCTAGAAAAAATTTTATTTTCATCTATTTATTATGTGATAAATTTAATCTTAAATTTTAATAAGCTCTTAACCTCGTCAGCTCGAAAAGGGGGTAAAGGGTGAATTTCGAACTTTTTAAGTAGAGTATTTTTTGCTGTGATATGAAGAATTTGTATCAATTTATTTTAGAATCGGACTGATAGTTTAGGAGTTGATAAACATTACTCGCTTTGAATTTTGCTAGCTGTAACTCATCAAGAATCCAATATGGATGCTTCTATCCATTCCAGCTCCAACCGCTTCATAAATTCGATGACAGACGGACAGATAACATAGGCTATTATTATATATGGAATTTCGCGGCGCACTTTAAGTATTTGCCATCATACAATAGCACCGCGGCACAGTGGTTGAAAATCACTACTTTAAGAAGTCATATGAATAAATAAATTAACTTTTTCTAAGCTTTGTAAAACAATTTACATGAACAAGTTAGAATAATTAAAATTGTAATACATTAAAATATGTAAAAATGTCAAATATTTAAGGTACACAGAATATTAAGATTAATATTTTAATTTTTTTTTCTCAAAATGTATAATTTCAAAGCACACATGTAATATCTCTTAAATAATTTAATAACTTTAAATTAAATTTTAGATATAACATGTAATAACTATTTACTTGAAACTTAGCCTAAAATATTTTACTAATATTTAAAATTATATTTCCTATAAAATAATTTATGATTGTCTTAGAAGTGAGTTTGTTTTGACAAAATTGCAAACTTTTTTACATTATTAATTAATGACGCTATTGGTTGAACTATATTTTTAATGCCTACATGCTTGAAAGTATAGAAACTATATTAATCCAAGATTAATATTGTTTTAACTCTTTTGCTTAACAAAACACATGATTATTAAACCAACAAAAATTTAGATTTTTAAATGTTTCATAATTTATTAATTTTTACTGAACACTATAAAGAAATTCACAAGTAAAAAGTTTTGAATAATTAAAGCAGTTGTAAGTAAAATTTATGAGATTTTTACTGTAAACAGAATGATTAATGTTTTAAAGCATTTATGTACATGTCATCCCTAAAACTACTTCGTATATTTAAATACAAGTTCAAATGTAATATGTGCTTTCTTCCTTCTTAAAAATGAAACTAAATTATTTACATATTTTCGAAATTATAATTTTGCGCATAAGTATAGAATTAGTTTAATTTATCATACTGCTCCAGTGTATAAATTTTTGCATCATATTATACATGTGTTCTTTTATTCTGATCTTAAAATTTAAATACATCTTATGTGAATGAAAAACAATAAATATTACTTTTTGGAATACTTAAGTTTAACTTCACTCTGAGCATAAATAATGAATAAAATTTATATAACACTTAAATTTACAAGAAGAGAATATTTAATTAAAATACAAAGCATTTTCCTCAAATTTGAGTCTTATAATAACAGTCGTTAAAAATGATATCTGTGAATTGCATATTAGTCAGTTGCTATGAAGGGTAAACTATAATATTTCTAGTAATTTACGTAGGAAGGAAACTAAAAATGGAATTTCACTTTCTTTAAATACAATTGTTTTAAAATGTTCTTATCATTATTTTTGTTTTTATGTTTCCTCATTTAACACCGTTTGTTGTATTAAACCCTGTATCACTGATCAAAAGTCTTTTTTTTTTTAAAGTACAATCAAGCTTAGGACAAACAAAATTATAAAAAATATTCAATTATTTCAGAGATTTGTAGAAGTAATGCAACAAGAATATATTAAAATCACTATTTAATACTTACTCACGGTACAAATATACAGTCAATATACAGCAAACAAAAATATACAGCAAAAGCAAATTTCAATAATGTAAATCAATAATAATGAAACCTCAGGGTGACTATAACGTCAGCCCATCATTTCGTTTAAAAAAGAAAAATTTAGACTTTACATGTCATCTTAGCTCTGGATCCTTGCTAAATTTATCTATTGCTATAATTTAAATTTATCTAAATTCAGTATACGTACTGCAAAAGAATGTAAGCAAAGTTAGTTCAACATTTTTTAAAATTCCATACCAGTGTTTAAAGGATTGATACTTTAACCATGTGGCAGACAGTTTTCACTTGGATTTGTCTAGTATCCTCAGTACTGGTTGTTGTATATGTTGAGATGCTGTCGCTATCTTCAACAGGAAACCTGACTTGTCCTTAACCCCTTCCGGTAAAATGACGAGTCTAGCTCGTCATTAGTTTTTCATTCCATACCGCACAATGACGAGCTACACTCGTCATGCGATTAAAGTTACTGTTAAATATGATAATTAATTTAGTTTAAAATTTCTAGTGTAGTGAATTTGGCAACACTTTTATCACTTGTGAAAATCACAAGTCACTATTGCATATTGTTTACTTAGAATTTCTTGGTACAAGTCATTGCCAAATTAATGAGTCAGAATAAAAGAAAACCTACTAAGAAATGCCGTGTGTGTTACAAGAATCAAATTAAAAGTGAGACTACTTGGCGGTGTAAACAATTAAGAATTCCTTTGCACTTTGTTTTGAAAATACCACTAGCTTGAAGACTATTATCTGTATACCTTATTAATGTTTTGCTTTGATATTTTCTTAATTTTACTGTTTCTGATATTATTTAACACTATGTAAAAAGTGGATTTTAATTAAGAATATCTAAGAATTGTAAAATGAAACAAGTTTTTTAAATAAAAATTAAATGGTTATTTCATGCACAGTTTTTCATTATTAAATCATACCGGAAGGGGTTAAGGTATACTTACTCACACTGAATAAATGATACTGTACAAAAATATACAGCAAAAGACAAATTTCAATAATATAAGACAATAATAATGAAAAAACCTCACGCTGCCTATAACGTCAGCCCATCCTCTTTGCCCCCTTCCAACAAAAAAAAAGAAAGATTTACGACTTTACATGTCATCCTTGCGCTGGAACCTTGCTAAATTTATCTATATCGTTCAAAGTTCAGTATACGTATTGCAAAAGAATGTACGCAAAGTTAGTTCAACATTTTTCCAAATTCCACACCAGTGTTTAAAGGATTGTTACTTTAAACATATGGCAGAGTGCTTTCACTTGGATTTGTTCACCCCTCAGTACTGGGCGTTGTATACGTTGAGATGCTGGCGCTTACGTATCTTCAATAGGAAACCTGACTTGTGCTTAAAAATGATATGCCCATTTAGACCAATAAAATCAACAGCATCAGTTTCTCTTTAAGTAAACAATATAACAAGCATTAGATTCTAATACTTTAGAGTTAAAACATGACAATTTATTGCAATTTTGTAAATCAGACATGCGTTTTTATTGAATTATTGATTATTTACTATTTTCCATCTAATATATTGTTTATATTGTTAACATATGGAGTTTGAAAACACAAACATTGCACATCACTAACTTTCTATTACAATTTCTACACAAAATGAGATTAAAGGGGAACATAAAATAAATAGATAAAGTAAAATGTACTTATCGAGGAAAAAATAAATAAACGCTATCAATATTTACACTTTGCTATTATTTATGTATATTATAAAATATATTCTGATTTAAAATACTTAAATGAGCATAAAACAATCACTCGTTATTTTATGTATTTATTTTAACAAAGTATGTTATTACATAAAGACCTCTTATTGTGTAAAGAAGTTTAATATAACTTTTATTATGCAATAATAATAATATATACATTATTATATATATATATATATATATATATATATATATATATATATATATATATATATATATATATATATATATATATATATATATATATATATATATATATATATATATATATATATAATATATATATATATATATATATATATATATATATATATATATATATATATATATATATATATATATATATATATATATATATATATATATATATATATATATATATATATATATATATATATGTATATATATATATATATATATATTTATATATATATATATATATATATATATATATATATATATTATATATATATATATATATATATATATATATATATATATATATATATATATATATATATATATATATATATATATATATATATATATATATATATATATATATATATATTATGTCGGGTCATTTTCTGTGAATCCAAACCATTCGCGAACCAACTTAATTACATACATAAAATTTCATCTAAATAAGTCCAGTCGTTTAAAAGTAGTTCTATTACAAACACGCTGACAGAAGAATTTTATAAATAAAGATGTATATATATATATATATATATATTATATATATATATATATATATATTATTTATATATATATTATATATATATATATATATATATATATAATATATATTTATATATATATATATATATATATATATATATATATATATATATATATATATATATATATATATATATATATATATATATATATATATATATATTTGTGTGTATAAGTGCTAAAGGAAACACCGAGTACAAATATCTATAACACGAATAAAAGTATGATAACTAGATTCAAACTCAACAATAGGACTTAATAAAGCGAAATTAAATTGACTGTATTTCCCAGGAATTTGTGATTTATACTTAAATGATAATATCATTCAATATCCCTTGGTAATATGAAGAAGTGGTAATTATAAATAAGTCCCCTAGATATTATTTTGAATAATTGGGGTATAGGTCAATTGACTCGCAAACATAGAAACCTTTATTTTATAGCTCTAGCATTCACATGATTTCTTTTGAAAGTTTTCATACTGATAAAACTTCCACATTAAGAATATGTAAAAACGTTCTTTGTCTTCTCCATGCATATTTATGGGTTTTACAATTTTTTTAAATACACTGGTTACAAAATGAATTATATTCTATTCACCTAGAGTAGTCATTTCGCACCCTTTTCATATTGCTCATACTCTATTCAATATTAAATACAACACAATTTAGGTCAATTAACTGTTAAATGAAACAATTTCAATAAATATGATAATCATAAGGTTTATCACAGTTAGAGCGGTCCTTTCCGATTAAGCATTTATTAATCTACTTTTATTTATCTTTAATTGAAATATTTTAATTCTATTTATCAGTAGTAGATATCATGGAAACATTAATAAAATAAAGCATACTGTAATGCGTTTCAAAGTAACATTTTTTTTTATTTTTCAAAATTTTTTAAAACATCGTAAAGTTTTTCTATCCTATACAAGCTAATGAAGAAGGAGAAAAAATAAATTTAAAAAGTTTTGAGTACATTGAATGTTTCTAAACCCCGTTTTACAGTACAATATTTTTGAAACCTGAAATGCATAGACATCTCAAAGGAGTACAGTTATTTTTATTGGTCTCTTCTTGTAGCATTTCCAGACACCTTCGAGTCCTTTTACAAAGAATGTATTGCCTACTGGACAGTAATATGTTATCCACGTCACGAGTATAGTTATGTCTAATGTAGCCTCCACATTATGGCCAATTGTTCACCACTCTAGTACTGGTTTTGATGGCGACCTTGATCCATGGTTTACGGGTTGCATCCACACACTGGACCACTAAATTAGAGGAGTGCAGGGATACATCCACTCATCAATCATCATATGAGCAATAGGAATGGCCAATTGTTGGCCATTCCGGTACTGATCCTGATGGCAACCTCGAACGACAGTTCATGGGGTTGCATCCACATACTGGGCCACCAAATGAGCAGATTGCATGGATACATCCATAGAATCTACTGCGCACTTTGGTTGTCTTTGATCTGTGGAAAGAAGCCGCTTTCGAGGTCATCTTCGGCGAAGGCCATTTTATCTTCTGCCATCATTGACCTTGTTGTAGTGTAATACATTGTATTGTTATTTCAAAGTCATTGATAACCCAAAGTTGCTTTATATTGCTTTTAATTATAGTATAATACCACTGATCTATATTAAATTGTTCAAAATTCGAACAAACGACAAGAAAATGTGCAAAAAAATATATAAAATTAAAAAGTAAAAGAAGCACTCCACGTGATAAGCATAAAAAAATTGCCAAAGTCCAAGAGAACGCTGCATTCTTTTCCTTCTTTCTTTCTCTCAGGCAACCTTATACTTTTTCCATTATCCTGTGTGATGCGTTCGTTGTTCCACTGTCCTTTGCACAATGCATCTTTTCCCGGCTCTCCACAGAAAGACCGGGAATCCAAGGATGGTCCTGAATCGCCTCCTGGAGACCAATCAGAACTCTCGAAAATTTAGTGAAATTTAAGTGCAATCTTTTCATTGGCCACGCCACACGCTTCCTGGAGTCGCGAAAAAAACTTGGACATTCAACCCACAACGTGTGAGTGCGGCGAGCAAATCAGTTTCACAAACCTTATGTCAAACATAGCTGCACTCATACACTCCTCGACAAGACATACCCTCTCTAAACCGTGGTAATGGCTTGCAGTGGACCTTAGTGTGGAGGGATCTTTAGATTTTTCAAAAAACGAATTTCAGTTAGATAAAGAGCGTTTGTATACTTTGGTTTCACTAGAATATTTATGGGTAATTTGTTCGGAAGAAGTATCAGAACTGAAGATTCACTTATATAAAGTTCATAAAGAATTTACAAATATGTGTGCGGAAAAATAAAGATACATGAAACGAGGAAATTATAAATAAAAATACACCTCTCGAGAAAAGAGGGCTGTTATATTTAATTAAATACTTTGAAAATCCGAAAAATCAGAGAATGTATATAAACATTTGTTTCACTTTTTTTAGATTTATTGAAAGATAAACGATAAAATAACAGGAACTGAAAGAAAATTAAATTTATAAATTGTCCTCTTAATAAAAGTAAATTATTAAGAAAATATGATCAGAAAGTTTAGGAATCCATTATTACTGTGAATTTAAGTTTCATAAAGTAGAAATAACATAAAATAATGGGTATAGCATGTAATTTTGAAACAAATCTTTCTTTTGTACTGAATAAAAATTACTGTACTAAATACAGAAAAGAAATTGATCTATTCTAAATCCATCTGATTTCCTCTTATATTAATTCATTGTATGCGGGTACATTTCGCAGTGGAAATGTATCGGGAGCTGGCGTTTTGCTCTTAAATTTAGTTATTCAATTATATCTCAATAGATCGAAAATTATTTAATTTTTTAACAACCTTTTCGTATTTTATATTGAAATATATAAACAAATATATAAATAGAAATATATATATAACAATCATAAGATTTTTGTAAAAAAATATATTTTTAGTGGATAAATTTATAAGACTGTCGAAAATATGAAAAATCAAATAGAAATAGTAGTATATAGTTTTAAGTTTTTTTGAATTATGTCATATATAAACATTTTTTACACTATAAAAAATGAAAAGAGCAATCATAAAACTAATAATGTAAAAACTAGTTTTTATTTGTCTAAATGTTTCCAGAATCTATGTAGTAGACAAGAACATTCGGCTTCGTTTTCTTGTATTTACCGTTATTTTTGTACCCACAAACAAACCATGTTGTTATACTAACCCGTAATAGTACATAACCCGCGCTCAAGTATCAATCGTCAGAAAGCGTACAAGTACGTGTCCCGTGCTCAAGTATCAAACATCAGAAAACGGACTAGTATGTGTCCAACACACAATGAGCTAAATTTATGGATGTAGATTTCTCGTATTAAAAAAACCTATAATTAAACGTATACGTTATATGGATCCTGTTTGTTCCTAACAATTGTGAAATTCCGTAAAAGCTCAAATATTCATTCTAGATTTGATGAAAAGATACAAATCGGATCCTGGCTTGATAATTTTACATCCAATAACTGTGTATTATATGCCATTTGAAGTACAAATTGGATGTTCAGTGACAACATTGATGTATCAAATATCTGATATACTACAAAGTTGTTCCACTACAATAATATAAGAGGTTAAAAATCTCAACAATTTTGAAATATATTCTAGTCTGCTGTTTCTACTCTTTAAGAAAAATAAAATATTTAAAATTCCTCCAAAATAGTAGAACAGCAGAGAATAATATACCGAGATGGGAAATCTTTAGTGTATTCTAGATTTCAGAGAGTAAAATAATCTTGACACAAACTTCAACCTCAAGAGAAAGAAAAATTGTTTCCTCACCATAGAGCAAAGAATTTTCTGAGTCTCGAAGGGGTTAGAAAATATTTTATCAACCAGTTTATTAACTTGCCAAGAAAAAATACCAGAACTACGTAAAATGTATTCGTAAGCATTAAAAAATAAACAAAATGCAATTTGATATTATATTAACAGCGATAAATAAATTAATCTACCCTGTTTACTCCTGAGAATTACGAAATTCCTTACTTAACAGAAATAATTTCGAAAGTTTTCTACCGAATCGCAGCTTCATAATATCTTTAATTAGGAAAAAATTCTTCAAATTAGCTTTAATCATTTGCTAGTGAATATATTTTGTAAACGATATTTCATAATTGGATATGTTAATATCTTTTAAAGTAAGTGAAAATTCAGGAGGGGAGCTTTAAATCTCCTCAAAATGTAAATAATTTAAAAATGTGATAAATAATTACACTAGTATTTTAAACGTTAAAACGTATATTTTTTATGTAATTAAATAAAAAAAAATATTTTAAGTAAATCTCCAGTGACACAGAATTTGTTGTTTAAGAAATTTCCTTTTAATTTATTAGAGATTAATAATTCGAAATAACTTTCATTTTTAAAGTATGGAGTATTAATTTTATACGTGATATTTTATCGCTTGAAGTAATTTTATTATACTGGGAGTTATAAGAAAATTTTAAAAAGTAATAACTTGACATTTTGTTGTGATAATTATTAAAATTTAATATAGTTCATGGGAGAAAAACAGTATTTTTATTTAACACATTGTACATTTCGCAGCGGAATTGTACCGGGTGTGGGCTGTTTGAGTGTAAATTTAGTTATTCAGTTAAATCTCGATAGATTTCAAATTCTTTATTTTTTAGCCAACTTTTCGTATTTTATATTGAAATATATAAACAAATATATAATTAGAACTATATAAATAACAGCCATAAGATTTTTGTAAACAAAAAATATTTTTTTTAGTGGATAAATTTATAATAGCATCGTAAATATGAAAAATCAAATAGAAATAGTAGTACATCGTTTTATTTTTCTAAGTAGTTGTATAAATCAAAATTGATTTTTTAATCAACTTCCTGTTCTCTGGTCCCGCACAGATCGCTGAAAAACTAGTTTTTATTTGTCTAAATATTTCCAGAATATATGTATTAGACAAGAACATTCGGCTTCGTTTTCCTGTTTATACCGTTATTTTTGTACCCACAAACAAACCATGCTGTTACACTGACCCGTACTAGTACGTGACCAGCGCTCAAGTATCAATCGTCAGAAAACTTACTAGTACGTGTTCCTCATACAATGTGTTAATATATTGTTTACAACTTATCTGTTAGACACAAAATTAACATGCTCTCAAGGAAATGTGTATAAAAGCCTTAAGAATACATTTAATTGTAATAAATAGAATAAAACTTTCCTATATAGAAATGTAAGGCAAATGTATAAGATATTTTTTGACGCGTAAACAATTATAAATTATTTTGGAGCGAAACAAAACAATCTCGCAAGTCAAATTTCAGGACAATTATTGTCTTCTATATATAAATGGATACGAAGATTTCTTCTGTGTTTAATTATGTGTTCATTCAGGGTAACATAGATATTTGTCTCATAATAAAAGGAAACAGTTATGAAAATTCCATTTGTATAAATATATTGCAACAGTAATGTTCAGTATATTTGGAGATGTGATCAAAAAGTAAAGCAATATTTTCCCTTCTCAAGTGTTCAAATACATTTACTTAAATCGCTAGCTTGCTAAAAAGGGTAAACTATTTTTGAATTACTGGAGGTATAGTATGGATTCATGATCTTGTAAAGCAAATTAAACATTTATAAATTAAATCAGTAAAAGTTTGTTTCAAAAACAAGGTATGATTTCTAGGATATTTTCATTGCAATGTAAAACTAAAAGACAATCTGTAGTAACATAAATGATATGCAGTATCAGGAAATCCCATTCTCATACATTATGATGAAATTCATATTTCGAGTCAAGTTTTATTTACAATTGTTGAAAAGTTACCAGTATTTTTAATTTGAAAGTTGTAATTTGTTTTCTGGTGAATTGTAGAAGGCATCCATTGCAAGAATTTTTTTTTTCTGTTGCAAAATGCGATGTTCAAATTATTTTGAATTTTATGCTTGTAAATATATTCAAGTTAATGTGTATTCTTTGTATACATTTATGTATAATTTATAAATATATCTGAGTTTTCTTTTTTGAACACATTATGTTGTACGCAACATAATGTGTTCACTGAATAAATCCATATTAAATTCTTGTTGTATAACGTTCAGAGGTTCATCTCAGCTATCACTTGTAGCCGTAAGTAAAGTACTATTTGTATTTATGTGAACATTGCTATTCTTGTTGTTTATTATCCTTTACTTTGAAAGAAAAGTTAAATTTTCATTTTAATTTTAAATTGCGATGAAGTAAAGCGAGTTCCTTTGCCTCATTTCCATTGATATTCAATGCAACGTAGGTTTTAAAAACATATAAATCTTATATATTGTTTTGAATCAGAAAACAGTGATAAAGGAATAGTGTTTCTAAATTTTAGCTGATTTTTTTTTAGTTTCAACACTTAGCCAAATTATGGGTTAACCATAATTTGGCTAAGTGTGGACACACCGGACATGTATATTTATAACTACTATATACCATAATTACTAGTGTTCACCACAGAGGACATTAATTATCTCAAAAATGGAAAATGATATTTTTTTTTGTTTATTTTACAGAGATCCTGACGTCTATGCATATATATATATATATATATATATATATATATATATATATATATATATATATATATATATATATATATATATATATATATATATGTATATATATATATGTATATATATATGTATATATATATATATATATATATATATATATATATATATATATATATATATATATATATATATATATATATATATATATATATATATATATATATATATATATATATATATATATATATTATATATATATATGTATATATATATATATATATATATATATATATATATATATATATATATATATATATATATATATATATATATATATATACAGACATGGGAAAATAACAGAAATTAAAAAATATATGAAAAGACATCTTGTCAAATTAAGGGTTAATCTTGCAGTGATCACAAACTATCACAAACTTTGAGACATATACAGACATCGTATAAAAACTATATACTTTTTGACATTTTGCTATGATAAATTAATGATAAATATAAAAATCACCTTAAACAAAAACAACTTAAAAAGTTATTTTCTCTTCTTCCAAACGACCTACATGTGGTCCTTTAATAAAAATCTAATACAGGAATTAATTTCAGGCACTGTCATGAGCAACAATCAAGAAACAAAAAAAATACCCAACACCAAATCGACAAGTACATTATGCTCCTTTTCATTATAAAGCCTCTAAGAAAAAGTGATTTTCCAAACAGTCTTCATCTCCTTTTTCTCTTTTACTCCGGAAAAGAAAGTTGTTATGTGACCTACTTTATCGTCCCAGAGGCCTTTTTCTCAGGTGCTGCAGCAATTAGCACTCTTTAAAGACAAAAACTAAATAAATCTAATGAAATGAGTGTTTCCATTTAATTAAAAGAAATGTAGTTCCTGTGTAGTGACTCCTTTCTTCTAATGCGTTTTTGAGGTAGATCGCTGACTTACATTTAAGCAGTGACATGTCGCCGATCCATTAAAAGGGATATATCGAAAACGAAGAATGGTACTTCTTTACAAATGGTTTGCAGAATTTATTTAGCTCTGTAGCTTACTCGACGTTTCTCTCTTTTATGTTTTGCCTTATTAACGTACAGAGAGGTGGAACTGGGAGATGAAATCTCAAAACGAAATGCATGGTTAAATTTTTAAACTTTTATTTTTATTTGTTATATGATTATGTTAAAAAAATTGTATTTATAAATTAGGTATGCATCCAAAAAATCTCAAAATTTAAACCTTTGTAAAGATTTGATGTATAAAAGTATGTGAAGATTTAAGATGCATTAAGATGTAAAAAGGGTATCCTACCTATTGAACCAGCAAAAGGCATGCTTGACCTAGTATTTATTTGCGAGGTTTACCTGTTAGAAATATAAATTTATGCACAAAAAATTAAAATATATAATGTACATATATTAGACATATGTAAAAGTACATTCATTAGTTTGACAATATATTTAAATTAATTACTATAATTAGGAAAGATCTATTTAGTTGGTTAGCCTGGAAGAATTTATGTAGTCTGTATACATGTTACAGACCAAAAACTACTATCCCTTTTTTCTCAATACTTTTCAACCCCTGACGTCTTAAATGAAGATTTGATGATATTACCTCTATAAAAATATTGGCGTAAGTTTTATAATATTAGAATCAATAAATATTTCCTAAATTTCAAAAGGATCCTGGAATAGTCCTGGATATATATATATATATATATATATATATATATATATATATATATATATATATATATATATATATATATACACTCATGTCCATAAATTAAGGATAATGAAGTTCAGGCAATGAAAGAGACAAAATCAAAACAAATTTGACTTATTTGTAAAGTCTATTTATTAAACAAAAGGTAAAGAGCAAAAAAGATGCTATATGTTTGACATAATTAATAAAATTGCGATTTTTACTCCCTGGAGCAAATTTCAAAAAAGAACCTATTTACAGAAAACAGTATAACATGGTTAGTATGATGGTTAATACGGAGTATGTCTCCCGGACGATGCAATACAAGCGTTACAACGCCTACGTATGCTGAGTATCAGATTATCAATCTGATCTTGGGGAAAATTACACCACTCATCAAGCAATGCCCTCCGAAGTTCCGATAGACAGTTGGGAGGGGGTTGACGGGCTGAAATTCGTCTGCCAAGCATGTCCCACACATGCTCTATTGGATTCAAGTCCGGTGAGTATGCTGGCCAATCCGTACGGGTGATATCCTCCGATTGAAGGCATTCGTCTACAATGTTTGCACGGTAAGATCGGGCATTGTCATCCATATACAGAAATTCAGGACCCATGGCGCCCCGAAACAAACGTACATGTTGTTCCAGAATGACATCCCGATAGATGTGGCCTGTCATCGTTACACTCTGAACATGCAGGTCAGTTCTGGAACCAAGAATAATTCTTCCCCAAACGAGCCATCCTGCACCACCGTAACGGTGTCGTTCAATGGTGTTCTCTTGGTGGTAACAGGTACCTGGCGCTCTCCATATGAAAGTCCGGCGAGAATCAGAATGTAAACTGAACCTGGACTCGTCGGAAAACATCACACAAGACCACTGTTGCGGTGTCCACAATGCATGCTCTCTAGCCCAGCATAATCGCAGGTGACAGTGAGTTGCGGTAAGGGGAACACATCTGACAGGCCTACGAGCATATAGACCAATGTTCCCTAAGCGTCTGTACACGGTCTGCCTTGAAACTGTCGTACCGGTAGCTGAAGAGAGCTGACGAGACAGGTCTGATGCTGTGCTCCGTCTGTTTCTTTTGGCAGTAACTGCCAAATACCGGTCATCATTCGGCGTAGTAACTCGGGTGCGACCTGTGCTGTAACATCTACTCACATTACCATCATGTTTGAATCGTTGCCAAAGCCTGGAGATGACACTCTGGGCGATTCCAAGTTCCTCGGATACTTCCAGCTGGGTACGTCCACATTCCAGTCGTCCAATAATTCTACCACGTAAAAAATCATCCAAATGCTTCCTTTGTGCCATAACTATGCGGTTATTGCACTGAAAGGCTTTTAAAGCGCTTGTGAATAATTTTACTTCTTTGCTACCATTCCTTATATACACCTCAATTTCTGTGTGATTATCCTTAATTTATGGACATGAGTGTATATATATATATATATATATATATATATATATATATATATATATATATATATATATATATATATATTATATATATATATATTTATGTATATATATATATATATATATATATATATATATATATATATATATATATATATATATATATATATATATATATATGTATGTTTAGAGGGAGAGTGTGTGTATGAATATAAAATAAAAATATAAGAAGGTCTTTTGTATAATTCTTTAGATTTACTTACAATCTTAGACCTAATATTTAGATATATAATTTGCGGTCGTGAGACTGTATGGAGCCCACGCTTTTTGTAACATTTATAGGTTGTTATACGTACTTACATTTACACTTTAAAAATATTTAAAATATTCATTATAGCAGCTTTTTCCAAATAATCGAACATGCAATGTTTAACTACATATGGAATGAGTTTTTAACAATTTATTTAATACTCTTTCATAACTTCTTTAGTTTTGCGATACGACGTACTATAATTTTAAATTAATAAAAAAATATACAGAAAATTAAAACCTGAAGTTAATTTACCCAAGATATTTTATAAAATAATTGTACTAGAAAATATATTTTTATTCCCAATTCAAATAAAATATCTATTTGATTCTGCAATCAAAATTTATAATATATTAGAAATTTTAGAATACACTTTAGAATACTTTTAGATAAAAGTAAATTCTTAAATTGAAATTTAAAAATATAGTTTTTTCCCTGTTATAAAAGAAAATATATCGCTAAGATTGAATAAATATAAATTATAAACTAAATATACTAGA
>CM063498.1:158130373-158155373 GCA_032207245.1 Pardosa pseudoannulata | reverse complement strand
TAATTTCCATTATATGCTTTATATCTCTCGAAATTCAATGGTCAATAAAATATGGGGCATTTACATTGAAATGTTTTAACATTGAAAAAAATCATTAGGAGTGATTAACTGTTAAATGAGCATTTGACCCACTTGGATACCCACCCTTCATAATAATTTTTTTTTAAATCCTTCACGTAGAATTATATTATTTGCTGTAAAATAAAAATTACTTTAAAGAAAATTGGAAAATAGTACAGCCAGTATTTAGCTTAAAATCACGTACAATACGACCTTTTACTTTCTGTTCGTACTTGAGTTCCGTATTAAACAGCCACTAGATGGCGCACTCTATTCTATGTTTATATTAATTCTGATATGTTTTGAGTGTCTTCGTGGAGTAAATTCTATGTTATTATGGAAATCTTTAATGTCAATTTTTCATCGTATTTTACTTATTTTAATTCCAAAATTTATTGCTAAGTCATCTCAATGTTTACTTTAAACCAGGACAAATCGGTAAATCGTTATTTTCTATTCCAATGGTTGATCTACACTTTCGGTTTCGGTTGTAATTTTAACCAGTACTTACTAGCTTAGTTTGGTTTTTAAACCTCAGATACTCTTATACATAGTTTAATCTTAGACACAATCAATACTAATAGTTTACACATAATTCAACGAGAAATATTAACTCGGAATCTACGAATCAATTTCCTTGGATACATTAAGGTTTCAAGCCTTATTTCTGGAAACAATACTTGAAGCATACATATTACCTTTTGAAAAAGAACCTGTTACTTTAATAATTTCACATCCTTCTCATATTTCAATGAATTCAGATCATGTTCACTGGAGGAAATTTAAGCGTGGATCATAATTTACATCATTCTTAAAGTAGTGTTCATCAAACTTTATAGTGATTAAATCACCGAAACTGTCTGATGCTCACCTGTGTTAGTTTTATGATATATTTAACAATGCAACAGAGAGGAGCATAAATCTCGAATAATGTTTACATTCTTTAAAGTATAAATGAACTTTAATTCCTATGTTGAATAAGTAATACTTTACTTCAGTTTCTAGTCTACAGAAGATTTGAGAGACTTAGTTATCAACGAATTCTGAATTGTTGAGTAACAGATTGGGTTACATAGCCTAGGATTATGTATACTAAGTAAGTTAAATTTTAATACATTAAAAAAAGAGAACTCTCCTGATATGTTTCATTTTTTTTAGTTTAGAGGTGCGTATTTAGGATTTAAAAATGATTTATTTCCTTTAAATAAAACTAAGGAAAAATTATATTATAATAAAAATTAAGTCGGAAATAAAAATTCGAATTCCGGATGTGAGCATTTATATATTCGTGAAAATATAAACAATCAATTTCAAGAACATGAGAAAGGAATCATCCTTTATCTACACAATAAATACATCTTGTTACTGTACAAACCTTAAAAAGTAAAAAAATAATAATTAGCAGCATCTTATACTAAAATACTATTTATAGATTCAGTAATTAAGGTAAAAGTTGACATAGAAATATAAAACCTGGGCATCAAAATAAGAATCAGTAAACCTGAAATACCAGGGAACAACATCAATACGTCAAATACATAAGAACTGTACTATGACAATGAACCAGTACTCTAAAAACGAAGCAAAAATAAGTTCTTTCCTTACTAATTACTTTATTTAAATATACTCATAAAATTTTATAACTTTATAATGATAATATTATTTATGCTGTATAACATTAGTTACATTTTAGATATAAAACTTATTTTCAATATTCAATTATTAATATAAAAGATCTTTAAATATAAAACTATCAATTATATATTTAGTAAGACAAGCAGGATATTACTTTTCTGTAATGCACGCATATATATATATATATATATATATATATATATATATATATATATATATATATATATATATATATATATTATATATATATATATATATATATATATATATATATATATATATATATATATATATATATATATATATATATATATATATATATATGTATATATATATATATATATATATGTATATATATATATATATATATATATATATATATATATATATATATATATATATGTAATATATATATATATATATATATATATATATATATATATATACATATATATATATATATATATATATATATATATATATATACATATATATATATACATATATATATATATATATATATATATATATATATATATATATATATATATATATATATATATATATATATATATATATATATATATATATATATATATATATATATATATATATATATATATATATACATATATATATATATATATATATATATATAATATATATATATATATATATATATATATATATATATATATATATATATATATATATATATATATATATATATATATATATATATGTGTGTGTTTGTATGTGTATGTATGCGTGTATCTGCGTGTTTATACGTGTGTAAGTGGCTGTCGATATTTGTATCTGTGTGCATGTGTATCTGTGTGTGTATGTGTGTATATATTTGTGGGGAGTGTGTTTTAGATAATTTGTTCGATAACAGAAGGAACAGTATCCATGCTGAATACGATACAGTCGTCAGTTAAAAACGTAGTT
Source organism: Pardosa pseudoannulata (assembly GCA_032207245.1). Lineage (NCBI taxonomy): Eukaryota > Metazoa > Arthropoda > Arachnida > Araneae > Lycosidae > Pardosa > Pardosa pseudoannulata. The sequence continues at coordinate 158,152,730 of CM063498.1, read as the reverse complement.
AAAATCAGAAAACGAAATATTTTAGGACTAAAAGTAATATAGTTAATTATTGTATATTTTCTCACTGACTTTTGTGGCAAAAAAAACCTGTACATTAATAGTTGTTTGGTCCAACCTATGTTTGTAAATTTAAGATTTTGAAATGTAGTTTTGTGATAATCATGAGTTATGATGATACCAAAATATAAAATATACTAAAATCGTTTAGAAAAAAATCTTTTGAGTAAATTATAATCTACTTTCGTAATAATTATGTTGTCAAAATATGGTTATCAAAAGTATATCTTGGGCCCTACATTTTAACTAATCACTTTAAGTTACATAGTAACAAAACTGAGTAACAGTTTTTCTGTATATTAAAAACATTTTATATAATACATAATTGTTTAAAATCCTACAATATTTTATCAAATTTTACATTCTTTAATGGTATTAAATGATCTACAGTTTGAAGTAAAACATTGCCCTTTATCAAAGCATAATCAGTTTTATGAAAAAGCAATAGCATACAATCTCCGAATAAAATTACCTAAAAAATAAAGTAAATCACGTGAAATATTTTCACTGATTCGATACTAAAAATACCAAAACGAAAAAAATATTTTTAAGCTTTTAAATAAAGATTAAGATAAATAAAAAATGAAGTAAAATCATTCAGTTTAAAAATTTCCATTTGGTTATGACTCATATGCTTAAACGTTTACATTTTCAGAGCAAAAACATTTCATATTGTTGAGCAAATGGTGTTATTTTCAAATTCTTTTGTTCTCTTATGAGAATTAATTAACTACGAAAAGCAATAGCTATTTATAAATATAAATATATTTAAATTTAATTTTTTATGATTTAAATTTTCAATTAATTAGTCCTATTTGGGATTCTAACATAAATATTAAATACGGGTAAAACACAAACAATTTAATTGCATAGAAATTTGTCCTGATTTAATGGTATATTTAATATACCACTCTACTGGTATATTTAATTAGCCCCAAAATCAGATTTTCCAGCCTTTAAAATGTTTATATACAAAGAATTTTATCACATTTCCCCAGCTGGCAATCTGGCAATTAATTTGTAGAAAAGAGTAAGCAAACAAACCTAAATAGCAAACAAAAAAGTTGGTAAATATTTTCTAAAAGTTTTACTATTTAAAACAAATCAGTGAAAAGAATCCATCTTATTCAAAAACAAAGTACTTTCCAGCTGTTAAAAGTAGATTTAGTAAAAGAAAATATTTGCAAAACTGCTCATGAAGTGAAATTTGCTTTCTTTTATTTTATATTAATACCAAGCAATAATTAAAAATCATTGTAAATAAGGAAATGTGAAAGGTGATTTAAAGAATTTTTTTTAAATAAATATCACAACTAAGAAACAATTTATCCTCTTCGTTTAATTGAAATGTAAGTTAAAAATAAATATTTTCTTTGAATAAAAATTTATTTCAGAATGTGCTAAGAATGTATTTTCGAAGGCGGATAAATATCGAACAAGCTAGTAGTAAAATTAGGAGGGCCATAACTTAACCCTTCTAATTTAGTACACATCAAACTTTGCGGTGATTTAATCACTGGATTTCGCTACTAACACTCCTGAATTAGTTATATGCTATATTTTACAAGCTTAACAGCAGGATAATAAATCTCTAACAATGTTTACATTCTTTGAAGTATAAATGATCTTTAATTCCGCCTCCGTGTAACAGATACCAGACTTCAGTTTGGATGGTTGAGAGAGGCTTAGAAATTTCTAATTTTGCTTAGTTATCTGCATTTTGCAGATGTGATTAGTGCGCTGTTTTCTTTCGGAGGATGTGATGTTATTCAATCAAAATATATGAACTTAATGGAAGGAGTAAGAGGAATTAAGTCGAAGATAATACAACAACATAAAAAAAATGTTGCTTTCCTTGATTATTAAATTTATTTTCATTTTGCTCCGAGATTTTTCGATTATTTGAGAAATATTAAAATTCTTTCTTTTTAAATGTATACATGTATGTATAATTATATACAAGAAACGCTTTATTACGATGACGGTTAGGGAATATTTTGTAACCAATATAAATATACGATGTTTTGCAACTTTAAGTATAACTAAATCACAAGGAATAAAATAGTTACTTTTCAGATAATGTTAAAATTATTTTAATTTTTCATATAAATTTTAATTACTTTTCCTTTTAAATTTACTCTATTATTAAAGTATAATTTGAGCGTTTAGGGTATATTTTCTTGATAGGTTGATATTAGTTTTTGGATGTAATTTTTTTAAAATCGGAATTTTGTTTGAAAGGAAAATTTAAACATATTTAAAACTCTATGTTTATCTTTAGAGTTTATGACAGTAAAATGTTTATAAAAAAATGAAATCCTTAACGAAAAGATTATAAAACAAACATTTAATTTAATTGCTTCTAAAACTTTCCATATCATGCATATTTAAATTAAGTAACATTTATTAAAATAAAGTCACTATGTATGTATTAGGAAAGGAAAATAAATAAACATATATGACATATGCTAAGCTGAATTATATAATTTTAAAGATGTCTTGTTATATAACAAAATAAGCATTTATTTTACTTCGAAACCTTTATATAAGATACATTGTAAGTAAATAATTGTTATTTTATCCTTTCAAAAAGTTTTCCATTTCCATTTTTTAAGGCAAAATGAAAATTTGTGTTTGAAAAATAAAAGTATTAGTAATAATAAAATGTCACATATAATTTAATATTTACCCTCGCATTCAAGAAATTAAGGGGGATTATTAGTAAGTCTTTTTAAATTATCAAAAATGGGTAATTTTGTTCTTTGCAAAAATTTACGAGTTTTGTTATAGACCAGCCAAAATGTCATTTTTGTTATAAAAATGTATTACTCTTAAAAATGGGGGTTAAGAATTAAGTGAATTATAATTAAAAATAGTTAGAACTCATTAACGATAAAGTAATAGGAGAAAGACACACCCTCAAGCTGAACTATACAGGGTAAGGAAGCTGACGCTGAAGTAGACATATGAATTTTGCTTATGTAGCAAAGCCAAAAGAGATAGTTCTGAGTGGGAACTCAGGCTGATAACATCCTCCACACTTGCCGTGGCAAAGTATGAGAAGGATGCCTTAATGGCATAGCTATGAACAGAAGGATTACAATAAAGTTTTTATTTATGAAATAAAATGTGTCTTACATGCCTTAACCACTCATTCATGATATATATATATATATATATGTGTGTGTGTGTGTATATATATATATATATATATATATATATATATATATATATATATATATATATATATATATATATATATATATATATATATATATATATATATATATATATATATATATATATATATATATATATATATATATATATATATATATATATATATATATATATATATATATATATATATATATATATATATATATATTATATATATATATATATATATATATATTATATATATATATATATATATATATATATATATATATATATATATATATATATATATATATATATATATATATATATATATATATATATATATATATATATATATATATATATATATATATATATATATATATATATATATTCTGTTGAAACAATGCTTTAAAAAACCCTTTAATATATTTGCAACAATAAGTTACATTCGGTGCTTCAACGATTTTTTTTAATTCTTCTCGTAAGACATCTCCAAAGGCAAACACAACAGGAGCGTTCAGGTCTAGGAAGAAACTTCGAACTTCTGCCAACCAATAGATGGGTTTGTTGGTTTGCGGGATCTGACTCTTCCATTTTCGACCTAACCCCTGTTTTTTTTTCTCCACGGAGATAGTCCGATTTTGTTAGTATGAGGTGGTTTCCACGGGAAAGTCGTGAATTGCATCCGCTGCATGCGGGAGAGATTTTTGAAGCGACACCAGACAAAGGAAAAGCGTGACCATTTTTTTTGTGAGCCGAATCCAGAGGAGTCATCGAATTAATTGACGATTACGTTATTGAGCTGCTGAATATATCGAATTTTAAAATTATAAGAGTCATTAAAAACTACAAACTTATTAATATGTATAAATTATTCTTGAAAATTCGGAGCTATAGATAGGTTGTTTTAAGGAAAGTATAAAGAAAGAACAGAACGTGAATATTTTACAAAGGCCCTAAATGTAAACATTGAGAAATAGCTTGTAGCAATTTTTCTTTTGATAAGCATTTGTATAATACTTTAGGTCACGTATTTTACATTTAAATATGTTTAATTCTTGGATCGATAGTTGCTTTAATTTTCTCAACAAACTTTACCTTTTTTAGATGATGATATATTTTTTCTTTTCATTGACATCTATAATATTTTGGAGTTATAAGTATGAAAAAAATAGTAACTACACAATGATAACTTGTTGAAATGTCCAAAAAGCTTTAGAGCAAGCCAGTATAGTCAATATGTTTAATGCGTTTATTACCATTCCTCACTGAGCAATCCTGTTTTCGAAAATTCAGTCAAAATAGTGTTAGAAATTCAGTGCAATTCGAAATGCAATTGCTCACTAAACGGATGGTTGTAAAGTTAGCAGTATATGTGTAGAAAAACGAAAAACAAATAATACTTGATTCAAAATATACTTAGTTTGGAGTATTATGATCTACATTTGCTTACACACGGATTAATACAGACAAACACGAAATCCGCAGTCTACCCTGATGGGTTTAAGACTGTTAAAGGCCTAGGTGGGTTTCAATAGCCGTATTCACTATCTTATATATTATACAAATATTGGAATAATGTACAAATATAACTTAGAAAAAACTACAAGTAACAATTAGAACAAGTATGCCAGGGGTATTGATAATGAAACTTACAGCTTAAACAAAAATTGACTATGGTTTGGTTTGGTTTTGATTTGGAGCACTACGGTCTACTTTTTGCAACACGAGGGCTAATGAGACCGGGACCTACTGCTTAAAGCCGATTCCAAACGGCTACAAACATCCATGCCACTGTGTGATACGAACCCACGAACTCCGTTTCCGAAGGCCAGCACCATAACCATTCGGCCATCGTTCGGTAATTTTGGCTATGGACATCCTTGCCTGTAGCGGTATTTGAACCTGATGATTGCGATTGCGTCAAAAAGATTAGACTAACTTCCAGAAATTATTAGTAATGCACTATTAATTCAAAACATGAATCTTCTGGAAATCTAATTTTTAAATACCAAATTTATGCCTTAGGATTCTTGTTTATTTATTATTAGCACAATTATGTAATTTAATTTCATCATACAATTCATAGAATTCCATTGTTGAAATATATAAAATTATTACTTAAAGGAATGAACGCTTTCTAGGAAAACAAATACTCATTGACTTTCAAAAAAAGTGTAAACGAGCAAGGTGTTAATGCATTAACATATTCATGCTTACAATGTAGAAGTAAAAAACGTCAAATAATGTTCGTACCATTAGACTAATGGCAGATAATATTGCAGAGCTTCACCATTTAAGAAAGCAATTTATCTGAAGTAGATACCGTAGGAATGAACAGTGATTTCAAAGACGAATGTCCGGTTCATTTCACAATCTTTCGAAAAAGAACTAATAAAAACGGGAATAAAAAACGATATTTTCTGCTAATTATAAAAGAGAGCATTAAGGGATGAATATACCATTTTTGAGATGACTGCGCCCATCAAAGACAAATCAGGGCTTTTTTTATAATCGATTCAGAAAAATGTAATTACTCTAATTGCATTCAAACGAGTTATTTGTTTGACGATGCATCTCTACATTTGCTTTGATGTGGCAGATAATTGTAGCAAAATAAATAAGTAAATCTTTTATTTAAAGAAAGAAATTATCTGATTTCTTTAGAAGAGATTTTGGGATTTATTTTTCCTCAGATTTTCTTTAATTTTTCTATTTTTTTTAAGTGGGGGAGGGTATTTGTCTGTTAGACATGATAAAGAAACATCAAATCTTAATTCTTATTCTAATTAAATAGTGTCGCACGCATTGAATTAGCAGTAGCAATTACTGACATTAAATCTTCATATGCGGCATTATTAATAAAACTTTTACTGTTCGCAATGTGATATTCCAAATTTATTCATGAAATGAACACACGATATTAAATAATTTTATAAATCCCATATGTTTACTTTTTGTCTATCTAAATTTTTATAAATTCCTACAATTTATTCTTATGATTTAATCAAAAGTTATAAAAATTTTTAGGAATGAAACAACTTGTCATAAAAAGTTTTTTTTTATGTATGTATTAATGTATAATTTAAAACATAACTAATAATTACTCTTGGCAGACAACGACCAAATGGCAGGAAGCTGCTCTTCGGTATCGCAGTTTAAGGGACTGAATCCCGTGACTGACATGATTGTTCGTGGCCATTCGGAATTGGCTTTAAATAGTTTCATTAGCCCTCGAATAGGAAAAAAGCAGTCCATAGATTCAGACCAAACCATTATTTACTATACAAAAATAACCTAAGTTATGTGTATGTCTGTCCATGAATTTATGAAGTGTTTGGACCTGGAATGGATAGAGGCATCCATATTGGATTCTTGATGGGTTGGGTTTAGCAAAATTCAAAGCGAGTAAAGTTTATATTCTCCTGAACTATCGATCGGTTTCTAAAAGAAATTGGTAAAAATATGTTTCATATCATAGCGAAAAATTCTATCATCGAAATGTTCTCGTTCGAAATCCACCCCTTCTCCCCTTTTCGAGCTTTTAAATTTAACACTCTATAAGTATATGAAAGCAACATTTCTTTCTAGCATTATGACGTCATTCCTTTAAACATTTCATTTAATAATTTTTTATTTTAAATTCTTTACTGCACTAATCTGCACTATTTTCATACGTTTTATTACTGAATTTAGATTCTTAGATTTTCAGTGAATAATTTTCTATTATATTTCGTTTAAATGACAGATTAGGTACATATGTGGTAATTTTAAATTTAATCATCGATTATTTCTTGTTACAATGAAAATTTTATCACCGGTTTTAACAACAAACTGTTTTAAAAAAAACTCTAGGAGTCTATTTCACGCAACATACAGCGTTTACGTTATATATCTTTGAAAAATAAGAAGTTTGTTCATTTGTGTGTTTGTTTTAATACATAACCACACGGTTTGTAATCCATTCGCTAAATTTTGAACGTTATTCATATATACCGCCAAATAATCACTGTCAATATTAAAAGCTCTGTTGTCCATCCTATCAAGTAATATGACAAGATAAATTAAAGTTGGCAAATAACATACGGTCAGTGAAGATAAACAAATTATTGAGAGCTTACAATATAATTATCAGCCAAAAAACAAACCATTTTTTTATCCTGCCTCATAATGTACAATTCTGGAAAAATAAAAATTTTACTGATCCCGTCATATGACGGGCTTTATGCTAGTTAATAAACGTTTTTTCACAACTCCTACATTATTATATCTTTAAAAATAATTTATAGTTATAAAATTAGTAGTCATTTTAACAATCATAATAATACCTATTATATTAATATTAATAGACATTTATAATTAGAACTAATAATAAGTAATTCAAATTATAACTATTCTTTGAACTTATACAAATGTTAAAATTTAATTAAAGAAATACTTTTTCAATTTTAAAATTATCTTTGTATTTTATTTTAAAATTCTTATATATTCTCAAAAAATTCTATCATGCATTAAAGTAATGTGTTATTTATTATAAGTTTTAACTACGTTTAGATTACTGAAACGGGAATCTCATTTTTTTCAAAAAACTAACATACTTTAAAGATTTTCTATAAGTTAATATTCTGTAATTCAACAAAAAATTACTTATTCAAAATCAAAATAAATTTTTAATAATTGATAGAGAAAGATGTGAAAAAAGCGGTATTTAAATCAGAGAAACATTTAAAAAATTAATCGTAAGATTCACTTAAAAATTTCTCCGATTTATTTCAGTAAACTTCAATTCTTATTTTTACAAAGTTTTATAACTATAAGTTATTAATTTACTTAAATGTTACGTAACGTTCACGCTCTTTTAACACAGTGTATCTCAATATTGCCGAACGATGGCCGAATGGTTAGGGTGCTGGCCTTCGGAACCGGAGTTTGTGGGTTCGAATCCCACTAAGGCATGGATGTTCGTAGCCGTTCGGAATCGGCTTTAAGCAGTAGGTCCCGGTCTCATTAGCCCTCGTGTTGCAAAAAAGTAGACCGTAGTGCTCCCAACCAACCGTATCTCAATAGAGCAGGTCATTTGTGAGCCAAATTCAATCATAATTTCCATCAGGCATTAAAGCTAAATTACGACCTTATTTACAATACTTTCAACTTACATAAAATAAATAATTATATAGATATTTGAAAAGAATTTCTGGTCAAGACATGCCCAATGCATTCACTAATAATCCTAATATTTGTTTTTAGTATTGATCAGTTAATCATTAAAAACACTATGAATTCCTGATTCACTGTTGTTTATAACTAAATTATTATAAATGTATATTTTATTTTTTTTATACTAAAAATATTTTTTTCGGTAAGTTAATCAAGTTTGTACTAATATTTCTTTTCGGTACGTTCCAGATCCTTAGAACAATTGCACGTTCAGAATTGCTGATTGCGTTGTAGAATTTGAAGTTAATTGTGTTAAAAATAACAAAAAAATGTAAAAAATGTTGACAAAGAATATATGTCCTGCGAAGAAAACCAAATTTTTAATAAATATTGTAATTTTTTTTACATAAGTTATATTTGAATTTCTGGTGAAAATTTTAATAATATCACAATATATTACAGATATAAACTTGTGCATTTCAATTAAACAGTGATATGGAAAATAAGTAAGAATTGTAATTTCATAGCGAGTCTATGAAGAAGTTGCACTAATTGCAGCATTGTAGGATAAGACCAATTAAAAATTAAAATTAAGTTAATTGTGAAAGTGAAATTAATTTTTGTTCATATTACAGATATAGAAGGCAGCGATACAATTAAGTGATTTTAGAACTAATGATCAGAACTCATGCTTTTCAAGATTGTTTAAAAATTTTATCTTGAAATTCTATAAGATTTTCATTCCGGGTGAAATTTTGACATTTGCCTGTGTGAAGACATGTTGTTTTAATTTTAAAGGTAAATTTTTAATTAATTTCCATTTAAGATATAGCAAAGTAAATGTTATCAATATATGCAGATATCAACATATGTTTACAGTTTATTACATATAAAATAAAATATTAAAAAATTTGAAAATGTATTATAAGTGTGTTAAATGTACCTTTGAAAATTCTAGTCCTACATTTATAAAACAAGGTGATTTGGTTCACCTTGGTGGATTTGGTAATTTTTTCCTAACGTTTTCTATATTTCCAGCCTTTTCTATATTAAGAGTAATTACATAATAACATATAATATAATATAATATAATATATAATATATGGTTCAAAGTTATGATAAAATGTTATAAATTTCTTGTTCTTGACAATTCTGCATAATTAATAAAATTCAATAAAAATACACTTACACGTTGTTTTTTTTTTACATTATACCGTTTTGATCATCAGGTTTAAAAATAGAAGAAAAAGGTAAAAATTCGTTTCAAATTTTAATTCTATTGATTAATTTGAAGAAAACTTTTTTACAGAGATATTTTAACATATTTGTTATTTAATAAATACAATGTTCTACAAATAAAATATTTTTGCTTAATTTAATATTTTATATTTAATAAAAATTAAACCCGTCTACTAAAGTAGGAATTTAGTGTTAATGATAAAATGTAACGATATGTTAAATATTTTTATTTGAATTATTTTTATAATTTTAAATATATTTTATCTAAATCCTCTTTACAGTAATTACTCTGAAGGTAATAATTATATAACAAATACGCAATTATTCACTGCCGAGTAAAATTAAATATTTTTAAACATCAAAACATACTCTTAAAATATGAGTTTATTTTTGCTAAATATATGCATTTATTTTAATGTTATCATAGCTACAATGTGTTATATTAAAATGTTTGTACTTTAGAGTTTTAAAATGAACCTAAATTTACAATAAAAGAAATAACGACATCCTATTTAATAATTTTGACTTTCAACTGAGACGATTAATTTGAAGGAAATAATTCTTCAACAAAATATATACGTACTTTGATAGTGTTCTTTAATATTTAATATTTATTAAACATGAAACCATATTATCAAAATACGGATTTACTTTTATTTAATAAATCATATACATTCATTTCTCTGCTATCAAAGTCACAATCTGTGCTTGAAATAAATATCAGAGCAAAATGATACGCATATCTTGCTTTCCAAATACAAGAAAAAATACTTTTTTTTCCTGCCCGGGATTAGGATAATTTATTTATGTTTTTGGCTGCAACATAAAAAAAAGAAATCAAATATTGCCCATGTCTCATTAATCTTTACTTATGTGGGGGTAGATAGAATAAAAGGAAAGAAATTTATTGATGTAGTTGTTCACATTATTGATGGGGGAATACCAAAAATATATTTCCAGGGTAAAAAGTGCTTGTTTAAATAAACTTGTTCTGATTTCGAAAATGTAGAAATGATAGCAAAACTCATGCATTATTAGGAACTTTATTCTTTCTTTATTTAGACGTTGAATTAATTAAGAAAGAGAGCAGGGAAGAGAGTGCTCGTAAGTGAGTATAACTTTCTTTTTTGTAGTTATTGTGGTATAAAAATGAAAGTAAATGCTCCGACATGCTGTGGTACATACTATCAAATAAATAACTCTATAAATGATAAAAGGGAACTATTTATTTTCTCTCAAACATATTGTAACATTTTTGTATCAAAAATTCTATACAATTATGGATTTTGAAACTGCATTCATTTTACAAAGATACACGACTGTAAACAACTTCCCTCCAGCTGGTGTCACACAGGGTATAGCAGAGGGATAAATTACTTTTCACAATTTATGGCTGTTTGCTGTATAGCATATATGTTAATCATAAAGAAATCTAATAATACAATATTTTTATTCTGGAAGCAACAAATAGGCTCCAAAACGCATACATATAAAAATGATATGACTATGAAACAAATTAATATAAAATGTTAAAAGTTCATAAATATATAAATTTTAAAACTCATTAGTTGTTAATTTGTGAATGCAAAATCATAACAATGATATTGCATTCACAATTTAATATCACTACTCGAACATTTTTAGAATTAATTTGTGGAATAAGTGGATTTATTAATTTACTGTTGAGTTGACCATAAACTAAGAGCTGACTGATTATGATAAAGCCATGAATTATCTGTATTTGGAATTCTTGGCTTGAAGTATATTAGAGTAAAAAAAAATTAAAGCATGGGACAATCAATAAGCAGCATTTTTAGTTTTGTAGTTCCAAATCATTCGAAATTTGTAAACCCTTCTTGTAACCTACCAGAGCCAGTCTCACCAAAGACGTTTAAAGGATAACGTTGATTGATCTTTGTTTAAACGGAAAATTGCGTTTCACCATTGGTTGGCGCCATGGGTTAACCTTTAAGCTTCGGCTGATCGCTGGCTTGCGTTTGGACTACAAATCGGCAGCATTTTCGAAAATTCCTCCTTCCACTTTCTCAAGAGGGAAAAATGTTTTGTCCTATTGTCACTCTCTGGGAGTAGAGGACGTTACAATGCAGGGTTGCTCTAAAACCAGTCTGAAAGGTGTTATTTGACATCTCACTTTGAGAAAGACCGTTAAATTTTGGAGCCATGATCAGATTAAATAAAAATAAAAACGACGAAGGAAAGAAACTTTGACTCGCTTCCAAACGAATTTGGTTCACAAGATAGAATGAATAGTTTACAAACAACTGCCAGACGTGGACAAAAAAGCGCCAGTTGATCCACATGTCGCCAAACAAAATCACATTGTTCCTTCCCGGTACTGATGCACTCGGCAAAACTTCAACAATAGGGAGGGACTGGCAAAATGACAAGTGAGTAATGACCCCGTCCCTGCAAAAGGGGAGAAATATCTACGGTACAACTGTTGTACCATAGCCGACTTTTATGTTTCTAAATATTTATGGTACAACTGTTGTACCAGCCGAAACCTAAAAGTTAATCGCGGTTATACGTTAAACGACTTTGGGGAGACCGACCCTTAATCTTGAAAATATAGTTTAATGAAAATATAGTGAATAATTCAGTGAAATGACGTATTCATCGAAATTTACTTTTCAAAGATATTTTGATATAAAGATTTTAGCATAATTTTTATTAATGAGACGATAAACATAATGAAACATAAGTAAATTATTAAGTTATTATGCGAGTTTGTAGACACATGTATTAAAACATAACTAAAACAGCAACATTAAAATACAGTTATAATACAGTTATAAATCAAAAATATTTGACACATTTAATTTTTATACAGCTATAGTTTGATAGTTTAAAAAATGCAAACACGTACTAGTCACTAGATGTGTTAACGTAACAGTTTATGATACTAGAGAACGAGTTCTGTTATTATTTAAATATTTAAAATAGCACTTTTCAAACTGTAACTTCAGCCTCATCATTGATATTCATTGTTACTGCTAGATATTAAGTAAAGTAAATGACAGCTAGCTTACACATACTGTTCCCGAGTGGCATGGGGTTCACCACATAATTGCAAGTGTGCCATGATCTTTGTATCCGTGCCACTCTTCTCACCTAATAAGTTTACAACACAATATTGTAACTCAACTCTTTTCTTAAGGGACCTTAAAATTCATGTATGTAAAATTTTAGTTTTGATGTTCGAAATAATGTGCACATATACATTAACAGTAGAATGCCCATTGGAGTTGTTTTGAATCTGAGCTACATATACTGTGTTACGAAGCACAGTACTCTATACTTTACACTCTTTATATATATATATATATATATATATATATATATATATATATATATATATATATATATATATATATATATATATATATATATATATATATATATATATATATAATATATATATATATATATATATATATATATATATATATATATATATATATATATATATATATATATATATATATATATATATATATATATATATATATATATATATATATATATATATATATATATATATATATATATATATATATATATATATATATATATATATATATATATATATATATATATATATATATATATATATATATATATATATATATATATATATATATATATATATATATATATATATATATATATATATATATATATATATATATATATATATATATATATATATATATATATATATATATATATATATATATATATATATATATATACATATATATATATATATATATATATATATATATATATATATATATATATATATATATATATATATATATATATATATACATATATATATATATATATATATAATATATATATATATATATATATATATATATATATATATATATATATATATATATATATATATATATATATATATATATATATATATATATATGTATATAGATAGATAGATAGATAGATAGATAGATATATATATATATATATATATATGTATGTGTGTGTGTATGTATAAGGAAAAGTAAACTGGATCGAAAAACAAATGTGAGCATTTTGTGTAAAACTCCTAAGAACTCCGAGAAAATTCTCAGGGGTTTTCAAATCTTAAATCAAGGGCAAAATTTATCTCTTCCTTTTGCATTTCCCTTTTTAACCCTTAACATAAATTTACCTCTGGGGCTACAGTTTACGCCCTCAGAGTAGGAGGTCTAACCAATTATAACTCTACATGGCCCTATCGGACAATTTAGGAAATTTCCAAACAAAAAGGACATGCAAGCTGTAGTAGGCAGACTTTTCTAGAGATTTCTCCACAGTATTGGACTGAGATATTGACCCAGGTGTTAAGAGTCTTTTACATATAATTTTATGCTAGCTGACCCTTCAGTTTGTTCTGTTCCCATGATGAAGTGGGAACCCGTCCTCCAACGTATATTAATAAAGGTCTCTAGCTAAAACATTGTCCTTTTTTATGGGCCATGAGTGAAACCACCCATGGTGAAGTCCGTCTTATTACATATATTCACTAGTAAATATGTAAATTCTATGAAATTAGTAAATTTTGGTTAGTGAATGTATAAACTAATATAAGTAATTAAAGTCTATATTTAAGTCAATTAGAGTTTTTGTTTTAAATCTATAATTGACTGTTAAAAATACATACGAATTCAAACATAGAGAATAAATTATAACTTAAACTATAACTTTAACATTTAATATGATTGTCAAAATTTGATAAAATAAATGTTTGCTTAGATTAAGAGTTCTTCGAAAATACAATAATACTTAGTAATACTTAATATAAATAAAAATATGAAAAACCGCTTGCAAGTCATTAAAGAAAACAAGTAACTGCATTTAATTCAACGATGTTTCAACTGATTCTTTAAATTTTTCTTTATTAAATTCTTCGAATTTTCAAATCCTTTTCCTATTAAAATACATTCACATTTTTGTTTCATGAATGTTCTATATGAAATTATAATAAAGCAATAATTTCAGTGAAAATATAATCAAATTCTTAGAAATCTTTTCTAAATATTATTTTTTTTTTCAAATTTAAGGAATAATTAAGGTTTTAAGAAATTAGCCAATTATTGCATAGTTGTTTAACAAAGACAAATTTACTCGAATATTTTTAGTTAAATTAAAGATATTTTATCAGAATGCATTTTTTTAAAATTTAATGCTACTGGATAGATTTGAAATGATAAAAGGTAATTGGTAATTGCAAAAGATAAATAGTAAATGCTAGTTTATTAACTGCTCCATACGTTGAAGCTTTTAACATTCTTTCTGTCAATATTTAAAGAAGCAGATAATTATTGTGGTTACCGCAACAAGTGACATCTGAACGTTAAACTGCGCAGTCATTGCGTAGTCATTTTTTTAAAAATTTAAAGCTACTGGATAGATTTGAAATGATAAAAGGTAATTGGTAATTGCAAAAGATAAATAGTAAATGCTAGTTTATTAAATGCTCCATACTTTAAAGCTTTTAACATTATTTCTGTCAAGATTTAAATAGGGAGATAATTATTGTGGTTATCACAACCAGTTAGAGCTGAACGTTAAACTGCGCAGTTATGCATAGGTAAACCGAATTTTCACCACATAATACGTCTCTATAAAATGAATTTGCATTTATTTCATAGGGACATATAAAATACCTATTGATTTGTATTTCAAGATATCCTTTTATCTAACTTATTCGAATTATCTTTGGAATATCGAAGTAATTGATTGTTAATTTGGATAACAAACTTAAGTTGTTTTGTTTTAAGTCTATAATTGACTGTTAAAAATACATACGAATTCAAACATAGAGAATAAATTATAACTTAAACTATAACTTTAACATTTAATATGATTGTCAAAATTTGATAAAATAAATGTTTGCTTAGATTAAGAGTTCTTCGAAAATACAATAATACTTAGTAATACTTAATATAAATAAAAATATGAAAAACCGCTTGCAAGTCATTAAAGAAAACAAGTAACTGCATTTAATTCAACGATGTTTCAATTGATTCTTTAAATTTTTCTTTATTAAATTCTTCGAATTTTCAAATCGTTTTCCTATTAAAATACATTCACATTTTTGTTTCATGAATGTTCTATATGAAATTATAATAAAGCAATAATTTCAGTGAAAATATAATCAAATTCTTAGAAATATTTTCTAAATATTATTTTTTTTTCAAATTTAAGGAATGATTAAGGATTTAAGAAATTGGCCAATTATTGCATAGTTGTAAAACAAAGACAAATTTATTCGAATATTTTCAGTTAACTTAAAGATGTTTTATCAGAATGCATTTTTTTAAATTTAATGCTACTGGATAGATTTGAAAGGATAAAAGGTAATTGGTAATTGCAAAAGATAAATAGTAAATGCTAGTTTATTAACTGCTCCATACGTTGAAGCTTTTAACATTCTTTCTGTCAATATTTAAAGAAGCAGATAATTATTGTGGTTACCGCAACAAGTGACATCTGAACGTTAAACTGCGCAGTCATTGCGTAGTTATTTTTTTTTTAATTTAAAGCTACTGAATAGATTTGAAATGATAAAAGGTAATTGGTAATTGCAAAAGATAAATAGTAAATGCTAGTTTATTATCTGCTCCATACGTTGAAGCATTTAACATTCTTTCTGTCAAGATTTAAAGAAGCAGATAATTATTGTGGTTACCGCAACAAGTGACATCGGAACCTTAAACAGCGCAGTCATTGCGTAGTCATTTTTTTTAAATTTAAAGCTACTGGATAGATTTGAAATGATAAAAGGTAATTGGTAATTGCAAAAGATAAATAGTAAATGCTAGTTTATTAAATGCTCCATACTTGAAGCTTTTAACATTCTTTCTGTCAATATTTATAGAAGCAGATAATTATTGTGGTTACCGCAACAGTGACATCTGAACGTTGAACTGCGCAGTCATTGCGTAGTCATTTTTTTTCAAATTTAAAGCTACTGGATAGATTTGAAATGATAAAAGGTAATTGGTAATTGCAAAAGATAAATAGTAAATGCTAGTTTATTAAATGCTCCATACTTTAAAGCTTTTAACATTATTTCTGTCAAGATTTAAATAGGGAGATAATTATTGTGGTTATCACAACCAGTTAGAACTGAACGTTAAACTGCGCAGTTATGCATAGGTAAACCGAATTTTCACCATATCATACGTCTCTATAAAATGAATTTGCATTTATTTCATAGGGACATATAAAATACCTATTGATTTGTATTTCAAGATATCCTTTTATCTAACTTATTCGAATTATCTTTGGAATATCGAAGTAATTGATTGTTAATTTGGATAACAAACTTAAGTTGGGTGTTGCAAGTGATCATAATTTCGCTACCATTTTACATTATATATTTTTCTTGTATTTTCAACACTTGACCAAAGATTATTTTTGATCAATATATTTCATCTCGATTTTATATTAATATTTTGTATATATATTTATATATATATATATATATATATATATATATATATATATATATATATATATATATATATATATTATATATATATATATATATATGTATATATATATATATATATATATATATATATATATATATATGTATATATATATGTATGTATATATATATGTATGTATAAATATATATATATATATGTATATATATATGTATATATATATATATATATATATTATATATATATATATATATATTAATGGTACTTACAAGAAATATTGTATTCATATAAGAATGAAAAACAATGTTTCATTAAACAGTAAAGAGATTAAAAAATATTTTTATATATTGCCGGGCCTAAATATGTGTGTAAAAATATAGTTGTAAATGGAAAATCTCGTAGTGTAGGATTAATTTACAGAATAAACAATGGAAAAATAATTTTCATCACTCACCTTCTTAATTCTGAAAATCAACTTGAACAAAAGAATATTTTTAAAGTTGTTCAAGATATTTTATTTCGATTTTATATTAATATTTTGTATATATATTTATTAATTGTACAAAAAATGTTGTACTCATATAAACATGAAATTTTTTAAAATTTAGACAGTAAAGAGATTAAAAAAGTACTTTTATATATTGCCTGGGCCTAAATATGTGTGTTAAAACATATTTTTAAAAGGAAAATCTCGTAGTGTAGGATTAATTTACAGAATAAACAATGGATAAATAATTTTCCTCACTCACTTTCTTAATTCTGAAAATCAACTTAAACAAAATAATATTTTTAAAGTTGATCAAGATATTTTATTTCGATTTTATATTAATATTTTGTATATATATTTATTAATGGTACAAAAATGTTGTATTCATATAAACATGAAATTTTTTAACTAAACAGTAAAGAGATAAAAAAGTATTTTTATATATTGCCTGGGCCTAAATATGTGTGATAAAAATAGTTGTAAAAGGAAAATCTCGTAGTGTAGGGTTAATTTACAGAATAAACAATGGAAAAATAATTTTTCTCACTCACCTTCTTAATTCTGAAAATCAACTTGAACAAAAGAATATTTTTAAAGTTGATTAAGATATATTATTTCGATTTTATATTAATATTTTGTATATGTATTTATTAATGGTACAAAAATATTGTATTCATACAAACATGAAAATTGTTTTTCATTAAACAGTAAAGAGATTAAAAAAGTATTTTTATATATTGCCTGGACATAAATATGTGTATAAAAATATAGTTGTAAATGGAAAATTGTGTAGTGTAGGATTAATTTACAGAATAAATAATGGAAAAATAATTTTCCCCACTCACCTTCTTAATTCTGAAAATCAACTTGAACAAAAGAATATTTTTAAAGTTGATCAAGATATTTTATTTCGATTTTATATTAATATTTTGTATATATATTTATTAATGGTACAAAAAATATTGTATTTATACAAGCATGAACATTTTTTTAATTAAACAGTAAAGAGATTAAAAGAGTATTTTCACATATTGCCTGGGCCTAAATATGTTTGTTAAAAATAGTTGTAAAAGGAAAATCTCGTAGTGTAGGATTAATTTACAGAATAAACAATGGGAAAATAATTTTCCTCACTCACCTTCTTAATTCTGAAAATCAACTTGAATAAAAGAATATTTTTAAAGTTGATCAAGATATTTTATTTCGATTTTATATTAATATTTTCTATATATATTTATTAATGGTTCAAAAAATGTTGTATTCATATATACATGAATTTTTTTTAAATTAAACAGTAAAGAGATTAAAAAAGTATTTTTATATATTGCCTGGACATAAATATGTGTGTAAAAATATAGTTGTAAATGGAAAATTGTGTAGTGTAGGATTAATTTACAGAATAAACAGTGGATAAATAATTTTCCTCATCACCTTCTTAATTCTGAAAATCAACTTCTATTAATATTGCATTGAAAATTAATTAAAATTAAAGTTTTCTCTAGGATTAAACAGTTTATGCATTATGTAATATTCATGTAATATAAATTTCTAGTGTAGGATAATTTCATCAGAAATTAGTTCCTGTCATCATTCTAAATTAGGACATTAAGTTTCATACATAACAATTAAAAAGACAAAGTTATACCACCTTTCTTTTAGACTGCATTATTTCGTTTTGGTCAGATTAATCATCATCCAGAAAATCTAGGCGTGTACGTCGCGTTCATTTTGTTTCTTTCAGGTCGAAATATTTGCTAGTCATCTTTAAAATTAAGATAGCTCCCCACTTCCCTCTCTTGGAAACTCGCCCTTGCGTTGTCTTTGCAGTGGGAAAAGCTTCACCTGTATTCGCGGTCTCCAAAAATATAAATCAGTTGCGTAGAACCACGTAACAGTTTTACGATCCACACGCGAGGGTCGTAAATTTTGAGACAGTATGCGAAGAATAAATATGTAGAGCTTCTAGATTCTAGGGAAAGGAAAAATTGTGTATGGATTTCCTCCTAAACTATTATCGAATATTTTTAATTCTGCTACAATTTTCTCCAGCTTTCATGCAAAATAGGCACGCATTAAATCTTTTTATGGAACCTCCTAGAGCGTTTATATGCTTTAAATTTTCAGAGACTGTAGAAAAAAGCTGCTTCTTCCCCCTAAAAAAAAGAGTTTCGTGTTACGAATTGCAATTAACGAAAGTGTGGTATTTCAAAATTAGATAGCAAAGTCATCCGTGAACAGCTTCTAAAATGTCTCATTATAGTTTCTATCAGGATTAATTTTGTAATGCAAAAGACAGACAGACACAGTTTTATTTTGATTCTGACTATAGAATGGAAGTCTGTAGATGGTCACTGTCTAAAACCTTTATATAATCTTAAATAATCTACAGATTCTCTATAATAAAGTTATATAGATATAATATATTCCTTTTTAAATTGTGCATTGAGTTTTATATATATATATATATATATATATATATATATATATATATATATATATGATATATATATATTATATATATATATATATATATATATATATATATATATATATATATATATATATATATATATATATATACATATATATATATATATATTATATATACAATATATATATATTTATATATATATTATATATATATAAATATATAATATATATATATCAAATGAGCTTACAAACAGATAAGTTTTCATTGAGAGCTTGGATATGGAGCTGTCAACAACACTCTATGCATGTCTTTGACGAAAAAGGGAAAATAGTGCAAGTTTTACTTTAAGGATGGTTTAACAAACTTATTATTATCAAGAAGACTGTTTTCCATTCGCTTTAACTATGGATCACGACAGTGTTCATTTATTTGTTTGTTTATGTGTACGCAAATCAACAGTGTATATCGAAGAGACAAATATTGAACAGATATTCTTTGATAGCACTAGACTCACCCGTTATTAACGTTGCCGGTTGATGACAGATGACAATACATGAATATTAATATGTTGTGTTATCACGTGAATTTACAACTGAGTCGTATGTTTGCTTTGAATTTATTTTAAAAAAGGACATCCAGGAATTTGAAAATTTTCTATATATTATTTTGTTTTAAAGGTATTAAAAAAGAAAATAGCTAAATATTTTGTAAAATATTAATATTTTATTTCCAATTTCTTCAAATAAATCTTAAATATGGTAACTGAAAAATTTATTGTTTTTAAATAATGAAGGTTACGTCAAATTGCCTAATCTAAGAAAGGTACAAAAGCAATGAAGAAATCTGGTTTTTGTCGTTAGATCACTCCCGGGAGGTATAAAGTAAATGTGGAGGATGACTTGCCGTATCTAAAAATCTGCAAGGTCCAGCAAGTTGGAGAGATACATAGAATCATATTGTTTTTAAACGATATACACGGCATCCAACGGACTAGTTTTATTGAAAAAAAATTTCGCTGGTGTATGTCATACTGTATTTCACACGAAAGAAATTTTCAAACGATTTCTACAAGGTTGCTGAAGATTTTATGTATCAATTACCAATATCAGATGAAACGTTAAGCTGGTCTAATGTCAGATATAATTCCAGTGATACAAATTTATTTCATTGGTGAATGAGACGGGATTAGTCAGAATGAGCTTAAAAGAATCCTTTCAACAAATCAATGCACACCTAACTTAACTAACAGGCTATTATACCTTAAATGACAAGCTATTGAACTCATCATTATTCTAATTAAATATCTAGAAAAATCCATTTAAAAATGCACATTATATTGTAGACACATTTTATATAGTAATAAAAGAACCCGTATGTGATGTTTCTGTTTATCATCTTTATTAAACATATTCCTATATAAAATATATATAAATGAATATTCCTATATAAAATTGGGTACTAAGGCCTGGAAAATGAAGAAAATTCCCTCTCTCACTAAATATTTACAAATCAAGAGTTCTTCCTTAATTAAGATAATTGAAAGAAGATTTTAATCAAGAATTTTTTAATACGCTGGGATAATACAATTTCACAAAAGTTCACTTATAGAATTTCACAAATTTTTTATTTTATTTCTTGTTTTTTGGTCCTTCTATTCGAAGAGATTTAACGTCTCGATATGGCATGTAATTCACCCAACTAAAGTGATAACTATTGCATAAGAGAAATTGATTTTAATATTTTTTCGAATTAAAACCATAACACATACACTAAACCACACCTATATATATGTATATACAGTGAAACCTCTCTGAGCGGCCACCCCTCCGTACCGAGAATATTTGGCCACTTAGAGTTGTTAGCCGATCTGAAGTGTTTTATCTACTATTATAAGATAATTACTATAATGCGTAATATAAACCTTCTGACATATATTCCTTATGTAAATGAAATTTAAAACTAATCTAAATCGAAAATAGTACTTTATATCATGCTTCTTTACGTTTTTATTAGAAAGGCTACAATTTTTTCTGTTTGTTATGTAGTCTTCATACTCCTTCTAAATCAATTTTTTTCTTTAATGACTTTGTTGATTCCCGTTCTTCCTCAGTTAAATAAGTCAGCTAACATTCTTGCCGATTTACCATTCTCATATTTACGCAGAACTTCAATGCTCTGCTCGAGATTTAGAAAAACGCATTTCGACATCGTTGTAACTCAGATCACTAACCAACTAATGAAATGAAACTGGTGTAAATAATATTTGTGCAATTCTTCCTCAACTTTAAGGATTGGAAATACAAACAAAGGCCATAGGACACCTGCAACGCTTTA
>CM063498.1:158110373-158125373 GCA_032207245.1 Pardosa pseudoannulata | reverse complement strand
CATAAAAGCTAAGAACTGTAAAGTTTAGTACATATATAAATTAAAATACAACTGACTGATCCACAATAAAATTCAATTTTTAATTAGATTTATTGGAAGATTTAAAATTTACTTTAATTATGAAAATATTTCTTGCCATTCTTTTCCAGTCTTGACTTATAATGAATTCATGATATTTTTATTCTATTTGTTAATACTTTTGAAGATTAATTGCTGAGTTATTTTATGTCTTTTACATACTGCTAGCTGTCTGAAAATCAACAACAATAATTAAGAAACCAGAAGGATGAAATGCATGTCATGTATACAAAGATGGTAAGATAAATCATAATAACTGCTAGGTATAAGCACACCATGGAAGACCGCAGCATTTACGACAAATTGTACATAGAGAGAAGAAAAACAGAGAAATAAACTGTCGGGGGATTTTTTGTGTATACAGTTTCAGTATGTCCCGGAATAAATTATTTTTTGGAATTCACCAGTGGCAGAATTACAGCTTGCATAGATAGCGGATTATTTAAAGAAGTATATCATTTTGTCACAGGTAACCAAGTCTCATTTACGCGAATAAAGATTCAGGGAAAGCAGGAGGGCACAACTGGCTACTGGCCGATAAGAGAGTTCACTACTGCCTGTTTGCAACACTCCACATAGGCATGTCACACGACTATGCCACTGATTGAACACAGTTTCACATCCTCAAATAAGCAAAACGATTACAGTTTATAATACAAAAATTGGTGTTCGTTTGAACAATCGTTTTGAACCAAAACGACAATGTACTTTCATGATGATCTACAATTTAAAGAAGTAGATCATTTTGTCACAGGTAACCAAGTCTGAATGTTCTTATAATTTCGTGTTACTATGTCTAAACAAGAGAGTCTTTTAGTACTCTACTGTCCTTCAGATGAATAACATGATCAGTTCATTTGGGGATGGGGGGAAGTAAATTTATGTAGTGAAGAAAATCTAACTCTTTTAGCATCTTGTACAATTCAGTGTTATGTATTCTTCGCGTGACACAATTTTCCCCCAGAACTGAATTCCCCAGATTTTAATTTCCCCCAAAACACTACTCAAAAATCTGCACTTATAACGAAATTTTTCACCTTCCTTTAATAGATTCTCCTACGTATAACTCAGGAAAGAATGGATGAGGATTTTGTACGTAAAGAGCTCAGTATTTCTAAATAAAAAATTAATTTTCAGCAAATGTTTTATTCTATAAAGAGTTTTATTACTCACAGTAAACCGTTTCCTTGATTCGTTAAGGGTATTATTTTTACTAAACATCAAATCTAAATAAATGACTTTAGCAAATGTGACTGAAAGGCTGATATTCCTACCGAAATGAACTTACCGAATAGAAATTACACTCAAAAAATAGTTTTTTATTTAATATTCATTGGTCTATTATGAAAGCAGTTATTTTTTTATATTCAATACAATTCCAATCACTTGATAATTGACATATTTTTTAATAATCATTTATCTATTTTATTATTTCAAACTCTCTCCGTTTATTTATAACTGTCCTTTCCTCCTGAAATTTCTTCAAAATATTGTTTTCTCTAGTATAAAAGTTAAATTTCAAATATTTTGAAATGCATGATCTCTCAATGCTTTACTTAAAAATAATGTTATAGACATTTAATAATGGGGAAATGAATACTTGCAACATTATTATTTCGCTCCTAGTCATATTTTCTCGAACTGCTTATGAGAAATAAATTTTATTGTAATGATTAAAGGTATTTTCGTATTATAAAAGTCATATGGTCATTAAAAAGTATGCGCATGGATGTTATTGTATAAATTTAATTTTAATGCATTTGATAATTTTACATATAAATATATTTGATATTTTTCTTTTTTTCTATTTTTTTCTAAATTTTATGATGTTTTGAAAACTTTTAAAGTTCTGTGTATAGCAGTTCATTAAAAATAGAGTAAAATAAATCTGTAAACACAGTATTAAATTATACTGTAATCTACGCTATAAATTAACAATTGTAGAAGTACTGACTGTTATATCGTAATTTTAAGAAAAAATAACAGTTGTAATTGGTCACATAATTTTGTCAACATATTATTCAGATTTGATTAATGACTGCATTGACAATTTTGACTGTTGCCTTTTATTATTAAATTATTTTATCAGTCAAGCCTATCTGTTTTGTTGTATTTATCACTGAGATTCAATGCCAGACTATTAATTTGATATCATAAAAACGATGCTAAGTCTATAATCTATAATCTAGTTTTCATATTTAATTTTTAGGTATTTGATACACGTAGACTGAGTTTCCATACTCATGAATACTGGTGATGACAAAAACAATCCGTGGAATGCACAGAGAAGCAAACCATTTCATCTGATACAAACTATTGCTGACATACCAAATCTACAAATAGCTTGACTTGATTTTGATTCTTGTCTTACTCATTCAACACATAAAATTATCCACAAATAAGAAAGAATAAAATATTTACAATATTACAGAAAATGTTATTCCTGATTTTCTCCCTTTTTTCGACTCAGCAAGTGATCATACCAAAACGACGTGAGTAAGAGATCTTTCACACATATAGAAATATGGGTTGGAGTGCCTTTCTATATAAGAGTCGCATTATTCAGTAAGTGTTTATCAGCCAGACTGGGGATGACATAATTCTGTAACATATAGACATACATCTCATCCGTCACGCTAACAGTTACAAAACCATATTCACGAATTTCCTAGAAGAAAATGAGCCCTATACCGGCAGATGCAATAAATACATACCACACCGTAACTTTCTTGTCATGCAATGATGTTTGCACGAAAGTTCTCGGATTTTCAGTAGCCCAAATTCTAAAGTTGTGGGAGTGAACGCATCCTCGGAGTATGAAATGAGATTTTTCGGTCCACAACATTTTAGACAACCAATTGTCATCTTCCACCATCTTTTGAAACGCACACACCGCAAATTCTCTCCACTTCACAAAATCATCGAGAAACAGTTCTAAATGATAATGGATTTTGCACGGATAGCATGAGACTACGGTTAAGTGCTATGCAAATAGCAGTGTATGGAATGCTAGTGCGACGTGTGACTTCAGAAGTACTTATTTCCCCATACATAGACTAACCAGCTACAATCTATATTTTTTCCGAAACAATAGCAATATTAGCACTTGTTATCCGGCCTTTACTGTGCTCATCGTCTACGCATCCCGTGGATTCGAACTTCAAAATCTTTCTTTTCACAACTGTAATTGTTATAGAACCTTCATCAGTTCGAATACAGTTCATTTCATACAAGATTCTCAAGTAGCACCATTGATATTTTGCTGACCAGTGTCATCTGTTAGCCCTTTATTAAAACTTTTTTGTGGTTAAAATAAAACAACCATGTCATTCTAAGCATGTTTATCAATTTTTACCTCTCTATCTACATTATTCCGTGAATTATTATTTTTTCAAATGTAGATTCATATTGTATTCATCCAGTATGCCGGCATCATTCTCCTTACTTGGTCACATGGAGATACTTGGCTACTTTGTCACTTATACTAATATATTTATATATATATATATATATATATGTATATATATATATATATATATATATATATATATATATATATATATATATATATATATATATATATATATATATATATATATATATATATATATATATATATATATATATATATATATATATATATATATATATATATATATATATATATATATATATATATATATATATATATATATATATATGTATGTATATCCACTAGAATCCATTAGAGGGTATATGGATTCAAACCGCTTGATTTTACTTACCCACTGGTAAATACATGGCAGCAAAGTATTTATTAAATTAGACCAGCATACAAGACCCTTCTTTATTTATGAAATCTATCTAAACTATTAAAAATGTTTAGTGATTAGTGCCGAAAATACCTTAAATACAGATCCATTATAGTTTCTAGATAATGGGCAAAAGAGAATAAAATGCCCATTCGTCCATCTTGTACTTCCCTACTAAGAGTTCGTGTTTTTAAATCTCAATGCTGGCGTGGATGTCCGTAGCTGTTCGAAATCGAATCTGTCTTATTAGCTCTCGTGTAGCAAAAATTTGACCATAGTGAACTAATATAACTAACTAACTTTACATTTAATACCAAGAGTGTATTACACAAATATTTTGTAATAAAATTTATAATTTGGATAAAATTATATGATTGAATTTTTACAATATGCTTATAGGTATATATTTGTTTGTTTCCATTACGAAGTGAATTCTATTACATATGTAATTATTGACTTTAGCTTAATTTATGTTACAATAGAATAAAAAATTATATAAAAATTTCAGTTTTAAAGATCTATGAATTTTATACAGAAATATAACTTTGTATTGGAAATTTTTGAAAGAAATAAGTCAAAAATCCGACAAATAACTCTTATTTTATTAATTCATACAAATGCTTTAGATGATTTTGAACGTTTAAAAACTATCTAGTAGAGGTAATTGAAAACTGTGAAATTTAATAAAAATTTATAGTATACATAAAAAATGTGAGCTGTTTATATTTTAGCATTTTAAGATTTTATAATTCTAAATATATCGCCTGTGAAATAAGTTTCTTTAACCTTTCTATAGTTTATATATTCTCTAGGGAATAATTGTAAGTAACTTTATTTAGAAAATTTCTAGTAATTTTAATAATTTATAGTCTTATATAAAGAGACAAATTTATTTCTTATATTTGTTTTCTTAATGAGAAAGCTTTTGTTAGTTGTGTACATTAATTAAAATATTAAAATCTATTTATATAAATACAATATGAAAAGTTAAAATATATATTTCGAAATAAAAAAGTAGTCAGTAGTTAATTGCTCCTCTTCTTTTGGTGAAAAATAAACCTTCAAAATACAGTGTAATGTTGCCTGTATAGTTCTACATTACAATACGAAAATATGTTATCACAGTCATTGTATTTGTATTTTATTTGTTGTGCTGTGAAATTACGTTAAAAAGTGTGGATCGCTTTATTTATAATGCATGTACATAAATGTAAACTGCATTTAAAATAATGAAATGTTTCATTTTGAATTTAACCACTATATTGTAATTTAAAATTAAATTAGAACTAACGAGGCATTTTATATACAGTTTGCTAACATTTCTGGACGTTAAACCTGCATTAAAAGCAGTTTATTTTCTTATATAATTTCCATACATTATTGTACCTTAAAATCAAAGGTAGCGGTATTCTAAATTTGCAATATATTAATGTACGAGTATATTACATGGAGAAGTACTAATAACAGTTTACTGACAATAAACGTTTTAAAGTTAACTGATTTTTATTGCCTGCATACATATAAAAGTTAGTTTATAAAATCCAGTTAGGTAAACTATTAAGTTTTTATAGTCTTAATATAAAATTGTTTTGATCCCTATATTTATTATCATTATTGTTCCTAAATGTTAGTATGTTTAGAAATGCACAAAATATAGTTACGATAAAAATCATTCAAATTATTAATCTCAAAATATATTTTTATACGTTTTTCTTCGATTTTTGGAGATTATTACAATTTTCTATCAAACATTATGTCAACTAATTTCTTTTTTTAAAGAGACAGATAATTGTATTAACAGAAGAAAAGTGTTGAAAATACATCATAAGAAGAAAAAATGTTTTCAGTAGAAATCCCTTTGTTTGGATTAACTCGATTTTTTGATTAAAAAAAGATTATTTCTAGTAAAATATATAAAATCCTTATAGTTTGTTTGTTTGCTATATAACAATGTTCTTTACAATTAGCATACTTATATAATATTTAAATATGAATTGATCATCTAGTAATACACTAAAAATTCGACAAAGTTTCCCACAAGATGTTTATTTTTGTGTATATTGATGTGGTAACCTAATTAAATTGAACGCTCTGCAGTATAAAACTATAAGTAGATGTAATTGATAATGATAATTGAAAATAATTTAATATAACTGTATACGTAACTGTCTATTTATGTTACATTTGTATGTCCGTTATAGTGCGTAGATTACAGAAGGATTGATGTTAAACCGACAGTAGTTGTTTAGATATTAAACTGTTAAGTAGAAGACGTTCTACAAGTTTTAAGGATAAAATTTGGAGTACATGATACAAACCCATTTTAAAATGTAAGTATCACTATTGCTATCATGTGAAATATGTAAAAAAACATACAAAATTTCAATTCTTATCCGTTACATATTTTATTCTTAATTGTCGAATATAATTGAGAGAACATTATAAAGTATAGAAACTTCATAACCGATAGTTTGTGGAAGGAATAAAAGTATTTCTTCAGTCCTTGTATGTGTGTGCCTCCACTCAAAACTTGAAGACTTGTGCGTTTATGCTTAAAATTATAGATACTACTACGGTATATTTCTATCTGCATATCAATTAATGCTTTGTCAAAATGTTGAATTATTTTCATTGTGTCTACCAGCGTTACATCAAGTTCTCTTTTAGACTGGATTGTATCTGGACATTATAATAGAAGGAAATAACAAATATAGCATTGATAAACCAGTAAATATCAAACCTTACGCTAACAATGACACACTTGACAAGGCTAGTACTTTGAAAGATCTCTTGCGCAAGTCTCTACACTTTGTTCCCAATAAGAGTGTCAAGTACAGAGTTTCTGGAAATGCTTTCTTCGTAAGACGATATTTTATGAATTCCTTTTTCCTTGTGACCAATACAGTTTGAAGGAGTTCTGATAGTTGGGGCTAGGTTGTATTTAAATAAAATTTTAGGATAAAATATACATTGAGGGCTTTTAGTTTCATCGCTGTCTTGCTATTTTAACAATATAAATATAAGTTGTACTCACTAGTCACTTTCCTTCAGTTTTTAGGTATATTTTACCATATAATTCAGAACAATATGTCTCATTTATTCCTAACTTTATAGAAACTATTCAACTGGAATAACATGACCTCTATATTAAAGAAAAGCTTACATAAATTAACTTTCCAGGTATAAGATAGAAAGTGTTTATGTTACCGGTATTGCAACGAACAACTCAATACCGGTACTTGAGCAGAGCAAGGTTCTGGTAGTGATTATAAAAAATGACGAACTATTTAAAAACGAAAATATAGATTTATTTTAAATCTTAAAAACATAAAAAAACACAACAATTCTCTTATATATCCAGCAGCAGACATCGCATAAAATTTAACATATACATGCAACTTCCTCTCCCACTCAGCCAATCACAAAAATACATAGTTCGTAGCTGCCGAGTGAGAGTTGAAGTCACAATCAAACGTACAGCGAGAGTCAGCTTTACAAATTGCGATTAAGAAGAATCGGTTAACTTTAAACAAAACAAAAACAAATTGCCGGGATTCATCGGGGGTTGAGAAGGTGCCGATTCAGCTGCAATTTCTAACAGTTTGTGAATTTTCTTTAGTATCATTATAATCAGACTGACTTTCTTCCTGCAAAAAATAGAGTAAGAGTTAAAAACTCTTTAAAGGCAAAAATTAATTTTGTTGCAATTCAATGCTTCAAATTAGAAGCATTTTCTTTTAACAAGAATAAAAACATTGTTTACGTATACAGAATTGTTCCAGAGTCAGGTGTTTTTTTTCTGTGTTTGAACCTGGTATTTATAAATGCACACTCGTATTACATTTAATATTTAGTTAAATTCTTTACAAATTGAAAATAGATGTTAATTTTAAAGGTAATATATTTTTCCCAAAGAAAATGTAGAAACGATTTTCCTAAATTAAAAAATAACAAATTTAAAACCACTTTACTGCTTTTGCTTTCAAAATACTACATAAATAATAAATTACATGATTTTAGTTACTGCACAAATGCTATTGAATGTATAAGTGGCTTGATTTTGTAACAATATACAAGAAATATTTCTTTGATATTACTAAATGTTACGCATATGGAAATATTTATTAGAGTTTTACGGAAAGTAAATATTTAAAATATTTATTGCCTTTATCATTGTGCAGAGTTATGTGAACTTACATAATGATTCAATATGCGTTCTTCAAAGATTATACGCTAAAATTGTGTAATTCTCCTAATTTCTTTTTTTTTTCCAAAGCAGTTATTCTAATTAGAGAAAGGAGAAACGATATATGGAATAAAATAACTTCCCAAAAAAATTAAGCTTGTGAAATTGCAATGTTACGTAACTAAATTACTTTTCTCTAACAACGTTTGTGCCCTTTTCTGGTGACTTTTACATCATTGCTTAAAATACACTTAAATGACTTTTCGACTCTTGCATGTAATGAGAGAAAATGCTGTGAAAGAAACTTCCTGACTCTGAACTATGCTGGAAGAATACATATTTTAACCATTGTGGGAAAACAATTTTATTTTATTTTTCGCTAATACAGACAAACATACAGTAGAGCACATATTTCTAGTAAGTGATCTAAAGTAGAATTATTTACTTTCCTTCCAAATATAGATGGACGGAATTCAAAATTCGTTATTGGAAAGGTAAAAGTGTTATATTTTACTCTTTTGTACATCAGTTTATATATTTTGTAGTTTATCATTATTTTTCCGTAAATCGTTATTACGCCTATAATTATACTAATTTGATGCAACTTATATCGTATTTACTTTATACAAGAGGTGATCCAAAAATAAGATTAAGATGAAAATACTTATATATCTGAAGCTATCTCGCAGAAGAATTAGTTATGGAGAATAATTGTAATTTGGTCTTATATGCAACTTTGCATAATTTTAGTGACGTACTACCTACAGAGTCACTTGTAAAATTGACGCAAATATCAACACCTTTAGGAAAGTGGTCTCAGAGCTGGTCGAAGTAATCCTCTCAGTTATTCGATTTCTGTCATATTGAGCATATAACTGAGGCTTAAATTTACCAGTGGCTGCTATAAGTTTAAGGAGATAACATATTTTTTTCGGCATGTAACAGAAGGGAATCGATATAGCCCAAATCACTCATACTGTTGAAACAGTTTTGCTGGACCATCACTGAACAAGCTCGCCTTATATCTCAGAACTACTTCGTGACTTTCCCTTATTTCCTTACTCTGAGAAACACTAAGAGTCCAACGATTCTATTCAGTCTAGGCAGTGAATAAGTTGTAAAAATTATAAAAGATATTTCTCATGGAAACCAAAACTCAAATTGCATATGAATTCAATTTCAATTTTGGCCATCCATTCAAAAAGGCTTCACAGAGGTAAAGAAAGTTGAACCCTATTTATTTTCCCATTATTTAGCAGTAATTAATGTGAATTAGAATAATTCACATTAATTTTACACATTAATCTTCACATTAATCATTACTCTTACATCTGAGAGTACTATAGTTCTTATATCTTCTTACTTTCTAAAATAAATATATTTCCATTAAAACTAATTAGATAATTTATTTTAAGAGTAAACGGAGCAATAATATACCATACATATTAAATAAATATATCAATTTATTTAAATCGATCGGTATTTCAATAAATATTTCAATATATTAAATACATATATCAAATGCATATTAAATACATATTAAATTATACATATTATACATATTATAAATATTAAATAATATACATATCAGTTGTTAGTCAATTAGAACCCAAAAATGTTTCAAAGAACTCTTTTAAGTATCTTTTAGATAAATCAATTTCATCTTATATTTTTATGCAGCTTTTTCTATTATGATATTCAACTAAAATATATTAAAATGTATCTTTTCAACATACAATTTAAAGGAACCTATCAGTCTAAACATGTCAGAAGCACCGTAAGTCTTATATTAAATGAACTGCATTTAGAAACACACAATTAGTACAGTGTAAACACTCAAAGTATCATATAAAATGCAAATGCATATCATACATATTAATACATATTTGCAATGCATATGTTAGAATACGTTCTGTATACAAAATTTTGGAGTTTTCATTTAAAAAGTATTATTTAATTTATACGTCTACAAATGAATTATCTGAAATAAATATCTTTGTATTAAAGCTAATTAGATGATTTATTTTTAGATTAAACACAGCAAAATACAATTAAAAATCAATAAAGTCATTTTACACATATTGGTTGCTATTCCAATAAAACCCGAAGATAAAATGCAAAAAATAAAAATTAAAAATTGAAAAACTCTAAAAAATGCCTTTTAGTTAAGTTTGTTTCATTTATACTTTTATGCAGCTCTTATCTTTTACGAATGTAAACTACTTAAAAGATATACTGAAATATGTCCTTTTATGAAACTGTCAAAGGTAGATATAAATCAGGGGTGGAAAAACCCAAATAGTTTGGTGGGCCAAAACACAATTTACTGAACTGAGGTGGACCGCACATGTAAAAATAAAACAACAAATTATTCAAAATATTTTATTATCGGGAAATATTCAAATATGTATTTTTACAGTGCCATCTGCGACTGTACATAAAAGTTGTGTTATATATATATCATAACTAAAAAGACAATAAACATTAATTATACTGTATTTATAATCGCCCTCAACACCTTACCCTCCTCCCTAATCAATGAGGGTTAAAATATTATTATTATACTAGCATATAGCCCATCATATGACGGAATTAGTAAAATTCTTAATAACTGTTCCAGAACTATTAAGTACCCTATGAGACAGATAAAAAATGGTTTGGTTTTTGGCTGAAAATGATCTGGTTCACTCTCAATAACTTATTTATCTCCATACTCCTCTAGAGTCTCCCGATCATGTGAACGCAGTTTAGAATCAACTTGAATTCATTGAGTCAAACCGTGTGGTTACGTATAATAAACAAACACACAAAATAACAAACTTCTTAATTTCCAAATATATATAAAAGTTAAATATTTATCAGTCCTTGAAATAGACTTCTTGCAATGAAAATTTTATCATCGGTATTAACAATAAATTGTATGAAAATAATTTATTGTTAATACCGATGGTAAAATTTTCACTGCAACAAAAATAATCGACGATTCAATTTAAAATTATCACACATGTACCTAATCTATTATTCAATCCAAATATAAAAGAAAATCATTTACGTAATATCTAAGTTCAGTGATAAAATATATTAAAATAGTGTAGACGATATTTAAATAGTTTAAAATATGAAATGACTAAATGAGATGTTTAAAGGAATGACGTCACAATTCTAGAATTTTTTTTTTACCTATTTATTAAGCGATACATTCATAAATTGAATCGCCTGCTCTTAACAAGGGAAAATAGGGCTCGAAATAATGGTATTAAACTCTCGAAAAAGGGGGAAGGGTTGGATTTCGAACGTTTTAAAGACAACAGTATTGTTTGCTGTGAAATGAAGAATATTTATACCAATTTATTTTAGAATCGGTTCGATAGTTTAGGAGAAGATAAACTTTATTCGCATTGAATGGATGCCTCTATCCATTCCAGGTCCAACTGCTTCATAAATTGGAGTATAGACTGACAGATAACTTAGGCTATTATTATATAGAGGATTTATACTATAAATATATATTGTAGTTTATTGACAAGCACTACCAAATGTATTATTTTAAAATTAATGTGAGATTTGTTTTGGTATATTACTAGAGATTTTGTTCATATATGAATGTAAAACATAGTCGACGCGCATCGTAATGTTTTGGAGGTTAGAATTTCAAACGTATCGTTAACTTGCGTTTTCTAAATAAACAATACCTTAATTATTCCTTTACAATTAATGATAACTTCACAATATTCATAAATATAATTTATAACTTTCTTTCCGTACAACTTCCACTGACTGGTTGGATAGAGCACGTGCACGTAACGCGAGTTAGTTGGTTGTATAAGTAATGGCCGATTGACAGAATATTTTAGAACACTCAAATTTCAACGTAACCTGTCCAACCCTACTCAAAGAGCAGGTTTACGTTGGTTACTATCTTAACATATATAATATGTGATATTTATTATTGCAAACATTAATAACTAAAATTCAACTGTATATAGTCAAAATGACTAAAACAATATAGACAGTTGAAAACTTCAATTGGGCCACAAAAATTTTTAAATGAGCCGTATACGGTCCATGAACTGTGGGTTATTCATGCCTGATCTAAATGATACATTGTGTGTTATATGAAAAATTTTAAAATTGGTAAAAGTTTATAAATTTTTAAAAAGCAATTACATACACAAATCGTATACAATTATATGTTATATAGAAATATATTAGAGTGCTAATTAGAATATTTAAATTATAAAAAATAATAACCAAGGATTAAAGTTGGTATTTCATACTTCATTTAATCTTTTAATTTTCTCAAAAAATAAAACTATAATGGAAAAAAAAGTTAATACATTTTCAAAGTAAACAAAGCAAAATACAGTTAAAAATAAATAAAACAAATAATGTTATAAATGTCAGTCGTTATTCCATTAGCGCCTGAAATTTCTAAAATGTTTCAAAGAACCCTATTAAAGCATCTTTAAAACATGTTCTTTATACTTTGTGAGATCCAGTGCCATACATTTTTTCTTACGATATATAAAGTCCCCAGCTTACATAAACAAAGCTAATGTACCCCTTGGCGATCATCAAAGATTAAATAAAAAGCCAAGAAATAGCCTTTTATTTAGAGTCTAAAAGACGGTTATTTCTGGTTCTAGAAAGAAGAAGTACATATTTATAATGATTTAACCTCAGTAAATGTCTTCTTAAAGTATGTCGTGCGCACACGGAAAGGGGTAGTATTTTTTAAACAAAAACTTTCCTTGTCTGCTTGCCACAATCTTCTTTTAATATTTTAATTAAATATTTGATAGTGTTACAAGAAATAATACCTTTTCGAGAAAAATGCTGTTATATTTTCTTCTAATGGATAAAAAACAATGCAAAAAAAGAGTCAATTATGCTTAAAGGAAATGTTTTAAAATCACATCGCGTAGCTAGGTCTTGATATATCTCTTTATCTAATGTATTCTTTTAAATATATCTTCTGTTTAACTAAAGGATTAAGTACTTTTTCTTGTTTTTTTATGTATTATATAAATGTAAGTAGAAAACGTAAAACATTAATATACAAAACGTTTATATGAGTACTGATTAATGTAAACAGTACTGAGAATTAATATAAATAGTATGAACATACTTAATTAAATTACACGCAAAATCCTGTCAACCCAAATGTGGACATCCTTTTACTATTATTACCAGTATTTGAAAACAGTATTGGGTTTATTAATTGTAGGCAAGATCATATGTTAAAGATATTATGTCATCTTATTTCCCATATACTATTATCATTAGTATTTGAAATCTTTACTGCGTTTTAAACTATCTATATTTTGTATGAAGATTTTGATTTTCTCAATAAAAAATTACTTCAATTTGATATAAAATTTAGTTTCCAATAGTCTCAACTTTATAAACTTATCTTGCTCGTAATAGAGTTTCATATTGCTATTATCTCGTGTAATTTTCCACTATTTTTTAAGATATACTACTTGCTATATCAAAATTTTTATCAAGATATTTTTAAAGTTAGAGCTTTATTAAAAGATTTGTGAAAATATTCACTTTTTAATTAGCAAGTTTTTTTTAAAATTTCATGATAAATCTAAGAAAGGTTATTGATAAGGAAATTTCTGAGTCTCAAATAGTATGTCTAATAGTATATAATGTTATTTTATTATTATTATTATTATTATTAGCAGTGTATGGAAATTTATTGTGTTTTAGTATTTCAAATTTATCCTATTTCCAGGTACTTTGTTCATGAGCAAAAATATTTTTACTGTTAAATATAGTGTTTAATAATATTGAATTTACTTACATTAGTGTTCCTTACTCTCGCATTTGGATTTAATAAGAAAGATACATTAAAACGATTGTTAATTTAACCATACCATAAAAGATTAGATATGAAAGTGTTTAGTAATTTCAACAAAATCTAAAAAATTAATAGGCAGGTTAAATAATTGCATTAATTTTGAATGGAAATGGATGCATTTTCTGTTGATTATTTAAAGAGTTTAACATTAATTTCATATAACAGAATCGGTGCGATTTCTAAATGTATCTATACAATTTAATCTCACAATTTGTAAAATTTATTTCAGTACAATATCCACATATTTCTGTAAAGAGGAAAAAAACAAGTTTAATTATCTAGATAATTTATTATGTGAAATTTAATAATGAAATACTTTAAGGAGCTAAAAAGGTGTTTTCTTAAAAAGGGCGGATGATATTCGAAGGGATAGCACGCTGGTCACCTGTACAAATTAGAATCCTAGTCCTGGCATAATTGGTCGTAATTGTCATTTATCATCCGAATAAGAATTAAGTATTACGTACCAGTCTCATCATATCTTGTGTAGCACACTTGTATATTTTATCTTCTTTAAAACCAATTTATTTAATAAAATAAAACAACGAATATATACAATAATGAAATTGAATGACCATATTGTTTCACAAACCGAAGCATATAAATAACTTATGGTTGAAATACCACATTGTCTTTCTTGTTACTAGTTGTAATCGAGCAGCGGTAGCTCAATTGGTAAAAGTAACGCTCTTGTAACTGGAGGGTTGCGGGTTCCGAGCCCGAGCTGACCTAAGATCCTCCTTGTTCGTTAAAGGTGATTGGGACACATGAAATATGTTTGTGGTCAGAATGTCCTACAACTTCTCGATCAATACCTCTGGGGGTGGCAGGCAAAGGCTATGAGTCTTCTGCTTGGTCCCTGCTTCAGAGACCACTTGAGCAAAAGTCGTATTTTTATCCTTGCACTATTCGTTAAAAAGAAATCGCACCCCTTTGGCTTAATAAGAGTAGAGTATGGCTCATTCCTGCCTGGTTTGACAAAGTGGCATCATAAACATAATTCTTTCCGTTTTATTATTGCGCTTTTTTCTCGTCTCTTCTTAATAAATAACAATCTCATTCTTTTTACATTTTCA
>CM063498.1:158010373-158105373 GCA_032207245.1 Pardosa pseudoannulata | reverse complement strand
CGATCACTGATATGAATCGATCGTTCTAATCGACTGATATAAACGATCACTGTAAAATTTAATGTTTTTAAATTTCATGTTTGTTTTACTATTAGGGGTATACCTCCTTTAGGTATACACGGGTGTCACGATCCCGGGTTCACCTGAGTGATCTTTATTCTTCGTCTTCCCTGGTAGTCCCGAACTTTCCTCTGTAGAGTTTGTTCCTTACTGGGGGCCGAACGATGGCCGATTGGTTAGGGTGCTGACCATCGATTACAGAGTTCGTGGATTCGAATCCCACAGTGGCATGGATGTTCGTAGCCGTTCGGAATCGGCTTTAAGCAGTAGGTCCCGGTCTCATTAGCCCTCGTGTTGTAAAAAGTAGACCGTAGCACTCCAAACCAAACCAAACCAAACCTTACTGGGGTCGACCACATTAATCCTCGAGCCAAGACGGAACCTCTCGTAGGTCAGCTGCAGTATCCTTACAGTTGTGGTTATTGTCGTGGCGACTTGATTTTCAGTCGCTGTATGTCTTCGGATGGGTCAGTGTGAGAATTTATCTTACTATTATCTGCCCATAATACCTTACATTTGTTGTTCCGCTAGATCACTCGGCAAAGGCAACGATCTCGTATCTGAGAGGTTGCTAGTTAGGAGTCCGAGCCAGCCTGTTATTCGCAGTGTTCGTTAACCCCTTAATGCACAGTTTTTTTTTAAATGTCCGTCAAAAAATCAATTTTTTAATATAAAAACCACAATTTAGAACGTTGTCTTGCCAAGAAAATTACAAAAATAAAAAAAATAATCAAAATTTGAGTACGTTGGATATTTATACAATTGGTATGATTTCTAATTTTTAAAATATTACTATTATTGTCAAAAGTGTATATAGTTCAATTGGTAGGAAATCTGAAATTGATATCCCTTGATAAGTAGGTGTCAAATATGTAACCCTTATATTTCATATCTCAAGAACAAAGTATATAAAGTGACTCCTCGAGTCAAGGATGTCTTTACAGCCAGAGCTTAGTAAAAAAACAGTTAACAATTATATTTTATTTTACATTATATTTTAGTAAAATATATATTGAAAAATGAGGGAATCAGAATCTGAATATGAAAAGGCTGTCAGAAAGCGGCTCACAAGGAACAGATATGTCGTAAGTGATAAGTAGAAAAAAATATATTTTATACTTGAATAAGTAAGTGTTATAGCTTATAATCCCATGTAAATGATAAATATCAATAAAGCAATTGTTCTTTTTATTTTGCTTTTACATTGTTATTTTCAATTCTAGATTGCATTCGAGTGTGAAAAATTATAGCAACATAAAGTACTACGCCGCTCGAATTATATCGAGTGCGCACAGTTTGGCTAGTTTAGCGCACTCGAGTTAACTCCAGCGTGCACGTTAAGGGGTAAAAGATGACTGGGACACGTAAAATATATTCGTGGTCACAATGTGGCAAGCCAAGTCTATGGGTCTTCTGCTTGATCCCTCCTTCAAAATTACATGAACCCAACGTGAACGTGAGCAAAGTTGCTCTTTCACCTTAACGATGTTCATTAAAAACGAAATTCACACCTTTTGCCTTAATACGAGTATCTATGGCTCAATTGTGCTTGGTTTGTTCGAGTGGCATTGGTATACAACAACAACAACATTTAAAATAGTCATCAACAAATATTTGGCAGGCATGACTTAAACAATTATAGGCTAAACGTAATATTTTTATTATTTAACCTGAGATTAAAACAGGAGTTGGAAGTTATATCTATTTTTAACACTTTGACTGCCATGGCTATCATATGTGATATCCAGTGATATTTCCGTTGAGACACTGGCTATCCGATATGATAGCCATTGTGTTTCAACACTTCAGGCCATGGCTATCAAAGATGTTATCAGTTACATGAAAATCGTATTGGAGTTTGATTGTTGGGCTCCCTACGATGTGTTAGGTATACGTGGTTTGCGCAAATTGGTATATGTGACGATTTTATGAGCTAAGTTTTATGAAAAATTAAATATTTGGAACATGCAACAAAAAAGGGAATATATATAAATAGAGAGAGTTTGTTTTAAAATATTGTTTGTTTTGAAATATTGTTTTTATATATAGTTTTATGTTGAAAAAATACAAATTACACAAAAAAAAAGTTTGGCCCCGTTGTGAACATTTGCAATTTTGGCTTGGCAGTCAAAGTGTTAATAAAAATATGAGATTCAAGTGACAAATAATGTTAGAATATCTCAAAAGAGTCGATGCTTTTTACTACTGTCCTGTAATACACAACATAAAGTACAGAAAAATCAACAAAATTGATATTCCAAAATTGAAACATTTTTGTACAATTTCAGTTTAACTATTTCTATTTCATTTTATTAAATTAATAGGTATAAAGACAAAAATATATTTTGAAATTATGAATATAAAGAGATGGGCTTTGAAAACCCCATTGCAGGTTTAGGCCTATTTTTACCAATGTTGATTAGAACAAACAGGGATTATTTCCAATATAAATATATAGTCGCTAATATCAAATTACCTCTTATTGACTTTCGTGAATTTGTGTATCCTTTATCCCTATAAAAATGTTAAGTAAATTAACTGTTTAAAAATTAAGTAGCTAACAGGTAATATTATAAAAGGTATTGTTTAATATTTTATAGTGTTTTTAAAGGTATGTAACCATAACTAACTATAACAATTTCCTGGCGTTTCAATATTGATTTTAATATTTCCTTGGCTTTTATTTTACTTATTCTCCGTCATTATCATTATTTAAAAAAGTTTTAAACAGTAAAATATAAAACATTGAATATTCAAATTATCATTAATTCAGAGGAAGCATTTATATTAATTTCTTGAGAAAAACGTAATGCAAAACCAGGAAAAAATATCATTAGAGGAGTAACTCAAAGGGGTTGAAGTACATTACAGGTGTATAACAATTCAACGCAAAGGTTACAAAAAAGCTATAAAAATGTATGCTCCGGAATTAAAATATTTTCTAAAACTATTACTTCTATTTAAAATTTTAGATTATCTTTCATTAATTTTAAAGGCATGAAGAAAAGGTGTTTCTAATTTATGCATAAAAAAGTGAAGGGCTTTAAAAACACAATTGCAGGTTTTAGTCATTCCCATAAAAGTGTTTAGCGTTAAAGATGATTAATGAGTTTTACAAATCAATTTATTAGGCGCGATGTACGGTGAGGATTCAACATCCTTGTTTCTATCATCAATTCAGATAAATGTCAGATTCTGGATGTGTGTTCAGCATTAACAAGTCGATAAATCCCTTTTTTCTCCTCGTCTTCAACCTTATCATTCTCGCGTAGAGGTATAAAGTAGTTTGCACTTATTGAAAGAATTAACGTCTGTTTCGCTCCTTTGAAATGCAATTTAAATGCCAGATTGTTAATCAAAACTATGGTAAAGATTAATTCGGAGTTGGAAGAGAAACCTGCGGTTTAGAAACTATTAGTTATTCTCAACCGCTAAGGTCACATTGTTTATAGTTTTGGTATAAAAATGCTATGATTGCTAAAATGCTAATACTTGTTGAATAGATTTTATGCGTATGTATTTGTCTTCTCATTTTGTTTAAAATAGTAAACAATTTTTTAAAAGAAATAACATTTGTTCTGAGATGATTAATGTACTTTTACTACACATTTACTGACATAGAATACTAACACATTGTATGCGGGATACGTACTAGTACGTTTTCTGTAATTGATACTTGAGAGCTGGGCACGTACTTGTACGGGTAATAGTAACAACATACGTTTGTGGGTAAAAAAACAACGGTATATACAGGAAAATGAAGCCGAATGTTCTTGTCTACTATATAGATTCTGGAATGTAAAAATGTTTATATATAACATAATTCGAAAACATTAAAATTATATACTGATTTTTCTATTTAATTTTCCATATTTACCTTACTATTATAAATTTATCCACTAAAAATATTTTTCGTTTACGAAAATCTTATAGTTGTAATTTATATACTTGTATTTATATAGTTGTTTATATAATCCAATATAAAATACGAAAAGTTGGTAAAAAAATTAAAATATTTCCGATCTACTGACATTTAACTGAATAACTAAACTTACGAGCAAAACGCCCGCTTCCGATACAATTTCGCTGCGAAATGTACCCGCACACAAAGTGTTAATTTAGCATTAGCGGATAGTTCAGTTATGTTTAATTTAATAATAGCAGAGAGAGAGTTTTAAATAATAATTAGTGAGAAAATTATAAATAAATAGGATTATATTTCTAAAATGTTGCTTACCATAAATATAAAATAGGATTATTATAAACTATATAAATTTACCAAACAGAAAAATTCGACGATAAGCACAAACGTTTCTTATTAATTGGTAGATTAGGAGCACTACGGCTGTGGTTTTGTTACACGGAACTAAATGGGATAAAAGATAACTATAACATTACTTCAATAAATTCTGTGTAAAGATATCATACAATTATTATGTTTATTCATTAAAATATAAAAAGTAGATAAACCATTTTCTAATATTTTAGTATAAAATAAATTTAAAAAGTTGTTTCTAATTCTTATTAATCAAAATTTCAGTTGTAAAATATCATCTGGTAGTTCTTATAATTTCTGCTTATTTTCAAAAGAAAATATTTTCTGTGTCAAAAGATGTGTATGATGTTACATACATACATAATTTATCTGTTCAATTTTCTACTTTATCTTGATACATATTTTAAGACTAAAATATAAATAACAAACAAATTGTTTATTAGTTAAATGTATAATTGCTAAAAGTATCAGCATAATACCTCGTCGTTGCCTTTGAGGCTAGGTACCTCAGTTGGCAAAGACAAAGCTTTCATAACTGGACGGCTGTTGGTTTGGAGATCAAGCTAGCCTAAGATCAACAGTGTTTCTCAATGGTGATTATGTGGTCACAATATTCTCCAAGTACTCAATTAATACTTCTGGGCTGGCAGGCTTAGCCTTTAGGTCTTCTGCTTCGTCCCTGCTTCTAAATTGCCCACTTGAGCAAAGTAGTACTATCACCCTGGAAGTGCTTATTAAAACGGAAAGCCCCATTGCCTTAATACAAGTAGCTTATGGCTCAATCTTGCTTGGTTTGACAAAGTGGCATCAAAAACAACAACATAATATTTTTTTTATAATAATATGGATTACGGATTTTTTCTGCCATAAATGTATATCTCCTTAATGTATGTATTAATACGACACCGTAATTGATGTATCTATTAAACTGAAATGATATTAGGAGGTGTAATTTTACAAAGTTCTTTACTTTTCCTTGTATTGCTTAGTGAAGATGTTTCAGACATTACCAAATGAACATGTTGCATTGACAAGAGACTTAATTTTCAATAATATTTTATTGGTAAGTAATATAGCCCTTCTAACATAATGACACAAAATCATGTAGCAAGGTTTTTCTCTAATATTACTGTTAAAACCTAGAAAGCGTTACTTGAAATACAAACTCACATAAGATTTAAATTATAAACAGGCTTGTATGTGTGAATAAAATTGTTTATCCTTATTCCCATCAAACAAATGTATGTGTACTATTATATTTACACAACAGTATATAATATCTCTTTAATAAAGTGATTCAAAGCCGCATTACCACATTCACTTAATGTATGTCCAATTTGACAGACATGGAAAAAACTCTAAATTAGAATGAATTGGCAACACCACTTTTGCATCTGCTCAAAACGAGGTAAGTATCATGGGGCATATTAAGCACAATTTATTGAATGCAAGTCGTTATTTGTTCCTTTTGTACGAGTAGGAAACCATTTGCGTAAGTTTATAAAATGAATAAAGCCGTTTTTTTCGTATTATACTTAACTTATCTTCTAAACCCTTCCTAAATTTTTGTTCCATTCATTAATACACGTACAATGTTGTAAGAACATAGTTCATAAAAATTATCAGATAACTTATCCAGAGTCATTTAACTCTCAGAAACACTGAAAATAAATACAACATTTCACTTTCATAACAATTGAATTGGAAGTGATTACTAAGCAATGAATTGAAAAGTAAGACAAGATTAACACCATCTACTTTTTTTAAGCAATTTTATTTTTGTGGGCATTTCTGAGATAATAACTTATATTTCAATTTCAAAATATATCATTGAAAATACGAATATTGATAGGAGATTTTAAATGGTAACAAATTTAAACTTACAGAACTGAAAATGAGATGATATTTAAGATTTTTCTACGAATCTATAACTGCATCTGGTTCCTGTACTTGGATATTTTGATAATTTGTAACTTAGGTAACATAAATATGAGTTTCCTAAATGTCTCTATTGTTAACAAAAGTACAACTGTACACCGTCATGATTGTGGTTTCAAATTGTAGTATTATT
Source organism: Pardosa pseudoannulata (assembly GCA_032207245.1). Lineage (NCBI taxonomy): Eukaryota > Metazoa > Arthropoda > Arachnida > Araneae > Lycosidae > Pardosa > Pardosa pseudoannulata. Next base: position 158,098,966 of record CM063498.1, on the reverse strand, counting down.
TAACGCTTTTTATGTTAGGGTTTTATTATACTATGCTCAATTTGCCAGAAGAAAGGTTAGGGTGATTGATTTATTTAAAAATATTATCCAGACAAGTGTTCTTTTTCAGATGTCTTCAGTTAGATGTTTTGTATTTGATTTAACACGAGTAAGAGAACAAACGGAAATGCTAAATTATTCCTCTAAACTGTAACATTAATCACGTCAATGCAGTTATCATTTGAAATTGTTACCCAAATCGTTTTTACTCCTTGAATAATTCCAACAGTTCGAAACTGACAAGTGCAACCTTTGTAATACTATTTCTAATGTAAAAAATTACACGTTGCTGAATAATAATTATGATAAGAAAACAAGACATATTTTAGAAAAATAAAAATAACAAATTATGAAGAGTTAAAATGTATATAAAATAGCTAAATTCGAGTTAAAATCTTTTTGGTTCAGACCTGAGCTCCCTAAGAAAGTTTAGGTATACTACTTACTCTATGGAGTTTCTGGGACACAACTCATACTTTACAAACATTAATTCCACGCTGATAAATTTGATTTTCATAAATTACCTGAAACCAAGAATACCATTCTTTATTCTACAAGAATACCTGAGATGATCCAGCTCTTGATTTACTATATTAAACTTAGATTACAAGATTTATAAAGATTATCTAATTGGCAGTATTTCTAAAATTAGCAAAAAGATGTGTAACTCTTCTTCAGAATTTATCAAAAGAATAATTACATTCTTTCTTCTACAAGAATACCTCCAGATGATCCAGCACTTGATTTACAATATTAAACTTATTAAATATTATCTAATTGGTAGTATTTCTAAAATAAAGTAAAATATGTGTAACTTTTCAAAATTTACTTCGTGCCACGAATTTCATTGCAGATCAAAGATTTCTGAAAAGGTGTACCCTTCCATGGTTTTGTCATCATTTGAATATATCTCTACTTATAGTATTTTATAGAAGTAGTTTAAAAATTAGGAAAACTTTATCATGTGCACCCTATTATAAAGTAAAATGTATGAAAACTACTATAATATGCAGTTTTAAAGAACTAAAAGAACGATTACGTAACAAGAACTTAAAGACTGAAAGTAATATTTATTAGTTGAAATACAAATAGATATAATAAAGTTAATATTACAATAAAATTTATTCAGTCCAGGAAAATTACTCATATGTCTTATTTAGCACATCTTTGATAGCATATCTAGAACAGTTTTATATTTAAAAGACTAGGGTAAAGGCAATTGAGGCATAATGTTGGTAAAATATTACAACATTTTCATAATATTTATCGCATAAGGCATCTAAATATACTTAAATTTGCATACTGTGTTGAAACAAAAACTGATAAATCTTATTTTGAAATCATTTTAAGTTCACGTCAAAGTCTTAAAGAAAAATCGACTTATTTTACTGCTGTTGTTATGTTTCGATTTATACATTATGCTGCGGAAAAAGGCTTTTTTCTTAACTATTTAATGATTTTGGAATGCTTTTATTTGCATCTGTTTTTTAAACATTTACTAATATTTTCAACAATTGTTCATAGAATTCATAATGCTATTTTTATTGCTCCTAATCTTTTCCTAACTGCTGCAATGCTCTGAAAGAAAGCGAGGAAAATAAATTTCATCTTTTCTTGCATATTTGGCATCAAAGAGCATTAGCATCTAACAGGAATATGTATAAAGCTGCGATTGAGCTCTTTCTTAAAGCTTTTCCATTCGAAATTTATTTAATACTTTGGTAAATACCAAGATCGTTAAAAATGATCTGAATTTGACAGTTTTAAAAGCGTATATTTTGAATAATACAGCTGTAAAAGACAGTTTGCAGTGAAAAAGAAATTGCTACTGACGTGCTTGTGTTGCGCTTGCGCTTTCAATAAAACAGAAAGCTCTGATACTTTCCCGGACGTTTTAGAAACAATTAAAAAGAAAACTAAAATGAGATACAAACTAAATTGAGTGATAACTAATTTTTATAATTAGTGAACTTTTGTTATTAAGATTGATCTCGAAGTCCATTTAATAATTATTTATCACACAGAAAAACATTTTTTTAAATTGAAAGGTACATGAAATGATGAAAATTAATTTGCCTAATATTTATTTAATTATTATGTGTTTATTATTTTGCAGTAATGATAATTTTATCAATTTTTTATAACAATCTATTCAATCGAAATGGTTATTTTCTCGCCATTTGGTTTCGTCATAAAAGAATAAAAGGACATAAAATTTATTTTGTTTTACGAGTAAAATGTTTTTTGTTCTTTTTAAAATATTGAACATTGATCAGAGCGTTAAATTTTCACTATATATATATATATATATATATATATATATATATATATATATATATATATATATATATATATATATATATATATATATATATATATATATATATATATATATATATATACTTTATAAAAATTATTGTTGCTCAAAATACTCTTCGTAATCTCAAAATATTCTGCATTCTACTCTGTTTTTATTAAGCCTAAACATATGATCAAAATATTCAAGTTAGATAAAATTAAAACTAAACTAATATATATTTTATGTTTCAAATATTCGGATTTTCTTCTCATTTTATGATGTAAGTACAGCGTGAAATTAATGTGAGTAAAGGATGAGTTGTGTATCAGAAATCCCATAGAGTAAGTAATATGACTAACTTTGTAAGGGGGCTAGGGTATTACTCATAAAGATTTTAACGTGAATTTAGCTATTTTATATACATTTTTATGCTTCATAGTTTATGTTATTGTTGTGTCTCAAAAATATATTATGGCTTGTTTTCTTATCCATAATTAATATTCAGCAGCGTGTAATGTTTTACAGTAGAAATAGCACTACATTGGTTCCACTAGTCACTTTCGTACTGTGTGGATTATTGTGAACTCGAAAAGTTTTAATGTTAGTGGGAATACGTATTTTGCCTATGATTTAACCCATTTTCATTAGTTAAGCCTTACGTAAAATAAAACTTTCAATCTGTAAATACTCGTTTTGTTCATCCGTGAATATATTTCAATTAGTTGTTTCTTCCCTTCTGTATATATATACGTATCTTGCATCACTCAATAATTATTCTCCACACAATGTTGAAATTGTTGAAATTTTGTATTGTAAATTTTAGACGAAAGATTTTATTTTATAGGATATTAAGTCTGCCATGCATAACTTAAAAACGAACAGCCGTGAACAATGTTAAATTTTTTATATTTAGGATTGATGTAGTATATATTGCAGCAATTTCATTTTTGATTGAAATGAACGCTGTTAAAAATTTCAACGTGGCGTATAGTAATGCTACCATACTAGAACAACAAAGCGACAGACAAAGACGGATTAATATATAGTTGTAACATTGTATTTTTAATCAGTTTAAATAATTGATTATACAAATCAGAAACAAAAAATATTTTTGAAACAAAATAATTTAAATGTTTTAAGGTTTTATTACTTCGTAGTATAGAGTAAAGGAACTTAAATAATCCCGAAAATTTTCAGTTTATAATGAAGTATCTACAGAGCGAAGAAATAGGAATGGGTAGCTTGTATTTACTCTGTAGGTCGCTGCCTGCAATTAACTTTGCACATTTCAGGAAATGCTCTAGTGATAATTCTAATCACGCATTATTCAACCATTATTAAAAATATGTATAATACAATAAGCAGAAAAGTATCTCATGTGCAGGTGACATCAGAATTTTATAATTGAAATCAAACCAATAATAATCCCGATGCTGCAACGGGTTTTTTTTATAGAAATTCTGGAAATGTGTTTAAATTGCCTTTATATACTAATAACTGTTGCACAAGTAGTATTCATAACAAATGCAGCTGTAAAAGAAAGTTCACGCTGGGTTCATATGGGTTACATTTGCAAAATGATTTGGAGAGTTTGCAATATTCTTTACGCACAGGTACGCTCAAATTTATGTAAGCCTAACACTGTTCGTAAAATTTCTCAGTTCCAATTATCCCACCAAATATTACCTTAAAATCCTTAATATTCCAGGATACGTGTTTAGGCTGAAGCGTAAAGTGTTAAAATTACTGTAAGATACCGATTTTAAATTTTTATTACATTGAATCTATTTCTTTTAAAATCACAATTTCTTTTATATTCTTAGAGTAATTTTTTTTTATATTTTATTATATTCGAAATATCATATATTTATGTAAATTCTAATGAAAATTACTTTAGAGATATCCCCTATATAATAATAGCCTAAGTTGTCTGTCCGTGAATTTCTGAAGCGGTTGTACCTGGAATGGACACAGACATCCATATTGGATTTTTCATGAGTTAGGGTTAGCAAAATTGAAAACGAGTTCGAAATCCCCCCATCCCCCCTTTTCGAGCGTTTAATGCTATTATTTCAAGCCTTATCCTTCCTCTTTTTCTATACGAAATTCATTCTTGATAGGATGGCAAAAGCGGAAAGTAACATTTAAATTTCTGGACTATTTCTACTTGACTACCTGACTTCCTATACTCTAATTAGTTCGTTCGCAAAGTGCAAGCGTTGTACGTTTGGTAGAATATCCGCCTTCTTGATCTTCGTACTTCTGGGGTTGACGGTTCTATCCTCGACGCAGCCGATTTTTTTTTTAATGTCTAATAAATTTAATATTTTCTGCTTTTTCTTTTAAATTTTTATTCCGAAAGTTGTTTTATTATTTTCAAAATAAATGTTTACTATTTTTTCAACTTTGTATGTCCCTGGCCACATAAACATTTCATGTTGTGTATCCTTAAACCTTATTCTCGTAATGTAATAATAGCCAAAGTTAACTGTCCGTCTGTCCTCGAAGTTATAAAGCTCTTGGAACTGGAATTGATAGTGCATCCATATTGGATTTTGGATGAGTTAAGGTTTGCAAAATTCAAAGAGAGTAAAGTTTATCTTTTCCTAAACTATAGATCCGATTCTGAAGTAAATTGGTATGAATAAGCTTCGTATCACAGCTAAAAATACTGTCCTCTTTAAAACGTTCGAAATCCACCCCGTCCCCTTTTCGAGCGTTTAATGCTATTATATCAAGCCCCATTGAAGAGCAAGCGATTCAATTTATCAATTTATCACATAATAAATAGGTAAAAATAACAATATTTTTCTACCATTATGACTTCATTCCTTTAACCATCTCATTTAATGATTTCTTATTTTAAATTATTTAAATATTTTCTCCATTATTTTCATACGTTTTATCCCTAAACTTAGATATTACAAAAATAATTTTCTTTTTTATTTGACTTACATAATAGATTAAGTACATATGTGATAATTTTAATCGATTATTTTTGTTGAAAGGTAATTCTCAGCCTTTTTTTTTACCTGACTTATAGGGTTCTTTATATTTCTGGAAAATTAAAAATTTTACTGATCCCGTCATATGACGGGCTATATGCTAGTTAACTAATATCTCCTGAAAATTGACTGTATTGAATATGGCACATGAGTATTCCTTTCAAACATAATTTAACCATTTCACATAAGACATTTTTTTAATAGAAGTTAACTTGTTACCACATAGCACACAAGCATTTTTAGAAAAACAGTTAAAAGAAATAATAATAGTAAAAAAAACATTTCTCTTGTAAAAAATGTGCATAAAAGTTTATATAAATATATGACAGGTATGTGTCTCGAAACAAATAAGTTTTAACTAATGTTTATTTTATACGTTATAGTGTAAATATAAAAAAAATTGAATACATCTAATGGTTTGAAATACGCATAAGGAGTTTCATGTATTTAAAAAAAAAGAAAAAATTGTTTTCTAAAAATTAGTTAATATTTTTATTAATAATATTTGTATTCTTGCCCACTGTATTATTTCCATTAATAACATAACAATGGGCATTAAAATATATTTAGTTTTTTATTCTTAGTTATTCACAATTTGGCCAGTGCCGTCATAATAATCACTTGATAATATTACTAATGATTGCTGTATGAGATAATGCATAAATTTTGCTACTTGATAACTCATTAAATGAAATCACCTGCTGAAAACGGGTTTCTAACATCGAGGGAAAGTTGGAACTCGATTCGAGAGACATTGGATTTCGGACCACATCATTCTATCTATTTTGGCCTTAATTATCATACGATGTTATTAATTGAAACAGAGGATATACAGCTGAAATATTTAGAGTGTCTAAGTTTAATGTATCGATTTCTCTCTCTGTATATATTTCTATCTGTCTAGTTCTATATATAAAGGAATTGTCTTTTTGTGTGTCTACTAATCATGGTCAAGCAATATTTGGTATCCCCCGAAAGTTATTATCCATATTAAAATATCTCTTTCAACCATCAGGTCATGTTATATGAAAGCATAAGAGATACTAACATTATGCGTCGACTTATACATATGACAGAACATGCAATGCTATTTTCACAAAGAAAAAAATTAATTAGCTAACTCATAGCTTAAAGATTAATATGGTAATAATTTAGAAACAAATGGCGATACTAAATTTAAGAAATTTTCATTTATCCACCATCGAATATGCATGATTACTGCTAAACTATACTTTAAATTTTATTAAAATAAAGATGTTGTAGATGTATGAAAATGTAATATTTTATGGCATTTTTATCCTGTTTCAGTAATTTAAAAATTTTAATCAAATTAAGTAGCGTGGACCTTGTATCGGATCCGACCAATTTTATTTTTGCATCTTAATGTTAGGAAGGCTTAACGTTAAAAATTAAGTGCTTTTTAAGCATAATTTTTTGTACAAATTGTACTTTATAATACGAATTAAGAAAGCTCTAATTACTACTTTTTATTTAAATAAATACAGTTAATATCTTAATACCTTTTACCTTTTTAAATATTTTATAAATTATATATTTTATTATGAATTTTATTTATATTTATATATATATATATATATATATATATATATATTTCCTTTTAGAAGATTTTTCCTGTGTGTATGAAACAACAGACTTAACAGATTCTTCAATTTTATCATCACTGGTTCTGATGCATGTTTAAATACAAAAGAAGAGTACAAAATATTTTAAAAGTAACTGATAAGTCTATATTAAAAACGTTTACATTTATTGGTAAAATATTTTAATATAAGCAACAAATTACTCTACAAAATGTCTATATAAAGTTTTCGGATTTTACAAGTTTACTACTTTTAATCCTATATCATTTATAGTCTCACTAAACACAACATAATACGTATTATAATATATGTCATAAATACATATCTCTTTTTAGAATATACTTTAAAATATTTGCATGGCATAGCTCTTGAACTTTTTTTTGTTTCCTGTCTTTTTTTGTGTATGAGAGTAGTGGTTTTTATACTATGCCACCATATAAGCAAACTTATTTCTTTTTCAGATGCCTCAAAAATAAATAATAAAAGAACAGGAAGAAACTAGAAATTCACACTTTTGATTGATTTTCTTCTAAAATATTAAACATCATTTTTTAAAAGTTTTAATATGTTACCATTATATATAAATTTACAATAAAATTAGTTTAAGAAACTATGGTTTGTAGATCGTTTATAAATATTTTATTTAAGACTAGGTTTAAGAGAATAAAGGGAAAAAAAACTTGAGAATAAACTAAAATACGATCTAAAAAATTGGGGTAATTAAATGTGTTTTACTATTTTCACAAATGTAATAAAGAAAAAGAAGATTGTTTCCTAAGAGATGAAAAAAATGCTATAAAAATCGAGTAAAGAACAACAAAATAAAGCAAAATTCTAACCACTTAAACCTAAATTCAAGCAAAATGGCCAACGGTAAAAATTTATAATGTTTAATTATCTTTTTTTTTTCAAAGTTTTATATTTTATTTGAAAATGAAATCTGTAATCCTAAATGTTATAACTGCCACATTTATTGTAAAATACGGGTTAGTTAAATATATTTAACTATTTTCACAAACGTATTAAACGAAAAAAAAAGAAGATTATTTCCTAAAGCATTAAACTGTGCTATTGAAAAAAATCCAGATGCCTTAAAAATTCTTTCTAATGACTCCTTCGAGATTGCCCGGACCTCATTAAATTGAGTATAATGCGGTTCATTGTAGGGTCAAAGGCTGATGGTACAATTAGATCTTGTTACGAATCATTTACCACCCCCAACTAAAACAAACTGCAACCGACACTGTGAGAGGGCATTTCTTTTTATAGAAGGAAGGGAAGAAATAAAAAAGATTACAAATAGCCATTGTCTTTAGGCACTTGAAAGATATTTCCTTTTATATTTCACTCCCTTTTTTATCTTTGGAAAAAAAAACCTAAAGTATTTTGCTACAGTATTACGACAGTGAATTGGGCAATAAATGATTTTTTATCTTCCTTAAATACTATCATAATAGAAGATAAAATATTCGTAGAAATGCTATTTTTTGCATAGAACGTTATTACAAATTGAATTTTCTTTGGCTGTCTAATCTGTGAGTATATTATGTTTAAGTGAATATTAATTTTTTGAAGGCTTGTTATAAGAAATTATTTTTTATCAATAAGAATCAGTTTTAATGTATATTTACTAAACAAGTCCTATTTTTTAGAAATACATTCTGAAAGACACCCTTTTCTTTTGACTGGATGTTTTTAGCTATATAATTTCATTTTCAGCATGAATTTTTAAATGTTCAACAGTTTATAATTAGTGTAAATGAATAGAGTGCATATGTTATTCAGCCCTAGAAAAATGATGAACAGAGAATTTTGACGTTTGCAGTTGTACAAATATTAAAGTGTTTACTGTAATATCTGATATAATTTGTCTGAGTAATTCTATAAAAAAGTATATAAAATTTTTTCTATTTCTCTCACATGCATTCAAAAGTCGTTATTAAACATTAGAGGGTATAATTTAAATTAGTCTGAAAATAGATTATCATCAGATATTAAGAGATTTAAAGTGTTGTATGAACTCATGCTCCTTATAAGTTTATATAGCGTTATGGATATATATCACAATAGGTGGTTTAGTTATCACTAATAATTCCTTTATGCAGATTTTACCCCAGGTACATTTTTAAACCGTCATATACTAATATATATTACTTATTAGGATAAAAATATGTGTTAGTTAAAATTAATATATATCAAGAAGCAAAAATCTATCCTTTGTTTTAAATTAGTAGAATTTTTTAATAGTGAATGCTTATGGAAACTGCAATATTTATTATAATCAATGGACTGTGTGTTAGAGCTATATACTGTGTTTAACAAGTAATATACTATAGTGTTATATGTCATCTCTATATGAAATCTCACGTATCCATAATGTAATGGATAAATTAATAAGTATTGCTCTAATTATCAATCAGTTAAGCTTCAGACCCACCATTTTTACTTTTACGTATTTTCGAGAGCAAAACAGTAGACCGTCATGTTCCTAGCCAAAATAAACTAAACCTTTACGTATTTAAAATTCATCTAGTGTTATGAAATTATATAAAAGACTCCGTTAAAATGCTCATCAGCCGATACGACTGTCGAAACTGTATGGATTAACCCAAAATTAAGCATTGTAACACTAAAATTAATTTTAATTGTCGAACATTAACAAGATCTATACAAATACTATTGTCTTCAGTTTGAAATTTACAGTAGGATTTTAAAATAATCATTAAATAATAATAATAAATATTTGATTCCAATTAATAAAAGTAATAAATAATATAATTTGAAAAAAACCCTACTGTTTAAATGACATTTTTCATTAAATTTGGATTAGGTGGTATAAATTCATATTGTTTAAAACTTCAGTATATGTTCAGCTAAACTGCATTTCCATTACACTGATTTTAGAATTATAACTAATAATAAGAATCAAACCTTATAGCTATCGTCTAATATTGAATTGAATTATTGTTATCAAAATAGGCAATTTAGTTATAACTAATAACTAATTTAAAATGTTTTTACTCCAGGTGCATTTTTTAACCGTCATATACTAATATATATTTCTGTTTAATCCACAATTTACTTATTAGGGTAAAATATATTTCAAAATTAACGTATATCAAGATGCAAAAATCCATCCTTTTTTTTAAATTAGAAGAATTTTTAAATAGCGAATGCTTACGATAACTGCTAGTTTTATCATTAGGCATAAAGTGTATCTTATAAATCCCATATTTTGCATAAAAGGGATACAAATATAACATATTTAATAATGCTCTTTTTATAGGTATACACATGTAACATTTTTAACAATGATCTTTCTGATAAATTAAATATTTCCCCATAAAATCAAAAGTACATTTATATAAGTTATTTTTAACAAACATATTAAAATGTTAAAAAGATTAATCAAAAATAAAAATAATCATTTCTGAAAGTCCACAGTTATTTTAACGTAATGCAGGTCGAATTATGTGGTCAATATAATGAGGTCAATTTAGTAAAATATGTGTTATACTCCAGGTTAATTATAATTGTATTTATTGATACACAGAAATACATATATATTTATGTGTGTGTATTTTTTATGTGCATTCCTATAGGATGCGAATGTAAATACTATTTAAATTTATAGATACATAAATTATAGTTACATTTACTAGAAATTTTACATTTACTTAGAAATGTATATTAGTATATGGCGACTAAAACCATCATGTACTAATATATAGCTCTGTTAAATATACAATTTACTTATGAGGGTAAAAATATATGTTAAAATTAATATACATCAAGATGCAAAAATCTATCCTTTTTTTAAATTAGAAGAATTTTCGAATAACGAATGCTTACGATAACTGCTAGTTTTATTATTAGGCATAAAATGTATCTTATAAATCCCATATTTTGAGTAAAAGGGATACGAATGTAATATATTTAATAATGCTCTTTTTATAAGAACACGCATTTAATATTTTTAGCAATGCTCTTTCTGATAATTTTAATATTTCCCCTTTAACCCTTTGAGGGGCACCCATAGAAACTCTTTGGTTTTCAATGAAATTAGTTTATAAATGTTATCTATGAAGTACATGAAAAATAAATTATATGATGAATTAGCAAGGGATAATTTGATTGCGTAATCATCTCCCTTGAAACAGCATGAAAATGACACATTTTTTAATAATATTGGAAAAAATATTAATAATTTTATTAGAAGGTGTATAAACCAAATAGATAAGAAATTTGTAAGTAAAGTTTAAATGGGTACTTTTATTTTAAAGTCTTATCTTTGAAAAATCAAATTTGTGCTTTTAGAATCTGGCTTTGAAAGAGACTGATTATAAAAAACAGGCTTTGACATGAATAATTAAAAGACGGAAAAAATTAAGTGTCGATACTTTGATGCGTCAAAAAATTGAAAATCAAAAACTTTTTTTGTATATAAAACAGAGAAAAAATTTTACCAGCAGGTATATTATATATACCAGTGCCCCTCAAAGGGTTAAACCAAAAGTACATTTAACACTAGATTGCCCGAGATTTCTTGTATACTTATATTGCCCAAAAACAGTAAAATGACTGCATTGTGAAAAAATAACAAATATGTAAAGAAATTTGTTTAAAATTAATTTTTAATATTATATAATAAAGGAGGGTGGAAGTAACTACAATTATTCATAAACCCATTTATATGTTATAGAAAAAGTCACCAAATTCTAAGAAATTGTGTCATTATATTTCATAATTGTTTTTCTAATTGAAATTAAAAAACAGTCAAAATGACTGCCTTGGGCAATCTAGTGTTAAATAAGTATATTTTTAACAAACATATTGCAATATTTTAGCAAAAAAAAGTCAAACAAATTAATCAAAAATAAAATTAATCAGTTATGAAACTCCACTGTTTCTTTAACGTAGTAAAGGTATAATGAGGTCAATTTAGTAAAATATGTGTTATACTCCATTTTAATTAAACTTTTATTTATTTGGTACTCAGAAACACACATAAATACATATGTTTATATATGTGTGTATTTTTATGCGCATGCCTATAGTGTGTGAATGTAAGTTCTAGTTACATTTATAGTTACATAAATTATAGTTACATTTTCTAGAAATGAGATAGTCAAACAATTAAAACTTACATTACCCTCGATGTATGCGAAAGTGGAAGATTAAATTATGCTTCTTCAAGTTTGTTAAAACTTAGTATAAAGCATCTCTGACGGACAGAATAACCACATCTGTTTTCTCTGGATCCTGTTACGAAACATTAACTTCTACGTAAAAACATCTGCAGAATATATTCAGAGAGTGGAAGATCTACAGAAGAGAAAAAAAAAGTAACAAACTTGAAATATTTTCTTTTGAACTCAAGAAGTCACCATTTTTTTTTCAAACTTTATTTTTTTACTTGGACGTAAAATGTGAAAGTAAAGATATTACAGAGTACATCTCTCTTTTTATGGTTAGAATTTCCTTTTTAAAAAATCTTTTAAGTTTGTTCTTTTTATAAAAAAAAATCTGATTTTTTTTATTTGAATTACTAACATACTGTATCGAAAGAAAATTCAATAAATTCAGGAAGCTCAATTTTTCTGTATTTTTTTGTTAATCATAAAACACTAATTAATTAGTGTCTATAGATATACTACTGGAAAAAAAGGTTCTCTTGTTTCAATGATAAAATAATATTTGTTATATTTATTTTGCTTTTAATTTTCGACATGACCTCGTTTTGAAGCTTTTCTATTTTTAATTTCCTGTATAAAAAGATAGATATTCTGAAAGTTTTAAGTTAAATAACCATACACATAGACGTATCTAAGTACTTTGTAAAAGAATTCCTTAAGGTGTCCCAAGCTATGATTGCCCATACATCAGCAGTCGAAATGAAAAACTAGTCACCATCACAGCAATCACGACAGCTATAGAGCTGCAGCTGACCTACGAGTCCGTCATAGTTCGAAGCTTAATGTGGTCAACCCCAGTAAGGAATAAACACTATAGAGGCAAGTTCTGGTCTACCAGGAAAGACATAGAGGGAAAGCTCACTCAGCACCGCGGGTTCGAGAATCCCAAAGGATAAGTGTTCCTGGAGACTGCACTTTGTAAATAGAATAATGTTGTTTTTATTTCAATTAGTGTGCAAAAATCATCGATTCTTGTATGACGTATAGTTAGCACCCAATTTCGAGTTACCATTATGGAACGCTATCATGCTGACCTAATGCTTATTTGTTGAATAAAACTATAAGCAACGGTAAATGTAATTGAGTTTTACGAAATAAGAACACATTAAAACCAATGGAAATTCGTAATTTCGTAATCCGTTGTGGGTTGTCAGGATAAAACACGGTGTTGAAAATTAACGATTTTTATTCAAGGCCAAAGGATTCCTTCAAATGTCTGTCTGTTTAAAGGGATTGGTAGTTCCTTCGAATATAGGCATTATTTCTTTCTCTTTTTCTCTGATTTATAATATTTTCTTTGAATTTTATATGACTTTGAATATTGCAGAACAAAATTTAACCACCTAATTTCTACTAATGGTAACAGAAAATTTCGTATCATTTAGAAAAAAAGGAAAAATCTTTTTCTCCTGTAAACATATTATATTAGTGCTTCTAAGAAGTTTAAGGTTTTCACAAGCTTGTAGAACAATTACAATAGAAGACATTGCGAAATAAATATATTTAATGTACGCTCTTTTCTCCTATTAAATAAAATCCTCATATACATATTTATGTCTCACCGAACTTTCGGTTGGTCTGTGATATACTATTGTGTTATATGCCACCTCTATATTAACTTGCAACGTTCCATAATGGAATACATAAATTAATAAATATTGCTCTAATTAGAAATCAGTGAAGCTACAGACACACCATTTTTACGCATTTTCCAGAGCTAAACAGTAGACCGTCGAGATCTAAGTCAAACCAAACTAAACCTTCAAGTATATAAAATTATGCAATGTTATGAAATTATAAGAAAAGAGTTCTTTAAAATGATCATCAGACGATACGTTTGTCGAAACTGTATGGATTAACCCAAAATTAAACATTGTAACACGAAAATTAATTTTAATTGTCGGACATTAACAAGATCTATGCAAATATAATTATCTTCAGTTTGAAATTTATAGTAGGATTTTAAAATAATCATTAAATAATAGTAATTTATATTTGACTTCAATTAATAAAAGTAACATATAACTCAAGGCAATGGTAACCTTCTTTCTATGAGAAGTAATATGACTTCTAAATGAACAGGACACTTAACCAATCAACCATGAATATATCTATAAATGAGATAAAAAAGTTTTGTTTTAATAGGCATATTTTATAATAAGCATAATCCTTAAAACATACAGCACTTTTTTTTTACCCTTCTGTATCTGTCCTCTCCCTTTCGCTTTTACATTTTGTAGCCTCCCTCTCATACAATAACATTGAATCAAATACTGTGTTTTGAGTACTATGACAGTAACACTATACTAAGGCTTTCATTACTAGCATTACAAAATTCCCAAAGTAAGTTGCTGACATATTGCAACATGATATGCTACATTAAAAATCTCAAAATAATGAGTCCTTACTTCTAAGGATTCTTTTTAGATGCTGAAATTAAAGAAGATATTTCATAGGCTGTACGTAACTTGACGGAATCAAAAAATATATTTTAATAATAAATCACTGATTGATGGTTGGCGTTGAATTTATTTTCTGTGGTAAAATTAAGAGTATTTTTTAAATGATTGTCAATTTCACCATCCTACATTGCAAGTTAATTTTTTGAGGCTTCACTGAAGTAGAACACGACTAAATAGGGAAAATATCTCCGTTTCTAACATTAAACTTATTTTAAAATATTTTCAGAACGAGAGACCCAAGAGAGACACTAAGAATAACTATTATTTTTAAATTTTGAATTGTGAAGTTAATTTCTAATGTTATTCTGCAATATTGATACAATTCTATTTGTAAATATCTTTTCTAAACGTAGATATATATCTTTTTATTAAGAATTAATTTTCTTTCATTCAGTAAACTAATTAATTTTCTTAATAATATTTCTTTTTTCTACATACTAGTGTACTCATGGGCTACTAGGATATTTCCCACCAACAGGTTACGAAACAATGTCATACTGTATAAACATTCTTATAAGACATTTTATACTTCTTAACACAAAAATTAGACTTTTATTTTTAATTCAAATATTTTATTTCTATCTCACACTCCCCTTTGAAATTTCCTAACTTTTTTCATTGGTTCATATAAAAGGCAACAGGTATTTACAATTTGTTTAAAATTGATTTCAGTTAACTTCAGGAATGAGTGGGAATTATAAAGACGCCTTAGACAGCTTAATATATGTTAAGCTTGCATTTTCAATACATACATAGATATGTTTATTCGCATATCATCAAATTCTTCATTATTACTGATGCTCCAGTCTTTTCACTAATTACAATGTTGTTCGTGATAAAATTTAAGAAATTCCTTACAGAAATCTTAAATTATTCTAAATAAAGCTTTGTGGTCAAAATTTGCCAACAACAATGTTCATCCGGTATTTATAGAAAACGAGTTTTTTTTCTCTTCCTGCGCTTCAGAAAAACTATACACAACAAAAAACAAATATAGTTTTTGCCTCTAATTTAAGAAAAATATGCAGAAAACATGTTTAATTATTTTTCGCTTAAAATGTGTAAGTGAATGGGATGCATAGTTAAGTTTATAAAGAAGTTAATTAAGACAAGTATCTGTTCAGTAACAACACTCCAGAGATTTTAATTCCTTGATGTAAGAATTTTAAAATTTCATGGTGCTCAAAAAATTGCATGTGTAGTTTATAAAGTAACATCAAATCTAATAAACATCATTAGGTATTTTCTATAACACTGTAATGTAAACTATACACAACTGCTAATCAGAGAATTAGAGAAAATTTTGTTGTTAAGTCAAAGTTTTAGGAGAAAAGTAGACAAAAAAAAAAAAAAAAAAAACTCTTTTAAAAGAAATCAACTGTAAATAGAAAAAAAATGTTTGGAGTAAATCATTATAATTTAGCATAATTTTATACAATGTATTTTAAAAGTTAAATGTACTTATCTATAAAAATATTTGTAACTGTAGAATTTGATTCATCAACAAATATGTACCGCAATGGAATGTTTCGATGAAAGCACTTAACATGAAATTTTACTTAAGACGAAGGAAATCAGTTTACCAAGTAAAGTTGTTAAAAAAATAATAAAAAATTTCATCCTCTAATAGACAAAATCATGCCTTTTGAGACAAGGATAATATCGTGCCATATGAAAAAAAAACTTTAAGGTATTTTCTCTGCCGACCTTTTTAAAAAAATTTTTCACTCTTCCAGAAACTGCATGTTTATTCTACTAAAAGGCTTGTAACAACATGGTATGTTATTATCATGATATGTTCCGTTTGGTTTGGAGTGCTACGGATATTTTTTTACAACATGAGGGTCAATAGACCGAGACCTACAGCTGAAAGCCGATTCTGAAAGTCTGCGAACATCCATTCCACAATGGGATTCGAATCCACAAACTCCGGTACAGAAGGCCAGCACCCTAACCAGTGGGCCATTGCTCGGAATATTATCGTGTATATGTATTTGTGTGAATGGGTATTTATGCATAACATTGCCGAATGTTTTTATCGCATAAAAATATTCCTTAATAGTCCTTATTAAATTATTATTATTTAGCAGATATGAAAACACTATTTTAAATGTATATTTTCAAAGTCGTTCTAAATGCATTTAGCTGTTTTATTTGTTAACACGAATTTCGTTTTATACAAAAATATTTTTTCTTCCATTCAACTTCGTGCCTAAAGATGTTCGATTGGTTAGGGTGATGGTCTTCGGTGCGTGCCAAGGTCTTGAGTTCGAATCCCACTATGTCATGGATGTTCGTAACCGTTCGGAATCGGCTTTAAGCAGCAGGTCCCGGTCTCATTATCCCTCTTGTTGCAAAAATTAGACCGTATCGCTCCAAACCAAAACAAAAACCATTCAACTTCGTCTAAAGAAGATTAGACAGTATATATTTGTAATGAATATGATGTAAGTGTATACATAAATATATCATCGATTTTATAATTTATAGACCGAATTTAGTAACTAATATCTATACTTCCTATTAAAAGTCAAGTAAAAGGCATGTTTCGATCGTTATGGTCATAAATATGGAATAATATTATACTTCCACAATTTCCACATCATGCTAACGTTTCTTATCTCCTTCGAGGGAACACATTATCTTGAAACTTTGACAGTAACATTGTGTATATTTAAATTTGTGTGAGAGTTTAAATTGAAATTGTATTTGCCGCTGTTTTCGAAATGCATTGGTAATTAAAATACTGCTTTCTTCGGACTATTTTAGAAATGTAATCGAATAGTTTATGCAAAATCCGGATGTTCTAAGATTTATAATAGTAGCGAGTTTCCTCAAGAACGACTACCTGCTAAATTACATCCAAAAGCGAACACGCATTAAATAAAAGGTAAGTGTTACATTACTAGTGTGTACTGTTTGTAGTTAGTTACAAATACATTGTTTCAAAGGGAATTAAATTATCTGTTATTTTTAGTATTGAGTGAGAGCGTTGAATGGGCAATAGTAATATTTCTAATACAAAGTTAAATTATATAACTATTTAAATAAATTAGATTAAATAATAAAATATTTCGTGAATATCTACAGGCACTATGACTTCTTAATTACCTTAAATACGTTTATAAATTTTGTTCATTTAAAATGGCCCTATTCAAACAAATCAGTAAATAACAATTATAAAGCTCTCTTGCAAAATTTGAAGTTTTCTACATGTTGACTACTACTTCCGACGTATACATATATGTCAGATTGAGGCAAAAGAAATCAATTGTTTTGTGTGAAATTAATGACTTTATTTAACATGGTTTGGATTGTGCGATTTGGTTCAAATGAGCACAGTTTTGGTGTATAATTTGATGCTATTTTAAAGGTAGCTTCATATTGACTATCTTATAGAAGCCTTGTTCGGTATTGTCGAAAAACTGTATTAATCGATTTTCATAATCTTCACTTGATCAAAATTTCTTATCATTCAGGAAGTTTTGCAATGCAAGAAAAAGGTCGTAATTGCTTGGTACCAGGTCCGGACTATATGTTGGAGGCAGCTACAGACTTGTATAGCCTGGCGTTGTCCTGCTGGAGCACAACACCTCTTCTGTTGGCAAGTTCTGGCCGTTTCTGGTCAATAGCTAGTTTCAAATGGTCCAGTTGTTTACATCAGTTCTGAATTTGGTGTTTGGCAATGCTGAAGCAACTCATAATAAATTATTCCCTTCCTATCCCACCAAATACACAGTAAGAACTTCCTGGCTGTTAGTCCTGGTTTGGCCACCATTTGAGCTTCTTCACAGCGCTTGACCACGATCGTTTTTGCAGAATATTGTCTTATTTGACCTATTTCTCATCTCCAGCCACGATCCTTTTAAGAAATGGGTCGATTTTATTCCATTTGGCTACGTCTTTGCAGACGGAAACTAAATCCATCATGTTGTTTGGTGTTAATTGGTGTGGCACCCAAATATCAAGGTTTTTATTATAATACAACCTTGCACAAATGGTTTAAAACTGTTTTATGGTCAATCTTTAGCTCCTGGGTGATGCTACGACTACTAAAATTCCGGACAACTTCGATTATTTCTATGGTTTTATCGACATTTTCGAAGAATGGTGTGCCTGCGGGATTAACATCAAAAATTGCCTAAATCGACGAAATCAAAATTGTACTTACTTAGTTGTTACAGTATCAGCACCATAAACACCATTCACAATTTCATTTGCATTTTCGTCTTTATCAAATAAAAACTGTAAAATATACCGAATTTTCTCTTTGTTGACTTTCATCTTTAACACCCTGTAACTCACAACTGAATGGACCAAACAAAAAACCGTAAAACATTTGTTTAGTGTGAAATATCACCTTGATAACGAGTATAAATTAATTTGAAATTGTTTGATCGAAACTTTACGAGATATCCATCACTACAGCCATAGACCGAAAATATAATGGGTTTCTTTTTCCCCAACCTAATATATAATAATATATGTACTAGTATATATATCATATACATAATATATATACTCATGTTGCCTGTAGTATTTGAGCGCATTTAATATGTATACCTAGTAGATATTAGTAGATATTCAATCGGCGCCCTGGAAATTTGGACGCCAGCTTGCATGCACGTACTGTACACCTACTAGTCAAGCATATATATATATATATATATATATATATATATATATATATATATATATATATATATATATATATATATATATATATATATATATATATATATATATATATATATATATATATATATATATATATATATATATATATATATATATATATATATATATATATATATATATATATATATATATATATATATATATATATATATATATATATATATATATATATATATATATATATATATATATATATATATATATATATATATATATATATATATGTATATATATATATGTATATATATATATATATGTATATATATATATATATATATATATATATATATATATATATATATATATATATATATATATATATATATATATATATATGTATGTATATATATATATATGTATATATATATATATATATATATATATATATATATATATATATATATATATATATATATATATATATATATATATATATATATATATATATATATATATATATATATATATATATATATATATATATATATATATATATATATATATATATATATATATATATGTATGTATGTATGTATGTATGTATATACATGTGTGTGTGTGCAAGTAATTTTATTTTATTTATTCATATATATTAATTTTAGTTTCTAATTTAACCATTTAGCTATTTAACCAATTCACAGTTTAAATCATAGAGAATATAATTATATTTCAGTGACTTTGCTGTTCAAATGTAATTTTAATCTTTTGAATAAACCGCTTTATAAAATCAGGAAATTTGTATGATTTTTCTCACATAAAGATGTATCAGAGTATAAGTTTTCCATAAAAATGTTTTCCCGTCATTTGAAAATCTGATTAAATTTATTTAATTATTATGCACCAATAAGATATTTATATTTAGAAGCGACAACATTAATGTAGTTTATCATTGATATTTGACCAAAATTTGTAAGAAATATTTTATACTATTACATTATTAATGAGAAGGTAAACTACCGTATTTCCTTTTTTACCATGTGGCTATTAATATCGGTGAATAGTTTTTTATTTTATTAATATTTATTGCACTACAGAGAGTTGCTTTTTAAAAGGCGAAAGCTAATTAGACCCTTGAGTCTGACATTTAATTCTTACCACCTTTAAAGATCTTGTAATTCTGAGTAGAGAAACTAAAATGGAGTTAAATAATGCTAAAAGCGATGATTAATGAAAATCTCGAGGGTATCTTCTGTAAATTACTGTTTTTATGGTATTGATGTATATCTAAAATATACGAAAGCTTATACACTTAGATTAAACTGCTTGCTTTCTATGAAAAATCTGAAGAAATCATAAATATCCTTAACATTTCAGAAACCAATTCAGCAAATTTTAACTTTTTAATTTTGACAATAAATAAAGCAAAATATTTTTGGGGTTTCCGCGATACATACTAATATCTGGATATACATAATATTATGTCATATTTTATCTAAACTTAGTAATTCAATATTATATTTTTGATAACCTCTTTATTGATGATCTTATGACTCATTTTGTACTAGTATAAATTAAACAAATGAATATGATAATTTACCTGATTATTCTTCAGAAACCAATTCAGCAAATTTTAACTTTTTAATATTTACAATAAATAAAGCAAAATATTTTTGGTGTTTCGGCGATACATACTTATATCTGGATATACATAATAGTATGTCATATTTTATCTAAACTTAATGGATATATTTGAAAAAATCGTGATTAATGTCCGTAAATATGTCCATAAAAGAAAGAGCTAATTAATGTAACAGTATAGCAATTAAAAAAATAAATTGGACCAGGAAAATACTCTTTAAAATCATATTGAATAATTCAATATCGTAATTTTTGTTGAAAAGTACTATAAGTTTATCAGAAATGTCTGAAGATTTATACAATTTATTCAGAAGTCTGAGTAGATTTTCTATTGTAAAACTGTAGACAATAACACTAAAATCCAACTAACCCAACAACTGATTTATACGAAATAAAATATATAGTTAATATGAAAAGATTTACATTAATCTAGCATTATTATAATATTTATAAAATACTGAATCAGGAAAAAACTTTTTTAATAAACAACTGAATATAAAGAAGCCAATTTATCTAACTTTCTTAGTCTTTATAAAATTAAAAATATGTACTCAAATAGCTATACCATAATAAAACCCCATAAAGTTATAAGAAATATACAGACATATTTAAATTTTATAACAAAAAGATGTTAGCTACATTAAAATTGCTTTTTATATAGTAATAATTAAAACTTTCTTTTCTTACGCATTGTCAGATACCTTACAGAGTCAAACATATTTTAACGTCATGTGTTTGTTTTAGATCAATGTATATAAAATGTTTTGTAAATCAATCGCCGAATAATAATTTAATCATCGGGGAAACTTCACATCCAAACTTGTTCCCCTTTTCTTAGTCGTACTGGTTTTTACTTTTTTTTAAATTTTTAATATTTCAATTTTCAATTTTTTTCACTTTTATTTTTAAATTTTTAATTTAATAACTTAAATTCTTAATTGTTCACTTAATTTTCAATTCTTGTTTATTTGTACATAACTCAATTTAATACGTGTTTTGTGTACAATGTTTATTTTTATTGTTAATTTAATCAGTTTTAAAACCTTTCATTTTATTTTTTCCCAAAATGTTTTTCTCTGAATTTCGTCTTTAGTTTATTTCCACATCTTCTTTGGCGCAGTTTGTATCTAGAGGATTTAGAGCCAATAAACTTCAACCAACCAAAATTTTGAAACAGATGTGTCACGAAAAGAACTTTTATTTATAAATTATATAAAATTTTATATAATTATATTTATTATAGTGAAATTAAATAACTTATCTAACTTCCCTGCTCTTTATACAAATACTAATGTCTAATAAAAGATATATAACATCTTACGAACAATTAGTATATAATAGTAATAATTGTTTCCAAGTAATAAATATTTATAATATAATGATGCTAAATAAGATGTAAATGTTCTTTATATTAGCTTTTAAAAAATCATGTTCCTACAATTTTTTAAATAAATGAAAACCAGAATATTGTGATATGTTATTTACAAAAGTGAAGTTAATAATATAGACTAAAGAACAATTATCTTATTTATAGAATGACACATAAATATTTATATTACACATAAATAAATATAATATTACACATAAATAAATATAACACCATACGCAGAACCCACATTAAAATTTAATTCATATTTAGATATAATAAAGTTTAAAATATATAAGTGATAAATAAGCTATCTTTATATTATTTATTAAATATCCACTTATTTTACATTTTTAAATAGATCAAACGGAAAAAAGAATGCTCTAAAATCCTATTTGATACCGTAAAATTAATTAACTTTATTGAACTTCGCTGCCCTTTATAGAAATACAAATATATACTGAAATAACTATCACATCCTACGCAGAACTCTCCCATAAATCATTCATAAAGTTATTTACATTATGAATATAAAATGTGATACTTATTTATTCTGTGATTTAAACGATTTGCAGAATAGGACCGAGAAAATGTACATTAATTTAATTTTGGTTATTGTATGATATTTTAATTTAATATACTCTGAAATACATTTGATGCAATTGCAAATCATAAATTTTTGACCAAAAATTTAATTATTGACTAGAAGTGTATTTCTACAAACCCCTTTAGCTATTGAAGTACATAGTTATAACTTTATTTATAATTTTAAAAATTACTTAATGTTGAAATAGCGCATGGTGATACGAATGTACCAGTAATGAGAATTAGAAAATTTCTTGTTAAATTTTCATGCAATCGTGAAAATCTTATTAATTTTAAAATAAATTATGCATGTCTGAAAAGCTTCGTAGGCAGTTCTATTTAAATCATTTTTAATAAATTAATGTAAGTACTTTAAATAAAAATAGCACAAATAAAAATGTATAGAAAGTTTAGGGTTTAAAATATGTTATTTTAATTTCATACATTTTTGGAAACAAAATAATTTACTACAGCATTTTAAATATTGGAATTGAACTGTATAATGATCATAAATAATATTGAAAGATTAACATATAATATATTAAAAATATAAAGAAATTATAGATTATGAGGTGTCATACCTCATAAAAGAATTTTGGAGCAATCCTAAATCATGTCTGTTTTGACCTGTCATAAATTTCAAGAATAAATTATGCATGTCTGAAAATTCGTAGGATTTGTTTAAATTATTTTTAATAAATTAATTCCTTATTGTACTTTAAATAAAAAATAGCACAATTCCATAAAAAATATAAAGAAATTATAGATTATGAGGTGTCATACCTCATAAAAGAATTTTGGAGCAATCCTAAATCATGTCTGTTTTGACCTGTCATAAATTTCAAGATACTCAAAAAAACTATACTAAAAAGGATTTGTTTAATCTGTTTTCGAATCAGAAAATTATTCCTCTTCATTGATTGAAATAAAAAATAACAATTCCATCAGGAAAAATATAAGAAATTATAGATTATGAGGTGTCATACCTCATAAAAGAAATTGGAGCAATCCTAAATCATGTCTGTTTTGACCTGTCATAAATTTCAAGATACTCAAAAAAATTACACGAAAAAGGATTTGTTTAATCTGTTTTCGAATCAGAAAATTATTCCTCTTCATTGATTGAAATAAAAAATAACAATTCCATCAGGAAAAATATAAGAAATTATAGATTATGAGGTGTCATACCTCATAAAAGAAATTGGAGCAATCCTAAATCATGTCTGTTTTGACCTGTCATAAATTTCAAGATACTCAAAAAAATTACACGAAAAAGGATTTGTTTAATCTGTTTTCGAATCAGAAAATTATTCCTCTTCATTGATTCAAATAAAAAATAACAATTCCATCAGGAAAAAAATAAAGATATGTTACATCAAAGTAAACATAAAACTTATTTAAATTAAATTTATTATACCTCATAAAATAAATATGAGCGTACTAAATATGTGTCTATTTTGCCCTATCATAAAGTTTTATACACTCAGGAAAAATATACAGAACGCTCTTTTCATCTATTTCAATATTTTAAAATAATTTATATTTATTCATTAAAATAATAAATAAAGAACATTTTCCAATTGGAGGAAATTAAATCTTTGTTACATCAATAAAATAAGATTTTAGAAAAATTAATACATTAGTCTAGCTTTTGTACTGCGTATATATTTGTAATATCTGTGTCATGAGTAATAATTACTATTACTTAGCCAATTAAACAGTATGGTTGTTTAAAAGATCAACTAGTGATAAACTCATTTAGTTTTTTTTAATTTTCGTGAGTTTTTGAACAACTTACATTCGAAACCTTTTTTCATGTGTAAATCTTCTAAACAATACAGTTTTCAGAAATCATTGTAATTAAGTTTTTGACGTACATTCTAAATACCGCTTTTCTAAATTAAGATACGTGTGGGTTGTAACATAACATTCTTTTAACATTATTTTTTTTCTAATTTATAAATTTTTCTACATTTTTAATATATTAAATTAAGGCGTAAGATATTGTCACGTAGGAGTTTAATGTGGAACACAACAACACACACAGGAAATAGAGCTAATCTAATTTATTAATTGAACTCAAAAAACAAAGTATAATTGCAAGCTCTACAGAAGTCTGAACTCAGAACTCCCTATGACTAAGATATCTTTAGCTTTTATAGCAACATGGAAAATTCCAGAAATCTGTCTAGTAAGTCAGTGATTGTTTTCAGAGGAATTCAGAGAAATGATGAATATTCCCGAATACTTTTCTTGCAAACTATAGAAGAGTCTAGAATCCACTAGAACACGAAATAAAGTAAAACGAAAGTAACTGAATTAAATAACTATTTACATGGATTTTGAAACCTATGGTCGTTTCGAATGGTGGAACTCAGAACCTCTCCATTACGAGAATAGTGTGATGACTATTCAGCTATGGACACTCTAACTCTTCTCTTCAATGTAGCAGTATAATGATTTTATAAGGGTTGATATAGGTTTGAAATGTCTAAGACATATTTGTATTACAATACTAAGAATTTAGAGACTTACAATCTATTTAAACACACACTTATTTGACATGGCTCCATTAGAAGATATAAAATCCCTTATTCTAAATACCGCTTTCCTAAATAAAGATACGTGTGGGTCGTAATATAACATTCTTTTAACATTTTTTTCCTAATTTATTCATTTTTCTACATTTTTATTATATTAAATTAAGGCGTAATATATTTTCCGCAGTAGGTTAATGTGGAACACAATAACACACACAGGAAGTAGAGCTAATCTAATTTATTAATTGAACTCAAAAATCAAAGAACAATTGGAAGCTCTACACAGGTCTGAACTGCTTTTTCATCGATTTCAGTATTTTTAAATTATTTATATTTATTAATTCAAATAATAAATAAAGTACATTTCTAATTGGAAGAAATTAAATCTATGCTACATCAATATGTTCGAAATTAAAAAAAAAATCAATACATTAATCTAGCTTTTATTCTGTGTAGTCTAGCTTTGTTCTATATTTGTAATATCTGTGTCATGAATAATAATTACTAATACTTAGCAAATTAAACAGCTTGGTTATTTAAAAGATCAACTAGTTATAAACTCATTTAGTTTTTTTTTAATTTTCGTGAGTTTTTGAACAACTTACATTCGAAACCTTTTTTCATGTGTAAATCTTCTAAACAATACAGTTTTCAGAAATCATTGTAAATAAGTTTTTGACGTACATTCTTAATACCGTTTTTCTAAATTAAGCTACGTGTGAATTGTAACATAACATTCTTTTAACATTATTTTTTTTCTAATTTATAAATTTTTCTACATTTTTAATATATTAAATTAAAGCGTAAGATATTGTCAAGTAGGAGTTTAATGTGGAACACAATAAAACACACAGAAAGTAGAGCTAATCTAATTTATTAAATCAACTCAATATTCAAAGTATAATTACCAGCTCTACAGAAGTCTGAACTCAGAACAACATGTGACTAAGAGATCTTTGGCTTTTATAGAAACAGGGAAGATTTAAAAAAATCTGTCTAGGAAGGTAATGAAAGTTTTACTAACCAATGCAGAGAAATGGTGAATATTCCAGAATACTTTTCTTGCAAACAATTTTCTCTTGTTTGCAAGAGATAATTTGCAATACAGAGATATTTATAATAGAAATAATAGAGATAGTTTGCAAGAGATAAGAGATCTCTTGTTTGAAATCAGAATGTGTTGGAACACGAAATAAATGAGATAGAAAATAAGGGAATTAAATAAATATTTACACGAATTTTAAATCTTATCGTCACTACAGAGCATCGAACTCAGATATTCTTGATGACGAGACTAGTGTGATGACCATTCGGTTACACAGACTTTAAAGCTTCTCCTCAATGGAAAAGTATAATGATTTTATAAGGGTTGATACATGCTTGAAATTTCTAAGACAGATTTGTATTACAATACTAAGAATTTAAAGACTTACAATATATTGAAACAGATACAATTTTGACATGGCTCCTTTAGAAGATATAAAATCCCTTAAAATAGAAGATAATTTCTTATTAAATAAGTATTTACATGGATTTTAAAACTTAACATCACTACCGAGCATCGAACTCTGGACTTGTTGATTATGAGGCTAGTGTGATGACCATTCGGCTACGGAGACTCTAACGTTTCCTCTCAAGACAGCAGTATAATGATTTTATAAGGGTTGATACAGGTTTGAAATTTTGTAAGACATATTTGTATCACAATACTAAGAATTTAGAGACTTACAATCTATTGAAACAGACACCTTTTTGACATGGCTCCTTTAGAAGGTATAAAATCACTTAATATAAAAAATAACTTCTTATTAAATAAGTATTTACACGGATCTTAAATCCTATCGTCACTACCGAGCATCGAACTCAGAACCTTTTGGTTACGAGACTAGTGTGATGACCATTCGCATACGGAGACTCTAACGTTTCTTCTCAAGGCAGCAGTATAATGATTGTATAAGGGTTGATACAGGTTTGAAATGTCTAAGACATATTTTTATTACAATTCTAAGAATTTAAAGACTTACAATGTATTGAAACAGATACCTTTTTGACATGGCTCCTTCAGAAGATATAAAATAATTTAACATAGAAAATAACTTCTTATTAGATAAGTATTTAAGCGGCTTTTAAATCCTATCGTCACTACCGAGATCCGAATTTCTTTATTATGAGACTAGTGTGATGACCATTTGGCTACGGAGACCCTAACGCTTCTCCTCAATGCAGCAGTAGAGTGATTTTATAAGGGTTGATACAGGTTTGAAATGTCTAAGATATATTCGTATCACAATACTAAGAATTTAAAGACTGACAATCTATTGAAACAGACACCTTTTTCACATGGCTCCTTTAGAAGATATAAAATCCATTAAAATAGAAAAGAACTGCTTATTTGAGTCATCCTGAAACGTTCGTTAAAACTATTGCTAATGCATTCAATCAAAGAGCATTATTTTTATTATTTCACTTTAAAATTAGAGTTAAAAAATCGAATTTTATTTTCATTTACGCTTATTGTCATTTATATAGGTCAATTTATTTCAAATAAAAAGAATTTTATAAATTTGTTTCGTTATTGTCTCTATATAACTTTAAATTATCATTTACAATAAAATTCCGATTGCAGGATATTGTGTACTATGTCGTTTGACATGTGACCTAAAAATAACATTATTTGATATTGAGAACTCTGCAAATTATAAGCAAAATACTTTGAGAAATTTTGGATTGTTTTTATAAAAACTTTACTTTCTCAACGAGTATACGTGCTATCTCCATAAAAGAGAACACGGATTGTTACCATAAGCATCCTAATCATGTGCTAAAGTTTTAACGCTTTTTATACCTTACATTTTACAGGGTTATACAAAACATATTCGTTTTTATTCAATTTGTTCTCAGTCCCCGATGGAGTTTCAGGAAAAAGTATCTGCTAAAATATAGGAAGTCTACCATTCTGTTTACACTCCTGAGATTTCAGAATAATTCCTTGTTGTATACAACAAAATGTGTAAAATGGCAAGTGACCAGTAATCGTTGGCATTATGGTGTATATATTTATGTATATATATATATATATATATATATATATATAATTACATATATATATATACATAAATATATACATACATATATATATATACACACACACATATATATATATATATATATATATATATATATATAATATATATATTATATATATATAAATATATAAATATATATATATATATTTATATATATATATATATATATATATATATATATATATATATATATATATATATATATATATATGTGTGTGTGTGTGTGTGTGTGTGTGTGCACAGCAGGTCATATTAATTATTTTACACAAATTTTAGTTATTATTTAATCAAAAAGGTCTTAGTTAAATATTTCTGTTACAAAACTCCTACATTATTAACTGATCTTATATTTTTAAACACAAAAATATTGGTCTTTACGAATTTTTCCAGTCTTTTGCAGCTTTGTTTTAAAGTGAAAACTGAAAAGCTTTATACCAATTCTTTGGTTGGAATTGTTTAGCATTCACCTACGAAGATTTGGTCAGTTTTTTTCCGCAAGAAGTTTTACTTAAGCCTTCAATATTTTCCTTTGAAAATCTTCTGATAATTGAATTTTTCATGAAGAGATTCTTAAATAAACAATAGAACGTTGTTTATATAAAACTGAGGTGCATTTCAAAGTTTCATCGGGATTTCCTTTTCTTTTAGGGAATTGAATTAGTTTCTATAAATAATTATTTATTATCCTTGTCTTATTTTACCATTCAATTTAATTAGAATTAGTTTTTTAGTAAATAATAGTTTTTCAAAAATCCTCCTATAGTATAGAATTAAATAAATATTTCTTTGTAGTAGTGAATGTACTTTTAATTTATTTTCACATGAGGAATTTTTGTGGTCTATTTTAATTTAAAAATTTGTTTTATGTTTTTATTATATATAAAAACCATGATGTATCTTAAAATTAACTTCATTTGCTTTAAAGTAATTTGAATAAATATATGGTATCCATTAAAATAGGTTAAAATTTAAAACAAAAATATAAACTATGTAAACTATTTTTTGAGTTATTTGTTATTAGTTGTTTGAAAATAAACTCTATTGAAAAAACCCTGTATATGCTCCATACAGTGCAAAATTTACAGTAATAAATTGTTATCTACAGTAATAAATTGTTTAACTCAAAACGTATTTTTGTGTGTATGTTCATTTTAATTTCCTGACTGTTTCCAGTGCTTTGCAATGGATTCTCTATCACTGTGGAGTGGAAGGAAATGGGAGAACTGACTTCTTGACAAAACATGGTACTACCATTCTCAAAAGTTAAAGCACCTGTTAAACTTTATTTCTGCAAAACACTTCGTAAAGTTTCAATATGATAAAATATACAAGCTAAACCTGGTTAACTATGCTAAAGATAAGACCTGGAGGAATATTAAACACCTGTTCAACCAGAAAACTTTCCTCAACATAAATAGTACTTTTGTTGGAAACTAATAAATTAGCAATGGTTTCAATTTCGTTTCATAATATCATTGATAGTATTTTTTAAAATAGGGCTCACAATTATAAGCAATTATGCGCAATAATTTTCTATATCCTCCTATATTCTAACCATTTTCAAAAGTTGTATTACAGTATTTTAATAAAACCCCATTGCTTTTTACAACATAATATGCAGGTGAATATGCTTTCTTTTTAATTTTTAAACAGCTATATTTGATAAAATTACGCAAGAAAAACTAATATTTCAGTAAATCTTCTTTTTAAAACGTTATTTTGCCTACATTTAATATAAATATTTCTGATGCAGACTATATGCGTGGATACTAAACATAAAAGATGAAAGAGAAATGATGTTGAGAATGCAAAATCTGGCTATACAGAACATTTCCTATGTTTAAATATTTATAAAGTATCTTGAGACATTTTTATAAAATTAGATGAATTTCTCTTTTATGATATTCCTTTTACAAAAAAGTTGCTTAATGTCAAGTAATGCTTTTAAATTTTAATAGCGAATTTTAATCAGATTAAATGCTTCTATTTTAACACAATGATTACATTAATATCTTAACGGTTGAAATTTTCCTTTGGAGAAAATTCCAATTGAATTGAAATTCCCCTGTTGATATTTTTAAATTTGAAATATACCAATTTTGATAGTTTAGTTTGTCAGCATAGCATTGCAGAGAGTTTTCGTACTTCAATTCGTGTATATTTTATAAAATAACGTTTGATATTGAGTTTTAAAAGAGAAAAATATGCTAGTATTTTACTGTCGAATACTAAACGAAAGCATAAAAATTTATTCTTGTATAGATAAAAAAAATGAAAACTTTTTCATACTTTACTTTTAAGTATTTTTTTTTTTTAATTTAGTATAAAAATCTGAAATTTGTCACTAACATTTTATTTGTGTACAAAAAAGTATTTGCCCCCAAACCAGTATCTTTTACAAAATTTAAGTAAAATGAAAATATTTTTAATTCTCTTTTTCATCCATTTTATCGATGGCCGATTGGTTAGGGTGCTGACCTTCGGTACCGGAGCTCGTGGGTTCTAATCCCACTGTGCCATAGATGTCCGTAGCCGTTCGGAATCGGCTTTAAGCTGTAGGTCCTGGTCTTATTAGTCCTCGGGTTGCAAAAAATAGACCGTAGCACTCCAAACCAAACCAAATCATCCATTTTACGCCCTAATAATCTCTTTTCTATGCATTAAGAGGACATTGATCACTGACTATTATTAAAAAAAATGAACTTTATTTTTATGAACATAAATAAGGCTCTTACATAAAGCATATAATACAGTAAAATCTATTCGAGAAAAATTTTAAAGTATCAAAAGTATAGCAAAATTGCTAAAAATATTTAAGTTTTAAAATGAAACTTTTTCATAAAATGAATTGTCTAAAAGCATCCAATAAAAATTTACTTTGTTGCCAGCATTTTAATCAATTTCTTTCTTTATTTTTATCTTCTTATTTATTTATTTTTTGCTTTATGGATAGCATTTGCAGTGAAATAGAAACGTATATTTACTTGCATAAATACAATTTGCGTAACATAATAATTTTAAATTACATATTGTTTTACCAATTATTTTCATTGTTTTACAGTATTAAGCTTTGTGTAACTTGGTAAGATGCTTTACCATTTCCAAATACCGTTCACATTTTTTCTGACAAGCCCATAAATAAATAATATGTTAAAATTTGAGGTAGAGTGATAAAAACATTAATGCAGTTTCAATGCAAACATTTAAAATTGCTTATTCAATAACAAAAACGCCAAACTAGAAAATTTGAAATTAAGATTTACGACAATAAGAAAGCATTAGTGAAGTAAAGCATACATTCAAGTAGAAAATTGGTCGTGAAGCATTCGTATTCACTTTTTTATGCCAAAAATATACTATGAGGAAGAAAGTCCACTGTTGACATAAAGTTCACATAATAAGTCTCAATATCTTTACGTTACACTTACCTTTAAATCAGAACATAGAATAGCTATTTTCGAGGTAATTTTATTGTAAAAAATGTACATATATAACAAACAAATTAATTTAAAATATTTTCTTACAGTTTAAATACTTACGTTTAGAGTTTTATATTGACATTCTGTTCTAAGAAATAATATATTATTTTCTAACAAAGATTTTCAAATACTTTCTATAAAAGTGATGTCTTAAATTTTCAAATTATCAAATACACCCATTTCTCTAGGCTATTAAAAGGACAACAAACCTTAAAAATAGTAAAATTCAAAGGAACGTAGATATCCTTATTGAACTAAAAACAGGAATGTAGGTTTATACATTTTATTAAATTGAACACTGCTGAATAATATATTTTCTATAAAAATCTATTTTTTGTCACATATCCTCTTACTAAAGCATAAAACTTGAACTTTAAAGCTTGGAATTAAAATATTTGTACATACATTAAAGTATAGCCAAAGAAAACCCATTTTAAAAGCTTGAAATATCCAATAGTTTTTTACACACAATTTTTGAAAAACAAATTTATACTTTTCAAATGATCTCTGATTTTTTTTATATTTTCACCAATTTTTGTCTTATTATTGCTTAAAACTATCTTTAGCATAGTTAACATTTTGTTCATAGTTAGACGGTTTGATTTTAAAAAAATATTTATACCTATACTTTTATGGTATACCTATACTTATAGGTTATATCTATACTTTTACGACTTTTCTAGTAAAATCGAGATTTTATAATCTAAAATAATTAAAAATTTGAAACGAATGTATGTATTTGTTTCGATGTGTATTCAAAGTGCTTAGATAGATATTTTGTGTGAGTGTGTGTGAAAATAAATACAGAGGTATTTTAAAAATTAAATAAAATTTTAAAAATACTGATTTATATTAGCAATGAATTTAATTTAATAAATTTAGTTAAATATACATTTATATGTTCAATAAATATAATAGTTATACATTATTAAGGAATAAAGACGCTTCCTAGCTCCCCATTTCCTAAATCTCTTTACTTTCTGCATTCAAAATCTCGAAAATCCTTTCATAGAAATAACATTTTATTTTCTAATAGAGACCTTAACACAACTTTCTTCGAAACTGAACTCACAATATTAGCAATCGTCAAATATGCCCCGAACTATGGATTATTAAGGCTAATGTTATCATTATATATGCAATTTATAACTAATAATTTCGTTTAGCTTCTCTTTTCTCTTTCCAGTCTCTAGATAATAGCAAATTGAAGAATATTTCCCGGAATCTTTTCTTCAAATTCTCCTCCCGGAAGTGCTGAAAGCAGCAGGTGCTTTGTGTCTTCCTTTTAACGAGCTTCATAGGTAATTTGGACTCGTTAAGCTTAAGTATTATTAGAGAGTTATCCAGCTGCCGATAGCTTCTGCTACAATTAGCCTTCATACGAATCATTAACTCTTATTTGGAAAGCTTCTGCTGCAGTACAGAGTGAGAAATGATGCTGTATCGAGGAGAAACCATTTCGTAATGATTTTTTTCTTAAGTTTACTCGGGGCAAAAGATTTGCTTTTTATTTCTGTACGGACATATTTCCTTTAATGCTGTTAAGTTTCCATGTAGGCGTATAAAAACTACTCCTTGCAAAATATTAACCATTTTATTTGAAATATATGATATAAATAATAAAAGCTATTTTTAAAGGCAATTGTTTGTAAATAAATATGAGTAGGTTTAATATAATTTGCTATCATATTAAATCATATCTATATATTTTGTATTTATTTTTAGTTATATTTTCTGTACAAAACAGATGAAAAGTATAGGTAATATTGCGTTTATGAATACAATTTCTCATTATCTTCTACCTATCTACACACACAAACACACACACGCACATATATATATATATATATATATATATATATATATATATATATATATATATATATATATATATATATATATATATATATATATATATATATATATATATATATATATATATATATATATATATATATATATATATATATATATATATATATATATATATATATATATATATATATATATATATGTGTGTGTGTGTGTGTGTGTGTGTGTGACTGTCTGCAGTGAGAAAGTAGAAAGTGACAAAGAGATTTACAACCAGTGAGTAGAAATCAATTAATTTTCTTTCTGTCTTTACATGTATTATTATTTTCTGTAAGAACTGTTAGATTAATTTCGCTACCGAAAGATAGATGGCGCTATTGAGCGGAGGGAAAAAACAAACTTTGTCGAAGAGAAAAACCGTTGGACATTCGGCGTCGGTTTTAAAAATGTTATTCCTGTATTCTATTCTTCATATATGAACCGGGTTTAAAGCATAACATAATTCATAATTCTGTATTCATGTCTCAGTTTATTCTCTATGTGTCGTGAAGTGTTGTAAAATAAAAGGTGTGTGTGTTTCAACAGCTGTGTTTGGATTTATACAGTCATGAGAATCCCAGCATAAACAAAAGGTAAGCAGTTACCTTATTTACTTCTTCAGTAATATTGAACATTTACATATCATTCTACCTCAAGAAAATTCTAAATTCATTAACTATTCTATCCATAATTATTGGTCCGTCTTCGCATGGAGGTGCTATCGTCGATGAAAATCTATTATATATTTTAAGTGTTCAAGTTATTATTGTCATGTTATTATATTTTCATTTTTATATATTATTCTATATTTTGTCAGTTTGAAGTTCTTATATATTAAGTAACAATGCCTCCTAAACAATCTAAGAATGCTTTTAAATTTGAATTATTATTAAAAGAAATAAGTTCATTTGAAAGAAATGTAAAAAATGGTGATGAAAGTAATTATCGAACAATAGGAATTTTGAAATCGAAAGTAGAAAATTTTGAAAATAAATTGGCAGATATTTTCCAAGAGTTATCGCAACATGAAAGCGATGAATACTTTGATAGTTATATCAAAAATAAAGATTTACTATTAAATTGGATCATTGATCTTGAAAATAAAATTCCGATCCAAAAAAAAACAAAAGCGATAATTCATCTGATGTAGAATCGTCTATGGCAGTAAAGTCGAAATTAGAAGTTCCACATTTTTTTTGGAAATAGTGAAATGTGGTTATCGTTCAAAGAGATATTTAAATCATCTATTCTTGAAAATAAATCTTTAAATGATGTTGAAAAGCTGACATATCTTCATTCATGTGTTCGCGGTGAGTCAGCGAAATTAATTCGGGGATTCTCAATCACACCAGAAAATCTTACTCATTGTTGGGAACTTTTATGTCAGAGGTATGAGAACAAGAGGCAGTTGGCAATAAGCCAAATAAATAAAATTTTCAGAATGAAAATCACAAAAGCAAATAATTCAAAATTATTGTTAGAAGTTATTGATATTTGTAACGAAGCTATTAGAAATCTGAAAACATTAGGTTTGGAAAATAATTCTCTAACAGATTTAATCATAATAAACTTTCTTACTTCGAAGATGGATGATACAGTAATACAAAGATGGGAATTAACTCTGGATAAAGACAGCTGTCCATCTCTCGATTTGTTTAAATCATTTATTGAAAAAGAGGCGAGGAGTACACAAGAAAATAAATTTTCTAAACCGGAATTCAAAAATATTCAAGCGAAAGCTAATGTAAATAATGCAGTAAAAAATCTAATGTTCATAATACTGTAGTGAAAAAAGAAAGGGTAACTAATGAAGTGAAATATTATAATTGTATTTTATGTAAAGAAATTCATGCTTTATTTAAGTGTCCCACATTCCATTCAATGAACATAAATGATAAGTGGAAGGTTGTTAATGATAATCATTTGTGTGCAAATTGTTTACGAAGTAATCATACGATTGACACTTGTAGAATAGGATTCAGTTGTAAAAATTGCGCAGCTAGGCATCATACATTATTGCATATTTATATGGATAATAATCAAGAGCGTCAATCTCATTTAGTAAGCACCGTAGCAAATAGCTGCACAAAATCGCAAGATCAAAATCATGTTTTGTTATCAACAGCAATAATTAAAGTTAAGTCTCAGACTGGAGAAAAAATAACTTGCCCAGCATTAACCCATTAACGCCCAAATTATTTTATTTTGACGCACTGACATATAATTCATAAATTGAGTGTCTTTTACCATCAACATGAATATTATTATCGAATTTTATCAATACGTACCTTAGTTTTTTTTTAAAATGCTGATCTAAAAATAGATCACTGGGCGTTCGGAGGATATATTTTAGCAAATACACAACAATCATTAGTACTTCAATAACGTGGTAAAATCGAACCAAATAGATAAAAACTAATGCATTTTCTTTTAAAAAACGTTTATTTATGCAGAATTTCACAATATTACAGAATGTACTTAGTAAAGTTTAATTATTTTAAAATAATAAAATTTCAATGTTTCTACAGTTTAGTGTGGAATTTGAAGAAACACTTCTTGCATAAAGTTTCATCGCACTTCACACAATATGTTAGGGGACTTCCTTGGCACCCTACAAGTCGACAGCGTCTTTTGCCCTTTCTTTGTCCCATATTGTGATCCCTTTTATAAAAGCGAACATCATGACTGAGATTAGCTTTTGAGGATGAAGGAAAACTGTAAGGTCGACCTTTCAAAACTTTTTTTCCGATTCCCAATTTTAGATATTTTACAGCAACAGCTCTTCGAAAATCTTACATGGGCATAGAATCACCTTTATGAATATTTCTGTGCAGAATACTTGCATTAACTACAGCCATATCAATTATTCGAGTGAATAGACACCAGTACCATATTTTACCTCTTATTCTCTCCAAAAGGAGTTTTATCTTGATTTGTCATTCTTACGTTCATCTGCTTTTGAAATGTCTTGGAAATGAATATATGACTTTATTTTTAGGTAAGCATTTTTATTAAAAGAGTCCTGTACAAGACCTATCACTAAATCTTCTACATCACTCCAATAATATCTTTCACTTGAAAGAGTAAGATAGCCAAAATATATCAAAAACCCTATAAATATCTTTATATCTTCTTTAGTGATAATTAAATCATGGTCGTTTTTGACATTTTTAGCATAGAAAATAGTCTCATCCACAATTACGTTATATACTTCATCAGAAAAAAGTTTTTCAAAGCAATGATGCAAGATGCATTTGCAAGATCATTTTCCATTGCCAAAATATTATTCTTATACGTTTCCCCTAATTCCGACCATTTGGTATAATTCGGGTTTTTTTTCCAAACAATTTTTGGCTTTTCTGTTTTTAATATTTTAGGCTTCCTCTCAAACGTTGAAGGTAAATCTATTTAATCACACTCATATTTTGATATTACTTCTATTTTACCAACAATATCATTTACAAATGGAGCATGTAACTTATCATCTATTTTCTCTTCATCTGTCAGTTCATCTACATCAGTGGATATGGCAATAATATCCTCTTTAATTTGTTCAGAAAACAGATAATCAACTGCATCCTGAAAGCTATTAAATACTTTTCAACTCATATTTTCATCTAAAGGTGAAAAAACGTAATATTACCAGGGTCAGGAAAAAAAAACGCCCGAACGCCCAGTGATCTATTTCTAGATCAGCAGTATTTTGACACTAATTTTTACTATTTATATTTGTTTTAAGATAACATCGGTTTATATTCTGATAGCTACATCTATGAAGATATTAAATCGCCAAAAAAAATTTAACTTTCGCTTATTACTTAGCTGTTTTCAGTGTTTATGCTAAGAAACGTAGAAAAACGGCGGAACGAAAGGGCGATACAAACTTTCTCTTATCGCTTTAGATCAATGATATAAACAAAACAAGAAAACCACTTGTTGGTAAACAGGTGCATGCCTTGTCTTGCCCCCTGTGCAGTATAGAATGTGTGGGGTGGGTTTAAGGTCATCTAAAAGCGAGTTTACCAAGCTATGTTTAGCGATCTAAAAATAGATCACTGGGCGCTAATTGGTTAATCGACAATGGCTGACAAAATTCTTTGATTTCGAAACACTGCGCAGAACGACTACAATTGCCGATGCAACAAACTACACACCGCTTGGTTGGAATAAAAAGTATATGCTGAAACATGTCTATATTCTACAAATTTTGAATTTTCTCCATACTTTTCAATAGATTCCTTCAAAGTGAATGCTTTAGTCGTAAACAAAGTCACAACATCGCTTCCAAATTTTAACATGAAAAAGCTGGATTGTCCTCATTTAAATAATTTATGTCTTGCTGATCCCTCATATTTTGTTGAAAGTGAGATTGATATTCTGTTAGGTGCTGACATATTCTTATTCTTAGTTACCGGTTCTCCCATATTGGGACCCAAAGGTACACCATCCGCATTACCTACCAAGTTAGGACATTTGTTGTCTGGTAGTGTAAATACATCAGCTATTCAAAATACATCTTTAGTATGTCATACTCTTGTAAACATTGAAAACACTCTCAAGGAGTTTGGAAAACTTGAAACAATTCATAAACCTGTTAAAACTAATGATGAAGAAGAACTCTGTGACACAATTTTTGCCAAATCTCACACTCGAAACTCCGAGAGTAGGTATAACGTAAAGTCACCATTTAAAGAAAATTCAAACCTTGGGGACAGTAAAGCCGGAGCTTTAAAAAGAATTTTTTCCTCTGAAAAGAAATTACAATCAGATGAGCAATTAAAGCAAAAATGTAGTGAATTTATGCAAGAATACCAAAGTCTTAGTCATATGACTCCCTTAAAATTTCATATTATCAATCAGTTTAATAAATTCCAAGAAGATGTTCACTATTTTAAAGAGATAAAGATTCCTCGTTACATTCATATTGTCAATTCCTTAAAGATAGAAGTCCACGTATTCTGTAAAGCATCTTTAACACTTTGACTGCCATGGCTATCATATGTGATATCCAGTGATATTTCCGTTGAGACACTGGCTATCCGATATGATAGCCATGGTGTTTAACACTTCAGGCCATGGCTATCAAAGATGTTATCAGTTACATGAAAATCGTATTGGAGTTTGATTGTTGGGCTCCCTACGATGTGTTAGGTATACGTGGTTTGCGCAAATTGGTATATGTGACGATTTTATGAGCTAAGTTTTATGAAAAATTAAATATTTGGAACATGCAACAAAAAAGGGAATATATATAAATAGAGAGAGTTTGTTTTAAAATATTGTTTGTAAAATATTGTTTGTGTTAAAATATTGTTTTTATATATAGTTTTGTGTTGAAAAAATACAAATTACACACAAAAAAAGTTTGGTCCCGTTGTGAACATTTGCAATTTTGGCTTGGCAGTCAAAGTGTTAAAGGCATATTTTGCCGTAATTTATCTTCGAGTCATTGGTGATTCAACTCGTAATGGTAGCCAAAACTCGCTTTGCACCTTTGAAAGCTGTAACCTTACCCAGATTGGAACGTTGTGGTGCAGTCCTTCTCACGGAATTAGTTGACACATTCAAAAGAGCAGTAATTTTTCCTATTCATCACACTTATTTATGGTGTGATTCAACAATTGCACTATGCTGGATTAAGAATCCACCAACTAAAGGAAATCAGTTCGTCCAGCATTGTGTATGTAAAATCCATTCTATCACCTCAAAAGATTCATGGCATCACATTCCTGGGAAGTCAAATCCTATTGATTGTGCCAGTAGGGGGCCTTTATCCAAAACAACTTATGGAACAATTAGAATGGTTCAAGGGACCAAAATGGCTCACTGACTTTGATCCTGTTTCTCTAGAAGTAGATACTCCAAATCAAGAAAGATCTGATATATCTTCTGATGTCCATTGTAATTCATTTATAGAGAGTATTTCTCTTTTCACCCAAATCAATCCTTTGCTAGATTTATTTGAAAAAATTTCATCATATATGAGGTTAATTCGAACTGTGGCATGGATATTTAGATTCTACAATAACTCAAAATCAAATCTTAAAACTAAAGGATCTTTGAAAGTCTATGAATTAGACACAGCTACAAAAGCAATAGTGAAAATATTACAAAATTATGCATTCCATTCGATGATTTTTATGGATGTTCGATTTTTATGGATGTTCGTTTACTGTAAAAAAGTATTTAATACATAACATATTCTGGGTTTTAATAAAGATTAAGACTACTGTGCAGAAATTTGTTCTTTTAAGAGATATGAATTTTTATATATGAATTCCAAATGACATTTAATTTACATGAGAATAAATAGCAAATTTTTTATAGTCTAGCCACCTAGCATCAGATAGGATTCTAAGTTTTAAACCACTTAGGTTTAAGATACAACGACTTTTATGTTAAACTAGTTCTTGTCTAAAAGATAAATCAAATGTGCAAACATTTATTTTGTACAGCTAATATATCGTTTTTATTCTTC
The DNA here is from genome assembly GCA_032207245.1 of Pardosa pseudoannulata. Taxonomy (NCBI): domain Eukaryota; kingdom Metazoa; phylum Arthropoda; class Arachnida; order Araneae; family Lycosidae; genus Pardosa; species Pardosa pseudoannulata. The sequence continues at coordinate 158,058,704 of CM063498.1, read as the reverse complement.
CACTTTATATTATGTCTTATATATTGCTTAGTTTTTGTTTGTATTATAATAAAATGTAGCTAAATCTTATATCTTTAATTCTGTTAATGCATTTTTGAATTCTCTGAAGGTTGCAGGCCAAGCGTGTGTTTTCTGCTTGGTCTCTGCTTCTAAATTAAGAGGACTTATTCTTGAGGTTAAGTCAGTCGTCAGATCTTGTTTTCCTTCAAAGTGAAACTGCATATTACCCTTAACTATGGACTAATCTATAAACGGGATCTATTGTGCTTTCTGTAGCTTTTCCTACAACAGAAAGAAGGGTAGAAACAACAATAAAATCTTTCAGATTAGGGTAAAGCAGAAATTAATTTAAGAAGTTATTACAAAATTTCAGAAGAGTCAAGGAACATTCTACCGTGTACTTAGACCCTATTTGAACTTTAATTCTAAAATGGATAGAATCATAACTTTATATAATTTAAAATTTTGAATAAAACTACACAAACACGCAGTCAACTTATTACTATAGTATCAAAAGATTGGCTCATATAAATTTTTGCGGATGGAAAATATAAAAATTCTCAAAATAGGTTTAAGATGCAGTAGATTTTACTCTACCTGAGCCGATAGGTAGCTTTCTACGATAGTATATAATACAAAGATGACTCTGTAGGTTTCTCACAAAGATATTGCAAAGACTGTCGTTATGAAACAGTATAAAGTGAATATATAATAAATTTCAATTTCTATTTAATGGAATAGCAATTGCATTTCATATGATCTGCTTACCTTACTACGTGCCAAAATTAAAGTACACCGTAAATGTTTCATGAAACAATTGGGTAATGATCTACGTGACAACTTTTTGTAAAGAATTAGTGAAATTTTATTAAAGCTAAGTTTAATTTTAAACGAAAAGTTTTTGTTTTTTGAAATGTAAACATTTAAAATAATTCCTGCTGAAACGAAAAGGACATTGGAAATTTGTTATAAAAGATTGCTTTCTTAAATTACAGAATTATGTGCAGAAATACATAACGTTTGGAGAAATATAAGGCATTTGAAAAAATTGTAACACAAAATATTACTAATTTATCATTTTAATAATTTACAAATCTTCACTTATTTCAAAATCATTATCAGAGGAAATCAAGAAATTCTAGTTGTTTTTTACATTGATACTTCTAACTCAGTTTTAATAGAACAAATAATTTTAAAATTTTTCAAAGAAATATTGCATCCCAAGATAAATATGTAAAACCTCAATTCTCACTTACCATGCAGTAACTTTAAATTCTTTTAAAAAAGTATTTTTATAAGCGCTTTTACCTTAATCAAGAAATCTTTAAAAAAAACATTACTTCAGAATTCTCGGAAAGGAATTCATTAAATTATGCATAAATTTTTGTACGTGACATCTTTCCTAATAAAAAAAAACACTGCAAAATTTTTTACGACTAATAGAGTCCAAAACCTTAGTTTTTTAACGTAACAAATAAATGATAATATAATTTTCTAGAGTGCTTCGAATCTCTCAGAATACATCTAAGAATTATAACTTTTTTGTGTATATTTTCATACCTCCACATCACTTTCTAATTTTTTTCCCTTTTGTAATAAATTTATTTTATATATTTCCAATAACAAAGTCGTGTTATTTTCTTTACACGTTCATAGAGAAATCTCAAAATTTTAAAACAAGTAAACGTATATTATTTTTACATAACCCTATGAGAATTGTGTGGTTAAGAATTTATATTTTATTTAATCAAACTATAAAATTTAAACAAACTATACAAATATAGATATATATATATATATATATATATATATATATATTATATATATATATATATATATATATATATATATATATATATGTATGTATATATATATATGTGTGTGTATATATATGTATATATATGTATATATATATATATATATATATATATATATATATATATATATATGTATGTATGTATGTATATATATATATATGTGTGTGTATATATATATATATAGTATATATATATATAGTAGTATATATATATATATATATATATATATATATATATATATATATATATATATATATATATATATATATATATATATATATATATATATATATATATATATATATATATATATATATATATATATATATATATATATATATATATATATATATATATATATATATATATATATATATATATATATATATATAGAATATATATGTATATATATATATATGTGTGTATATATATATATATATATATATATATATATACATACACATATATACGTTGAACATCAGTCAAAAAGTAAATTTAAAAAAATGTAGTTTTATCCAGTTACAAAATGGATTTAGATGTGTATGTGCATTGATGCTAGACTTTATAAAAGATTCCTATGTTTCCCTATGAAAATAAAACACAATTATCCCAATTTCTAAAGGAATTTTCAGAAAAATATGGTGACGTATCATGAAAAAAAGGTAATGAAAATTCAGTCATTCAACAAAGAAACAACAAACGGTTATCTCTGATAAACGTCTGCTCCCTATTATTTTCATCTACAATTTTCTAATCTGTTATTCATCAAATCTAACAACAAAGATATCAAACGTGCTTTTTTTTCCTCTTTTTATCCTGGTACCTTGGTTTGATAGAATCCTTATTGATTCGGCGTTTTAAATAGAATATGCCTTCCCCCGCAGTGTCTAATCATGCAATGTCTATTTTCTGGAACACATCGGGCTCATTAATGAAAGGGGATGGAAGCAAAAGAGAGAGAAAAAAAATGACTGCACTAATCAAATATTGGCTTACTCAGCCTGTTACTCGTGATATTCCATGAATAAAGTTAACAAAGTATAGAATGTCGGTTTGGGGAAGTAATAGATGAACACTTGAAAAGAGTAAAATTTGACTAAGTTAAATTTAACTAAAAATTTTTGCATATCAATCCAACTAAATTGTGAACTTTAATTAGAAATAAAAATAATAGAGGGAGCTTTAATATCATAACTTTATAATTAATATTTTAAACGTATTATTATAATTTAAGTATTAAGATCAGGAAAGTAATTTTGTTTAAATGCAATTATTAATGACTGTATAAAAGTCGTGTAAAGACCCTAAAATATTTAATTTTTAAAAAAAATATATTTTATAGAGTAAATTGTTATGCGCATTTAAAAATAGTTCGGCTTAATTTAAACGTTGACGAAACATATAAAAGACACTGTAGTGCTTGGCAGTTGTTTACTTAATATTTTAAGTTGTTTTTTCTCAGAAAGCAAATTTTTAATGTTGCTCGCAATTTTTTTGAAATTCCGTCTAATATTTATTTCAGTGTTTTCAGCATTTTAATATTATGATGTTTTATTGTAATTAAACTAAAATTATTGATATCAGAATTGTACTTTTTATTTTAGAGAGGTAAACACAGGTCAAAATTCCCCCCTAAAAGGGGTACAATTATAAACATATTTCAAAATTTAAAAAAAATTGCTTAAATTTTTGTGTTTTTAGTTCGGTTTAATTTTAAAAGTAAGTACTTTATTAAATCCTTTAAGTTTAAAATTTGAGTGCAAAATAATAAATATGAGCAAATGAGAGCAGTTTTAAAGAACAGAAAAATTAAGCCTAAATATATATTTAAAATATATTTTTTTATTTTTTTATAAGTATTTAACACTAGAATTACGGAAGGGGTCATTTTGACACCTAGCGAACTTTTATCTCTGACAGCTCTTCTATTTTTTTGCAAATATCTTAATCCATTCTTGACTTTTCGTAAATCATTGTGATTTACGAAATAGTAAAGATTTCAAGAAAATCGTATTTTTATTTTAGCCCTAACAAATGATTATACCTAGAAATACGGCAGGCTGTATACTGATGTTGAAGACATGTGTAAACTTCATAATGACTATTTCTCTATTTTATTATCAGAACTGGAAGCATTCATATCGTTGTTGTGCGTAAGGGGGCATTAGCCGCCAAGGGCTTACCAATTCTTAGTTTGTGGTCCAAGACATGGGGACCAAAGTTTTTTCATGAAACTATGAGTAGAGGTAGGTTTCCAGAAATTATGAAATTTCCTCGTCTTGAAAATAAACTTACAAGGTCTTCTCGTTTGCTGTGTGATAAATTTACACTAATATCCGAGGTATGGAATACTTTTATAGAAAACTCTAAGCTTTGCTACAAACCAAATGAAAATATTACGTTTGATTCTCTACAAAAACAAGATGCCGTTTTTTGCAGTATATGTCTAACAGGCCCGATAAATTCGGAATAAAATTTTGGCTAGAAGTAGATGTTAGGACAAAATACTTATTAAACGGATTTCCATATTTAGGGAAAGAGACATATATATATATATATATATATATATATATATATATATATATATATATATATATATATATATATAAAATTCCCGGATGTGGTCCTTCCTATACCAATGACATTTATTTTCATTACATATGTGAAAAAGGATATTGCTACTTCTTTTAGCTTACAAAATCCTGAATTGGTTGTATGGAAAAGAAACCAGAAACGTTATAACTTATTTTTAGTTAGTGGTCTCAGAGAGTGTATCCAGAGGTGTGCGTTAAGCATTTATTATTCACCTTTCATCGACTTTGTATTTTGCAAACTATGATTTTGAGTATAATGTTTTGAATTTGGTGTGAGACTGTAGAAACAGATAAAAGTTTTGATAAAATATGATATGATACACTTAAAGAATCGTCTAAAAATCACTTGCATAATACACTTAATAAATCAAAAAGCAAAATGCATCAAAGTAAAGAATAAAAAAATTAATTTTAGACTAAGCTAAGATAACAAACGGCATCGCGATTTTTTAATTCAATTCTGGACATTTTAAACTAAATTTTCTTTTCTATAAATATGTTTGTTTAGACATTCTGCAAAAACTTATTAACTAAAATAATTTCAGAAGTTATCTTTTAGGAAAGGGCATTTCCTTTTTCACTTGTTATCTTATTTTATGGCTCTGTAACAATTTAATATTTTATTTAATATAGCCAAATATGTATAAAATTTCATGCAATACTTTATCAAAAAGGTAAGAAAATTAATTCAACCATTGGTAGTAATTGTGACATTTGAAAATTAGAATGACATAACCTGAATAATTTTAACAAAGGCAAAGTATTTTAACGGTAAAATACTAAGTTGTCAAGCTAACCCCAGATAACTTTGAACCGTTCACAAAGAGAACACTTATGCAATCGTTGATGTGTTTAAATATTTACTCATCTTCGGTAAACGTTTCATCTGCTTGGCCCATTCAATACGATAACCATCATTTCAAAATATTTCTAATAAAACACAAAGAGGAGTCCTTTCCTGGCGTTTAAAAAATAATCTTTTGAGTTTACACGAGTAAAACACACGCTTTGAGCTGTATTGCCCGTTGCTATGTTGTATTGTTAATCTTGTTTTAAAACTGTTGAAACGCATTGTAGTGTTGATGTATCTGCTTTTCAGGAAATCTGTTAAAGTATAATAACGTGAAGCATCTCCGGGGACTTATTTTGCTTAATAATCTCAAATCCAATGATTATTCATACTGTTAAAGAAGTATTTTTTATAATACATCTCTGGGATGCTAAATAAAGCAGCATTTAATATTTAAACATAAGTAGACACAGCCTATCTGCAATTCATAAATGGAATTTATTTAAAGGAACTTAGTATTTTTCCAGCGTTTAAATCTTCGTTATAACTCTTCTTTTTTTATTTCTTTTAAATTAAAAGTTTATTTCTTTCTATAATTAATTCTTGAGACATTCTTTAATAACGACCCACCCATCTTTGAAAATTTTGTTATTTTGCCCTTTAAAGTAACATATTTTTAACATTGAAATTATACATAAAAGGAAAACATATTCTTTACCCATAACATAAGTTTTGATATATGTAGATTAGGAACTTAGTTTTTACATCTCATTGAAAAAAACAATATTTCTCAACCTGTAATTCTAAAACTATAAAGGAATATGACATTTTAAGATAAAGTAATGAAAAAATATTAAGAAATTGACATTTTAAAATAATTTTATAATATTAGGAAGTAAATCATATTAATCGGATAAAAATAATTTAGATTCACAGACCAAGAAAGATAATTAAATTAAGTTTAATATAAATTAAACTTAATTTTTTTAAATGAAATTACTAATATTATTAATTATATAAATAGTTAATAATATTATCTATTAATATTATTAATTATTTTTAAGTTAAATTACTAATATTTAACTTAAAAACTTCTAAAATATTCTGCTTACAAATGGATTTCTATTTTTTTCTCTTAATGTACATGATTTCCATTTTTTTCTTTTGAAATTCTACTTTTTCATATAACGAAACTAAATATGTTTTTCATAAAATTAGACCCTTCGTTATCAATTATGACAAATTTTATCTCAAACAGACTAGAACATTAAATTTCACATTTAATTAAACATGTTAAAATGGAATATTTGAACTTAAAATGTACTATGTACCTTGAACACATTTTTAAAGATATTCTTCATGTTTATCCATATTGTACGTTTAACTATAATTACTTTAATTTTAGAATACTCCAAAATATTGAATAGTATTGATTTCTTAAAAGTTTAGTTTTAATATAAGTAAATTATGCTAGCTTTTTATATGTATGTATATTCCCTTCAGTAAAAGCCAGTTGCTATTATATTTGCAACACATCCATTAATAATATCTTCTATCATTCATCACTAGCGTTCTTTAATCATTCTCTCATATTAATATATGTCACGATATATGTAATAAATTAGAACATATCACTGATAATTGTCATGTTATTGGCATTAGGACTTCGACAATACATGGAGTTTAACATTGAAAAAACAGCTACAAGGTTGTTTAAGAATATACTAAAATATACCAAGTCTTTCAAATTACAAAAATACATTTCTCTGTACATTAAAAAAGAAAATATTGGTTTGAAACACTTTACAGTTTTATATACGGGCCTCATAGGTTTAGGTGATACCTATAATAAATTTATGTTTCGACGAAAGTACTATGAAAGTTTTAATTATACACCAGACCATCATATAAACTTTCATCTCAGTATCAAATAATTTTTTTTATATATTTTTAATTTAAGATTGGATAAGAGTGAATACATCTAAAATTAAATAATTCTATTTAATATTCTATTAAAATTTTATATTCTATTCAAGAAGTGAGATATAGTTAAGAAAACGTTATAAGAATACTAATTCGGTTAAGGTATAATAATTCTTACACAGGTATTTTGGACAATTTTTTGTGGTTGTTTTTGTCTAATACCACTTGGTCAAACCAAGTACTACTAAGCCGGTAGCTACTAGCATTAAGGCAAAGGGGGTAAAAGAGTGCTCCTTTCGTTTTTAACATCTATTATTAAGCGCTCTATGATTAATTTAGCACCTCAAATGTACGACTTATGCTCAAGTGGATCCTCTTAATTTAGAAGCAGGGACCAAGCGGAAAACCCACAATCTTGGCCTGACACCACCAGAGGTATTAGTTGAGAACTTGGAGGACATTGTGACTGCGGATATATTTTACGAACCTTAGTCACCTTTAACGAACATGGCTCCGAACTTTGGACTATGGTTATGGCTCCAAATCGGGATCCGAACTTTGGACTATTTTAACTTTTCATAGTAAAATTTTAGTCAAAAACTTTTTATTATAACAGCCTTTATTCGATTCAACATAAAGTAAAATATATCGTTTGGTTTAGAACATTGCTCTTACACTGTCCTTTATAAGGCTTGATATAAAGTGATAGAATGCATTTAGTTTTTTCATTTCAAGCATTATATTTAAAAAAGTAAATCATGTACACTAAATGTAAAAAAGAGCAATAGATTTTCCTTCAATAATGCCGCAATGAAAAGGATCCTTTAATGTCTCCGTGGCCGAATGGTCATCACACTAGTCTCATCATCAAGAGGTGTGAGTTCGCACCCCGGTAATGATAGTGGGGTTATAAATCCATGTATTTATTTAATGATTTCATTTATGTTCTACTCTATTTCTTGTCTCATGAGATTCTGGATCTTTCTTTAGTGTACCAGAAAAGTATTCTGGAATCGCAGCCAGTTTTCTATTTTGCGCAGTAAAACTTTCATCGCCTTCTCAGTCAAATTTCTGGAACTTTCCCTTCTTCTATAAAATCTAAAGATCTGTCAGTCACAGAAAGTTCTGAGTTCATAGTTATGCAGAACTTTTAACTCTACTTCGCTATTTGAGTTGAATTAATAAATTAGATTAGCTCTACTGCCTGTGTGTGTTATTGCATTCTGCCTCTATGTGACAATATATCTTTACAAAAATATATATTAGAAACTACATTTTATTTCGAACTGAAGCAAGAAAATGTTAGACATTCTATGAACCTAAAACTTTAAAGGTATATAAGATATTAAAACTAAAAATCAAAAATTCCTTAAAAAGCATTTAATTCAGAAAAAAATGTTTATCGTGTTATCATAAGAGTATTTTTATATTAATGTAACTGATGTTCTTAAAATGCAAAGTGTATTCAGCTTCCAATTGTACAAAAAATGTTTTTTTTTAATTTTATTTTATTTTGCTTAGTTATCTTGCAAGCAAATAAATTTCAGTTAGACTTTTTCTGTTTTTTAAAATGACAAAACTAATATTTAAATATTTTAATTCTAAAATGTTTAAAACTTTTCATTTCCCTAAAAACCATATAAAAATAATTTAAAGAAGACATTCCGGTTCTAATTTAGATTTAAAAATTGAAATTTAGATTGTCTCATATTAACTAATTGCTTGTTTTACGGGTTGAAAGTTGCTTTATTGTTTCATTACCTCCAACAAAATATGACTCTTTAACTGTAAAATTGTCATGATACATTTTTCAACAACAAGGTTTAAAACTTAGATATTAACAAAATGTGAAAGAAGAACTGTTTAAATGATTTATTGAACAATTTCTTTCGGTATCAGTAAAAGATCTTATATTTATGGAAAGATTTAATAAAATTACAGTATAATGCATAAAATTATGGTTTAAAAATTTCTATCAAAGAAAGATAATTATTGTAATATTCGTAGTATTTTTTTATAAATCTCAATTAAAAAAATCTGTTCATGTATCAAAAATACTCAAACTGTATGTTCGCTGAGAAGAAGCTACATTTGTTTGTATAAAGAGTTACAAAATTTACTTCAGAATTGTCCAACTGCAAAATTGTTATGATACATTTTTCAACAACAAGATTTAAACTTACATATTAACAAAATGTGGAGAAAGAATTGTGTGAGAGATTTATTCAATAATTTCTTTCGGTATCAATAAAATATCTTATAATATTTACTGAAAGATTTAATAAAAATTACAGTATAATTCATAAAACTACGATTTAAAAATATCTATCAAAAAAAGATAATTATTATAAAAACCTTAGAATTTTTTATAAATCTTAATTAAAAAAATATTTTCATGTATCAAAAATACGCACACATTATGTTCGCTGAGACACATTTGCTTCTATAAAGAATTCCAATATTTGGACTTTTTACATCGATTTTATGCTACGCAGTATTCAATATATTACCCAAAAATGTAAATATCTATTCAAGAAAGGCAATAATAGATCCAATCATAAGGAAAAACATTCTACGATTTAAGAATTTTTCAATCGATGTTCATGTTTGTCTAGAAAATATGTAAAAAAGATATTTTAAAGTATACTTTCACAACATATTTTTTTTGTCTCTTTGCAACCTTTAGAGAGATAGTACAATTTTTATAAAATAAACTAAACTGTAACTTATATTTGACTTGTAGGAATTTACAAAACATATATAGCTTTTCAGAAATTTGTCAACACTTATTTGCTTGGGATTTGGATAGAAAGATAATTAAAGAAGAACAGTTTCAATAAGCAGCTATACTAGATATTTATACAGTCATTCAAATTTGGTAAGGCGTGTAAATAACGTTTCGACTTACAAAGTGAATGGTTTACTTGGTTAACAAATAAATGTAGGAAATATTCATGATTAAAACAAACATCCCATCAATTTTTTTTTCAGTCTGGTGTTTACTACACCCTAAGGTTCAACAACAACGACAATAAAAAAGTCTATGCTTTCGTAAATGGGATAATTTTACACAAAGAAACTAGACGACCCGACATACGTTGTCCTGTTTTAACGCTGTAAATCAAAAAATTGTAAACTGATTTTAAATAAATTGTAAATTGGACCGTTTTGATAGAAAAGTAAGGAAAATATTTTAAAAATACTTGACGCCACTACGCGTATAGTCATCATAACTCAATTTAACAATTGCGTGTGAGAGTATCTATACACTGTAAATTTAAATAAGATATCCACTTCAAAACGACAACTTAAAAACTTGTAAAATGTTTCATAGATGAGACACACGAATAGCAGAAACATAAAGCTTTTTTTAAACAATCAACTCTTTAGTTAACAGAATACAGAACTGACTCTGATAATCTGATCTATTTGTCCTTTTATACATTGGTTGGTTGGTTGGATGAGATTTATTGGCGCAAGATCCAAGCAAGGATATGCTGCGCCAAACGAAAGAGTGAAATTCTAAAACACAAAATTATATAATTTAAAAGTAGAGGAGAATATCATATACTTAAAAAAATACAGGTAAAAAACGATGTAAAGGGTCGCATTAAATTAATTTTTAAAAATAAACAAGGTTAAAAATGTCAATGCGAATTAAAAACTTGAAAAGTTTTGGGTGCGGTGTCTCGCCCAAAAGCTCGTTTATACTGGGATGAAAAGTTTTAAAATATATATTGTAAAATCGTGTAAAAGCGGTACATGAAGTTAAAATATGATGGACGGCCAGATGAGTGTGACAGAAAGAACAATGTGGAGCTGGCTCAGCCAATAGTAAATGTTTATGAGTAAGTCTAGTATGACCAATTTCTAGTATGTCTAGTATGACCTTTTATACATTGATGGAATGTTCTAGAACACCGTTCAAGTAACATAAAGTATGTTCTAGAACAAGCAGAATCATAGACGTGATTAGACTAAATTGAAATTCTCACACTGCTTATACGGGGATTCGACCCTGGGACTTCTCATATTGAAGCAAATTGCGCTGACCGCTGCGTCCAAGATACGTTGACAGCGAATGGTTTCAACAAGCATTATAATAATCTCAATGAGCGAACAATTCTGGATTTTTAATAAAAAAACGTTTTATATCGGATCAAATTGTGAATCTAAACCATTCATGAATTAACATAATTAAATACAAAATTTCATCAAAATCAGTCCAGCCGTTTAGGAGGAGTTGTATTACAAACACATGGACAGAAGACTTTTATATATAAAGGTATTTACTTATAATCTACGTATAACATAAATTAATCCAAATAAATTGTCGTAGGCAAGTACAGTTATTCGTTTAGGCTACATCGTACTTATGAAGCATTCGATTCAGGGATTAATTTGATTCAATACCGATTCGATTTGAACCTCATGCATTTTTATAACGTGAAAAATAATTTCAGGGTTTTATTCTACTTACTACACCACACGTAACATTACGTCTATTTCACTTGAAACCTAAGTTTGATTTAAAAATAAACGAATGTAATTAAATGAGCCAAGTATTCAAAAATCATAATTAATTTATAAGATGCATAACACACATATTATCCAACAGTTTTGTGTATAAACTTGGGAGGCATAAACAATCGCAAGGAATCACATATGAAACAATGTGTATAAATTTTTTTAGATGGAATGAATAAAGAGATAGAAATATAGAGGAAAGACAAAAATAAAAGTGTAGTGTAAACAAACTTACTAGGCAGCAAAAAATGTACACAATAAAATGTGTACAATAATCATGTGTTAAAAATTTCACCCACTCGTATTTACCGCATGCATCAGGATTTAGCGACATAGATTTGTAAACATGTTCAAAGGTGCATAATGTATTATTTTTAATGTACATGATTCATAATAATAAATATATAATCTCTCTCTCTATATATATGTATATATATATATATATATATATATATATATGTATATATATATATAATATATATATATATATATATATCTATATATATATAATATATATATATATATATATATATATCACATATATATATATCTATATATATATATATATATATATATATATATATATATATATATATATATATATATATATATATATATATATATATATATATATATATATATATATATATATATATATATATATAATATATATATATATATATATATATATATATATATATATATATATATATATATATATATATATATATATATATATATATATATATATATATATATATATATATATATATATATATATATTATATATATATATATATATATATATATATATAATATATATATATATATATATATATATATATATATATATATATATATATATATATATATATATATATATATATATATATATATATATATATATATATATATATATATATATATATATATATATATATATATATATATATATATATATATATATATATATATATATATATATATATATATATATATATATATATTATACATAGATTAATATAAATATGCGTTTTTAATGTATCTCAAAAGGTTTATGTAAGCAGTTGAAATAATTTTTAAGTATAATTTAGATAGCTAGTTATTTTCCATTTCAATTTATAGAAATATAGTATAATATTTAAAGTTTCTGTAAGTAATGTAAAGATTATTATAGTGTTCAAGAACATCTGTTAAAACATATATTTCTAATGGTAAAATTACAGAGCATATTTCATAATCCTTTAAATAATAATAATATTAGTATTTGAAATTAAATAGGGAAATGACTCTGTGAAAACTAGAATGTTAAACTTATTAGGAAGTAAACAAAAATTAAAATATAACAATTTTAAATCTGTGTATTGTTTAACATAAAAATCCATTTTTACAAATTGAAAAATACAGTATAGTGTTCTTTAGTATACATGTCGCGAAAACACGCTGTATGGCTGGGGAATATAAATCTCTATAAGCTCTCACATATCTACACCCTTAAATTAATGAATATGCTTTTATCAGATTATTGAGAGGAGAAAAAAACCAAAGACGCTAATGCCAAGCAAACTTCCCCCTGTTTTGATTGTTCTGTGCATTTCCCGGTGGATAACTTATAAGAGTCAATGTTTGAACAAGATTCTCTCTTTGCTAAAGATACTTGATTTGTCTTCCTTGTCGGTCTCCATATCAGCTAATTGCTCATAGCGGACGTGTAGCGATAAATTCTCGTATTCGCCTACGCTATTTGGTGTGACATAAACACGTATACTCTGGTGAATAAGAATTTGTGTCATAAGCAATGGCTGAGGAAAGACATGAGCGGTAAAACTTATTCGTATCATTTTTTGGGCAGTAAATTACTTGTATGCCGTAATTGCTCCAAGTACCCTAATTCATCTAATTTTTTATATTAATTGTAGAGAAAAGTATGGGAAATAATTTTAAAATTATTAATGCAAACATATGTCTAATATAATATGAATTTATACGATAAATAATTAATAAATGCCAAACAGTATCTACAATAGACTTTAATTTAAACTTTAATTTATTTAAAAATCTGCTCCCTACTGTAATGTGAGTTTCACTGCTGAGCGAGGGACAAGGGCGATGTCAGTGACCCCCCTTCGACCCCAATGGACAGGAGGAGTGCCTGAGGCGGGTCAGTCGTATTTGTCCTTGGCAATAACAGTTTTTTCGGATACTTGACTCAGCAGATTGAAACCCCTCACACTTCAGAGAAGAATAGGAAGCCAACGGAAAACTTGAGCAAAGGCAGGAAAATTCTCTTGCATCTGAGAAAAGCGTCCTCAGCGTTAGTTGCTTTGATAAGTGAATCAGGTTCTTCATCTACATGAATATCAAGCTGTAAATGTCTCTAAGTTATTCTCGTTACTTTCGGATGTTTGCTAGTTTTTTTCAAGCCAATTCTAATACCTCAGCAGTTCAATACTCAAAAATTGCAACACTGTAAACTGTGGCTGTAGCACCAACATTTTTTCTCTATTCCATCGACTTCATATTAAGATTGCATAGATTTTATGTGCTTCACCAGATTGTGAATTAAAAGAGATATAAATAAAAAAAGTTTGCTAAACGGTAAGTCTCATTTGTATCTGGTGTCTTAACTCTTTGTATTATATCAACAGGGCCTGGTATAAGTCATTGGTACGTAATGCCTACTTAAAGAAATCAAGTTGGATTTAGAAATGCTCATTCGGGAAATGCAACACTCTCATAACTGGAGGGTTGCGATTTTGGAGCCCGAGCTGGACTAAGATAGTTCGTGCTCATTAAAGGTGACTGGGGCAAATAAAATAGTTTCGTTGTTGCAATGTCCTCCAAGTTCTCAATCAATACCTCTTCGGGTGGCAGGCCAAGCTTAAGGGTCTTCTTGGTCCCTGCTTCAAAACTACAAGGACATACTTGAGCACGAATCGTACTTTCACCCGTGAGGTGTTCGTTAACACGAAAGGCGCTCAACCTTTACCTTAAATCGAGTACCCTCCTGCTCAATTGTTCTTGTTTTGATCAAAAGATAACAACAATAACAGCAGAAATCGATGTATAAAGTGTGTCTAATTTGTATCACCTCTTTATGTCACCTTTTTTATTAGTGAATAGACATTAAAAGTTTCTTTCTTTTAAATATCGATGGTTTATGATAAAAATGTATTGAGAATTTGTTTGCACCTTTTATAATGATCGAATTCCTTCTAATGAAGTTATTCGCGCAACTCTGACGGCAATCATACGCGAGGTACCAAGTAATCACTTGTATACATTAGTAGCCTACCTAGGACAAGCATAAAACATCAATATAAAATTATGTATTACATAAGGGAACAACCCCGAAAAGATTATATCTCTTTAGGTAGTACTCCAACACTAATTGGGAACGTATTAACCAGTTAGCGACCACCGTTTCGTTTACGCGACTCAGTGATTCCACTCTTGTTAGCCCAACGTCGCGTAGACGCTAAGAACTCCGACATGAAATGAGTTCAAAATATTTTGAATTATAACACGCTTAAATCTTAACCACCACATTTAAACCTTACATATATACCTATATACATGCATATGTGAGTATGTATATATATATATATATATATATATATATATATATATATATATATATATATATATATAACGAGAGAGATTCATAGAGAGAGGAAAGATATATAAATATTGCAGGATAAATTTAAAACTTGTCATTTTAACTTTCACATGTCAATATTTAACAAAAAACCGCAAAATTTTATTGATGTGTGCCCTAATATATTCTTAAAATTTTGGATAAAGAACTGTTAAATTAAACTAAATCAATACAAATGAAATTAATGTATTTAAGCTTAAATTTAGCGAGTTATTTTCAACGTTGTAATAACAAACAATTAATGTTTTATATTTTAAATCCATTTTTATTCGAAAACAAATATTTTCAAGCCTTACCTTCTCAACACCAATGGTTGGCGATAAAAATCTATTAATAAATTGTTTCCCCGCCATTATAATGAAGGTATTCCCTCCTATCAAATTGTTTGTGCAGCTCTGACGGTAATCATACGCGAGGCACCAAATGATCGCTTCTACTCATTAGTAGCCCAGCAGGGACGAGCGAGAAACATCAATATAAAATGATGTATTACCTAATGGAAGACCCTCTGAAAGGATTGTATCGCTTTAGTGGTACTCCAACTCAAATTGGGAACGTATTAATATAAATGTAAGAGTAGCGGTACAACTTGACGAAATAAATAATACGATGTGCTGGAAACAGGAAGAGTGATGATTTTATTCTATGGGTCTTTCACTTGGGTATCCTTTTCATAAAGTCATGTTCAGGTGTCAATGCCGAAAAATAGAAATTATTATATAAATTATATAAAATAAATTTTCATTTATTAAATATATTATAATTAAAATTCAGCTTATTTTTAAAATGATCCACCAATTTATTCTATTTGCTAAAAAGGAAATATGTAATACATAATATTTTTAGAGTTTACATTGAATTATGAACTGTGACTATTATTTTAATGTGAACTATGTATAATGAGATAATTAATCTTATATTCTAATATTAAAGTGGAATGCTAATCAAAATAGTGATTTTTCAAATATATTCTTCGTGTCTTTCAAATAGGAAATAATTCCTAAATTTTCTTGTTAGAACAGTTGTCTGCTCTATTCATTTTCATATTGTAAAGAATTGTAAAAGGTATTTTAAAGAGGCCTTTTCAGGTGTTAATGAGAAAAATATAAATTAATATATAAATTATATAAAATATATTTTCATCCATTAAATATTTAATAGTTAATATTTAGCTTATTTTGAAAATTGTCCACCAATTTATTTTACTTGTGAAATGAAATTATGTAATAGAAGTTGTTTTTAGAATTTACAATGAACTTTAGTTCATAATGATATAATTAAGCGTATATTCTAATTTTAAAGTGAAATATTAATCCGTGTAGGGCTTTTTCAAATACATTTCTTGTTTTTTTCAAATATAAAATAATTATTAAATTTTATTGGTACAATAATTGACTGTATTGTTTTATTTCTTATTGTAAAAAATTGCAAAACTGCTTTTATAGAGGCGTATTCAGGTGTTAATGCCTTAAAATATAAATTATTAAATAAAATTTAATAATTGAAAACACATTCACATTTATTACATACGTAATAGTTAAAATTTAGCATATTTTTAAAGTAATGCAACAATTTATTTTCTTGCTAAAAAATATGTAACAGAAGTTATTCTCAGAGTTTACATTGAACTTTAATGTATAATGAGATAATTATTATTATATTCCAATATTAAAGTGGAGTTTTAATCAAAATAGTGCTTTTTCAAATACATTTCTGGTGTCTTTCTAATATGAAATAATTACTAAATTTCTTATACAACAATTGTCTGCCTTCTTTTATTTCGTAGTGTAAACAATTGTAAAAGTGCTTTTATAGATACCTGTTCAGGTTAATGACGAAAATATATACTATTATATAAAATTTAATAATTAAAGACACATTTTCATTTATTAAATATTTAATAGGTAAAATTTAGCTCATTTTTAAAATGATCCACTGATTTATTTTATTTGCGAAAAACAAAATATATAATAGAAACTATATTTATACTTTTCATTGAATTTTAATGTATAATGAGATAATTAATCTTATATTCTAATATTAAAGAGGAATTCTAATCAAAATAGTGCTTTTTCAATTATATTTCTCGTGTCTTTCAAATAATTCCTAATAATAATTCCTAAATTTCCTTGTGACAACAGTTGTCCTCATTATTCTATTTCATATTTTAAAAAATTGTTAAAGGGATTTTATAGAGGCTGTTTAGGTGTTAATGAGAAAAATATAAATTATTATATAAATTATATATAATACATTTTCATTTATTAAATATTTAAGATTTAATATTTAACATATTTTTAAAATAATTCCCCAATTTATTTTTCTTGCGAAAAAGAAACTATGTAATAGAAGTTATTTCTAGAGTTTACAATGAACTTCAGTGAGAAATGAAATAATTTACAGTATATCCTAATATTAGAGTGGAATTTTAATTAAAATAAAGCTTTTTCAAATACATTTCTCGTGTCTTTCAAATATAAAATAATTATTAAATTTTATTGTTACAACACCGGACTGCATTATTCTATTTCATATTGTAAACAATTACAAAAATGCTTTTATAGAGGCCTATTTAGATGTTAATGCCAAAAAATATAAATATTTATATAAAAAGTAATAAAAGAAAATACATTATTATTTAAAACTTAGATTATTTTTAAACTGATCCACCAATTTATTTTATTTTTGAAAAATAAAATATGTAAAAGAAGCTATTTTTAGAGTTTACATTAAAATTTTAATGTATAATAAGATAATTAATGTTAGATTCTAATATTAAAGTAAAATTTTAATCAAAATAGTGCTTTTTTAAAAACATTTTTTATGTCTTTCAAATACGAAATAATTATTAATTTCCTTGTTACAACAGTTGTCTGCATTATTCTATTTCCTATTGCAAAGGATTGTAAAAGTAATTTTATAGGGGCCTGTTTATGGGTTAATGAAAAAATATAAATTATTATATAAAATTTAATAATTGAAAATACATTTATGAAATATTTAATAATTAAGATTTAGCATATTTTTAGAAGGATTCACCAATATATTTTACTTGCGTAATAGAACGTATGTAATAGATGTTATTTTTAGAATTTACAATGAACTTTAATGTATCATGAGGTAATCAAGAGTACACTCTGATATTAAAGTGGAATTTTAATCAAAGTAGTGTTTTTTCAAACACATGTTTCGTGTCTTTCAAATATAAAATAATTATTAAATTCCATTGTTATAGCACTTGTCTGCATTATTCTATTTCATAATGTAAAAAATTTTAAAAGTGCTTTTATAGAGGCATTTTCAGGTGTTAATGACTGAAATATAAATTATTTTATAAAATTTAATAACTGAAAATACATTTTTATTTAATAAATATTCAATAGTTAGGATTCAGCACAATTTTAAATGATTTAAGTGAATTTATTTTTCTTACATAGGAGAAAATATATAATTGAGACCACTTTTAACAGTTAATAAATTTTATCATATAATGAAATAATTAACCGAAATTTCTAATATAAAATTGAAACTTTAAATATAATTGTGCTTTTTAAATAGATTTCTCTTGTATTTCAAAATTCGAGTATTTACTAAATTTGATTGACATATTGTCTGCATTAACGTATTTTATATCATGTAGTAAACAATTGTAAAAGTGCAGTGTAGAAATTTTATGTGAATCCGAATAAAATATACTAAATAAAACCTGGCAATGAGATTTTTAAAGGTGTTACAAAAATAAAATATTTTGAAATAAAGATATTGGTCTAAAAAATTTATATAATAAACTGTCTTTTTTTAGTCTACTTAATGAACATAAAAAGTGACCGATGGTAAATTTATATATTCTAAATAATACCAAGTATCAAAACTCAAAAAATTTTATGAAAATATTTTTTATTGTATTTCAATATCTACATCTTTAAAAGAGAAAACATATTTAATATAATAGAATTTGTTCAAAAATATACTATTCTTCTCCTGAAAATAAAAATAGGCAAACTTGATTAGAAATGAAATGATATATTTCACATTGATTAAATCTTTTGCTTTAATAAAACCTGTTTTTGTCTTCTAAACTTATGTTTATTCTAAAATTCTTATTTTCATTTTTTATGATTTGGCATCATTTTCAAAATTTTTAGACTTTCTCAAAATATTGTTGTTGAAAAATAATGTGTAAAATATATAATATTTAAAATTTTTAGTGTAAAATATTTGCCGTGTTATAGAGTGTTTAATAATATGAAATAAGCTTTATGTAACATAATAATTTATGAAAATCCTTTTAAAAGTTTAATATTTTAAAATCTGATATTCGAAGTCCTTTATCTCTTATTAAAAGGTTTCCAAACAATTTTGAATCAATTTATAATCAAATAATAATCATGAAAAAGCATTTCAAATTAAATAATATTTATGAATATTATTTGTAATTAAAAAGGAAATATTCCATAATTATGAAAAATTATGGGTAGACTCCATAGTTATGGATTTTTTATGTCGTTACATTCTGAGCATTTAGAATTTAGCAGAACTACCATTGAGTTTTTTCTAGTTTATTTATTTAACCTTTTGCTATAAATTTTCTTGCTGTCCACTTAATGGCCAGCAGATTTAAAGAATTACACAGCATTTACTTCATTGATATTTACAAAAGAAAAATTGTTCAGAAACACGTGCAAGTAATGACAGACATTTTATTTTTCCGTAAATAAATAAAAAAAAAAGTAAATGGGAGAAAATCTCGAGCCGAGACCACAAAAGGTTAAAATTCTTAAAATGCAATCTTGTTGCTTGATCAGCGAGGATGATTCTCTTAAAGTGTTAGCGAGAAAAACGATTTGATGGACGAAAAGTTGCAGAGTAAATCCTATTTAGAATGAAAGTGATATGTCTTTGGATCTACTTATATGATTACAGTCAGATTAGAACTTATATATTTTATTCTTTTCAATCACATATTCTGAATTATAAACAAAACTTATTTATTTTCCTAGAACTAAGCTGTGTTTTGGAATAGTTGAATTGTGTTCAGAAAAAAAAACTGTTTAGTTCTAAAATTGCAAAAACATTTCATGTGATATAAGAAAAATGATTAATGAGAGATGATTAATGCGAATAATTATTGAGACACATCAATAGAAATATTTGAGAAATAGAATTCAGCATTCTTAATGCTTTTCAAAAACTCCATTTACAAATATAAATGTTATAATAGCAGACATTCGAAGGTCCTTCTTTATTTATACTTTATTCTTAACTGCTTTGAACAGGGCAGCAACAGGTCACTAACAGAGTATTAACCCTTTCCCTGTTTTGTCCGTACGCTTTACGGGCACAGCTTTCGGGACTTTACTGATTTGCCCGTACGGCGTACGGGCAATCTGATTTCTATTTCACTTGCAATGTTTCGGCCGTATATTTTCCATTTCTAGCAAAAAATTATTAGTCCAGTAAATGATAGTTTGGTGTTTACTGTATTTTCTACATTGATTGGTTCAAAAGCGCGGGCTTTTTCGCATGTTTTGTATCAGAAGACGAATTGTTATCTTTCAGTGCATAGCTTTCTGGTTATAGTCTACTAACCGCTTGATAATTTTATTGATGTAACAGTGGAATAATATATTGTTTCTTTTAAATAATGGATAATTCAGAGCGTATGGAGCTAATTTCTTGTGATTCGAACTGTGACTCGGAATCAGAAACTGAATTATTTGTAAATGATAGTAGCGAAAGTTTACTAGATGACCTGGATAGTAGTGATAGTAGTACAGATAGAATCAGTCAAGCAAGACAATTTTTTAAAATTAATTTTGATAATTCTTTAGATCTGCCTCCAAGATCTACTTTCACTGGAATTCCAAAAATTAACTTGGATATCGATGAGACTAAAGGTAAAATTCAGTTCTATGATGCTTTCATAGAAAGAAAAAATATTGTAATAAATGCTTTAAAATATTAGAAATGTTAATTTTAATAACATATATTTACTTAAAAATGTAAAATGAAAAAAAATGCAATTAAAAAAATGTGACATTTTTTGGCTGAATTCTGGAAGACAATGAAACTGTTAAAGGGTTAAACAGATTTTCAGCCTGATATGAATAGTTTTATATATTTGCATGTGATTTAATTGTTATGAAAAAACAGTTGTTTATATAATTTGGGAATGCATTAATTAATTTTAAGACCTTCATATTTTAGATTTTGAAACAAAAAGCAACACTGTACAATTAAGAACTTCCTTCAATGGATTTTTTTATATCAGGTCACTCTGAAATTTTTGAGATACAACTAGGATTTCAAAGTTATACTTACAAAATTTGATGTGTGTTCTCCATTTTGTCTTTTGTTTAAAATTTATTCTAGGCTAAACAAGTTGAAGTAAGTCAGTAAAAAATGTGTTAAAATACTTTGTATTTTAAATTTAAACATTTATTTTTATTTTGTAAATTCTTGTCTGTGCGTATTTAAAAAATATCAGAGTAGTCCTCTTATAACACTAAAGTCTGCGTATTTTGAATGTAACAAAACAGAGCATTCTGTAGTTTATATTTTGTTACTCTTTAAAGAAACGCTAAAATGTTTCTTACCTTATGCCACAATGGCTAACAATATTTAAAGAATTACATCGCATTCCCTTTACCGATATCTACAAATAAAAAATAAAAAAGCTGTTTAGGAACACGTGCAAGTAATGACAAACCATTCTCTTTTGCATAAATAAAAAAAGTAAATGAGAGACAATCACGAGCAAAGACCACGAAGTTTGAAATTCTTGTAAATGTATTTTCGCTGTTTGATGAGTGTAGATGATGCTTTTTGAAGACGTATAGATAAAAACTTTTCCACGGATGGCAACTGAAAAAAATTTACTAATTTTCTATGAAGTTGATATGTCTAGGTTTTTTTTTTATTATGTCCAACTTAAAATTCCATGTTTCACTCAACCATTTTTATTTAGAAAGAAAATGTAGGAATTTTTTACACTGCCTTACTTTAATCAGTACAAAAAAAATTTAGTATGTAATAAAAATATCAAAAAAGCAGAAAGTATATGAAAATATTAGATGATACCAATTAAATATTTAACAGAATTAAGCAGAAATATTTGTGAATGAATTATGCTACAACCGAAGATAAAATGTCCATTTTACAAATATACAGAATATACAGCAAAAAATATTGTCACGAAGATTCGAAGGAACATACCGTTTAACTTAACAGAAGATTTTATTGAAGCTAAGTAGCAACTCGCAACTTTACAAGATCGAGAAGTTGCCTACAACTAGTGGGTATCAGCTTTTATACCCGAACAGAATATTCGAGAAATAACTAATTTACATATTAAAGAAAGATCTATAATGTTCAAGAGCATAAGGAAACAATAAATAACATTTTTAAATTAAAAATCCGTACTTTGGATAAACTGCCATAGCAAGCATCGAACCCACAATCTTCGGGTCTGAACCGCGTGCTTTGACCATTCGGCCACTGATCTCGTTGGCTAAGCTCCTTTATGCGGCAATATAATCAATAAATATTCATTTAAAGAAAACATATACATTACAAACTTTCTATATAAATATACTTTATAAAGTACATTTTGTAAAAAGAAGCACTTTTCTATTACATTTGTATTCATTAAAGATTGTATTGAAGTCTGAAACTTACTTTTAGACCAATGTTGTGTTAATAATATTTTAGATTTTGGCATAAAAACTAAGATTTCACTATAAACTTTCCTAAATTTACAACTATTTTAAGTTCGAGTCCGGGAAATGTATTCCGCAGAATCTATTTTGTAAAGAAAAAATTAATGAATATTTTCTCTTATATATATTTTCTCGTATTATATATTTGTTCTTGTAAGAAAATTATGTAATAAGTATTTCAATGCATTAATACTTCATCGTTTATATATAATACGTAAATGCAAATTAAATACTGTATAACTAACATTAACATTTTAATGATAATTTTATTTTACATTATATAATTATAGCAAAATTTTCCGTACCATGATAGTCAGATGGAGCATGTTAAAAACAGGAATTTTCGCTGCAATATGTGTTAGAAAGACTATTCTTCGAACATTGTGAATTTAACAGAACTTTTAATGCGTTCTCTCAAGCTTATGTTTTTCACCCTTCAAAGGAACCCTATAAATTTCCTCATCGTTCACTACAAAAGCTCACAGATTTAAAGAATTACGGCGCATTTATTTCACCGATATCTACAAAGGAAAAATTGTTTAGCAACACGTGCAAGTAATGACAGCCATTTTATTTTGCCGTAAATATATAAAAAAAAGTGAATGAGAGAAAATCACGAGTATAGACCACAAAAGGTTGAAAATCTCGAGATGTATTCTCGTCACTTGATGTGCGAGGATGATGCTGCTGAAGTGGTATGGAGAAAAAAAAAGTTTTCGAGGAATGAGAACTGCAAAGGAAATCTGTTTTATTATAAAGGTGATATGTCTTTGGGTGTTTTTGCTTCATTACGCCTGGATTAAAACTTTGTTTTTTAAAACTTAAATATTTTTAATTATAAAGATAATTTTCGAATTTATCCGAAAACCTTATTTTGTTGAATCTGTGAATTTTTTCCTCTTGTTTAAGTGCATGAAGTAAGCATCCAAAATGGCACAAAAATTTGATATCAAATAATGAAAACGAATGAAAATAAATTTCAAAATCTATAAATAGCAATGTAGAAAAAGCTGAATATATTGTAGAACGTAGAACCATTTATAATTTATTAGTTTATAACATTAAATTTAATCTCTAAACATTCATTTTAATTAGTTTTATAATACGTCATTTCTATATAAATATATTTTACTAGACATAATAAAAGAAACCTTTTTTTTTGTTTGTTGATATGTATAATCACTTTAAAGAGCAGAAACACAATGATTAGTCTGTCATTTTTAAAGATAGTTTAGTCTTTAGTATAAAAACATGTTTAACAACAATACAAAAAATTCTTTACAACATTTATCCCTATATGTAGTTGTTTAAAAGAATAAAAATGTAACACTAATAGTTTTTTTCCTTTAAGGGATTTAATTTTTTATATAAGGTTCTGCATATTATGTAATATACATAATTCTGCCAAGTATTTTGACCACATTTTTTTATTCAAATTGATGTTCAGTTCATGTAAACCTTTGAGAAATCACGAAATGGAATATAAACAAAAATAGTACCTTTTAGATAAATCAACAGAATTATGAAATAGCTTTGCAATTTAGGGTTGTGTATAAAATATTATTAGTACATTCAATAATATTCAATTATAGAAAAAATAAATCTATTATAAAATATTTTTTGAAGTAGATTGGTGCTTGCATTGGACCTTCTACTAATGTGAACGCTTTGAATTTCGAAGAATAGAAAATAGAGACATTACAGGCAGCAAAGAATTATATTTTTACAACAGAATAGGCTGATTAATTTTGTTTTTTCGCCAGGTAACAGAACTGACTAATTAAAATTAATTTGCACATTTGTGAACCATAATTAGTTAGTACTAAGTTTAGTTATACTAAGTTTAATGAGTTATTGTAAATCTACTCGATATGTTTCTACTGCAGATAAAATATAGTTTTATAGAAAAACAATTATAAATGTATCAGCCTGACATATATTAAAATGATCAGAATAATTTTACAACGAAATTATTCTAGCTCATGATAGTGTTCTTGTTATAATATCCTCGTTCACATTATGGGTTTTATGTCTTTTATGATGAGTTAAGATATGAAGATTTATTGTTTGCAGGGTACTGTGAAATGTACTCTAACATCCTACAGTCAAATCATCATATATGGTTTGTAAAGTAACCATGATATAATCTGGGAGCAACAATACAATATCTATAATAAAGGAAAAATTAGTGGTGAATTGTTTCTTTATTCACAGGCAACAAATAATTTTGCTTTTAACCCTTAATTTGGTTAAGTCCGCTACAACGAACAATCAAATAAATAAAATCTTTATAATAAATATATTCTTTTATCGATAATATATAATATATGAAATATAGTATATATTATTATTATTATTAATTATTATTATTTATTTAAATATATTTTTAATCGATACTTGAAAAAACATCTTGTCAAATTAAGAGTTAATATCCCGACCCATTAGCGAACAGCACATCATTGAGTATAAATTAACAATTCATAGGAAATGATGGTAAGAAAATGATGGTTTTTAGAGAAGAACGAATGGTCTTTCTAACTTGATAACTAATAAAATTCTAACATTTGTGAAAAAATATGAATATAACAGATTTCATCCGATATCGTAAAAATTATTTATTTTATCAGCACCAGGATCAGGATACTAAAACCTCTATGAATTTTTAGAATAATATAAAAATATGATTGTATTTTTAAATTGTAGGATGGTCTTAAAACAAAAGATAAGATAAACACAATCTAATATTTGAATCAAACGTGAAAAAATAAGCAACAAAGATTAAAGCTTAATATTAATAAAGGAATTCTTCATATATTCAAATAATGTCTTTCTTAAAAAAGTGCTGTTTTATTTATTACAGATAGCATGATCATTTAATGCACAAATAGTAGAGCCTACACGAGTAATCTTATGTCACACCTCATTCCACTGTATTATTGAGGGTCTGAGAATTCTGTTCATTAACTAAACGATTGGGATGGAAGTGGTAGGTTCCCTTTCTGATGCTAGGGTAATCACAATAACCTATCCTGTTCATTTCCCGAACGGGCATGTTAAATCCATAGGAATGTCATTTCCACTTGTGATAGTGCAGTAGTGATGTTTGACCTTCGCATGAATGTATTATGATATCCTTCGTAAAATTCCCTAGTTTCAACCTGAAATTTTACATGCTTTATAAAGTATACATTTAGTGGTGTGAGAAACTTTCGAATAATAAGACGAAAGATTTCATTAATACTACATGGTATTATTGTGGCTAATTATGGTGTCTTAATGTTGTACCTCTCTTCTAAAATTCAGTTCCTCCTGGGATGGAATATCTAACAACGATTTGCATTTATCTACATAAAGCGTATAATAACTGAAAACGAAAGGTAAATGGTCTTCAACAGATTCAAGACTTAGCAAGGTTTTCTATGCATATACTACACTGACAACATTGTATAAAATGATTTTTAAAGCTTTTGTTTACATTTGTACTTTAACTGAAAAGTTCTAGTGTTCATAATAATAATAAATAATTTTTAACACACACACACATATATATATATATATATATATGTATATATATATATATATATATATATATATATATATATATATATATATATATATATATATATATATATATATATGTATATATATATATATATATATATATATATATATATATATATATATATATATATATATATATATATATATATATATATATATATATATATATATATATATATATATATATAATCTGTGTGTGTTTTAGAAACAGTTAAACATTTCTAAGAGAACTTATGACTATTATGTAATTAAAGGAATCATAAACTATTCTAAAGTAATGTTGAATCAATTTATATGAAATTATTAGCAAACTTTTAGGAAAAATAGATCAAATTGAACTATAAAATACTACTTTATTATGAAATATTACTTAATAATTCATTGAAATTATGATTTATGAAAATATCCTCCGGAAATTCGTTTTACACTTCACCCTTATATAATATATGTTTTAGACTTTACAATAACATCCATTTTTCATAAGAATTATTTTTAAATAACTTTATGAAGTAAAAAATATAATTTTATAATTTATATAAGTAATCAATTAATATGAAATTATTAGCAAACTTTTATGAAAAATAAGTCAAACTGAAATATAAATTACTACTTTATTATGAATATTACTTAATTATTCATTGAAATATTCTTGATGAAAATATTGTACGGAAATTAGTTCTTCTTATATTATATTATATCTTTTAGACTTTGCAACAACAACCATTTCTCATAAGAATTATTTTTAAATAACTTCATGAAAAAAAAGTAGAAAAAATGTAATTTTATAATTTATATAATTAATGAATTAACTTGAAAGTATTCGCAAACTTTTATGAAAAATAGGTCAAACTTAAATATAAAATACTACGTTATTATTAAATATTACTTTAATAACTCATTGAAATACTATGCATGAAAATATTCTACGTAAATTCGCTTTACACTTCACCCTTCTTTTTTTATATTATATCTTTTAGACTTTACAATAACATCCATTTCTCATAAGAATTATTTTTAAATAACACATTGCATAAAATAATTATTGAAATGTTTTGTTCATTTCTACTTTAATTGGAAAGTTCTTGTGTTGATAATAATAATAATTATTTTTTAGCCCTTACACAGTTAAACCTTTGTAAAGGAACTTATGACTGTATGTAATAAAATGAATCATAAACGATCCTAAATTAATGTTTAATCAGTTAATATGAAGTTATTAGCTAACTTTTATGAAAAATAGGTAAAATGGAAAAATAAATTACTTTATTATTAAATATAACTTAATAATTTATTGAAATTATTATTGATGAAAATATACTACGGAAATTCGTTTTACACTTCACACTTCTTATATTATATCTTATAGACATTACAATAACATCCATTTCTCATAAGAATTATTTTTAAAAAACTTTATGAAATAAAAATGTAGAAAAAATATAATGTTGTAATTTATATAAGCAATGAATTAGTATGAAATTATTAGCAAACTTTTATGAAAAAAAGGTCAAACTGAAATATAAAATACTATTTCATTATGAAATATTACTTAATAATTCATTGAAATATTATTGATGAAAATATTGTACGGAAATTCGTTCTTCTTATATTATGTTATATCTTTTAGACTTTACAATAACATCCATTTCTCATAAGAATTATTTTTAAATAACTTTATGAAGTAAAAAAGTAGAAAAAATATAATTTTATAATTTATATAATTATCGAAATAATATGAAATTATTAGAAAACTTTTATTAAAAATAGGTAAAACTGAAATATAAAATACTATTTTATTATGAAATATTACTTAATAATTCATTGAAATATTATTGATGAAAATATTCTACTTAATTTCGTTTTACACTTCACCCTTTTTATATTATATCTTTTAGACTTTACAATAATATCCATTTCTCATAAGAATTATTTTTTTATAAGTTTATGAAATAAAAAAGTAGAAAAAATATAATTTGATAATTTATATAATTAATGAAATAACATGAAATTATTAGCAAACGTTTATTAAAAATAGGTAAAACTGAAATATAAAATACTATTTTATTATGAAATATTACTTAATAATTCATTGAAATATTATTGATGAAAATATTCTACGGAAATTTGTTTTACATTTCACCCTTCTTATATTATATCTTTTAGACTTTACAATAACATCCATTTCTCATAAGAATTATTTTTAAATAACTTTATGAAGTAAAAATTAGAAAAAAAATTTATAATTTATATAATAATGAAATAATATGAAATTATTAGCAAACTTTTATTAAAATAGGTAAAACTGAAATATAAAATACTATTTTATTGTGAAATATTACTTAATAATTCATTGAAATATTATTAATGAAAATATTCTACGGAAATTTGTTTTACACTTTACCCTTCTTATATGATATCTTTTAGACTTTACAATAATATCCATTTCTCATAAGAATTATTTTTTTATAAGTTTATGAAATAAAAAAGTAGAACAAATATAATTTTATAATTTATATAATTAATGAAATAATATGAAATTATTAGCAAGCTTTTATGAAAAATAGATCAAACTGAAAAATAAAATACTATTTTAGTATGAAATATTACTTAATAATTCATTGAAACTACTATTGATGAAAATATTCTACGGAAATACGTTTTACACTTCACCCTTCTTATATTATATTATATCTTTTAGACCTAACAATAACATAAATTTCTCAAAAGAATTACGTTTAAATAACTTTATGAAATAAAAATTAGAAAATAAATAATTTTATAATTTTATAATTTATATAATTAAAGAAATAGTATGAAATTATTAGCAAACTTTTATAAAAAAATAGATAAAACTGAAATTTAAAATATTATTTTATTGTGAAATATTACTTAATTTATTGAAACTATTATTGATGAAATGTTCTATGGAAATTCATTTCACTTAACCCATTTTATATTATATTATATCTGTTAGACCTTAAAATAACATCCATTTCTCCTAAGTATTATTTTTATGTAACTTTATGAAATAAAAAAGTAGAAAAAATATAATTTCGTAAATTTATAATTTATACAATTAATCAATTAATATGAAATTATTAGCAAACGTTTATGAAAATAAGGTAAACCTGAAGTATAAAATATTACTTTATTATGAAATATTACTTAATAATTCATTGAAAATATTATTGATGAAATGTTCTATGGAAATTCATTTTACTTAACCCATTTTATATTATATTATATCTTTTAGACCTTAAAATAACACCCATTTCTCATAAGTATTATTTTTAAGTAATTTCATGAAATAAAAAAAGTAGAAAAAAATACGATTTTCTTTCGTATTTAATATTTAGTAAAGGTCTTTGTACTAAAATAAACATACTGTGTGATCCAAAGGTATTCTGTTACAAAAGCTTTATTTATATTCTAGAAAAGGATAATTCACAGCTAAGAAATGCTTTAAATTTTCTTATATAAGTAAGATTTTTCAGTAGAAAAAGCGTTTAAAATTAATAATAAATGTAGTTTTATGTTTTGATATTATGATATTTATGTACATGATAATATAATAGATATAAAAATTCTGTTTAGTTTTCATTTTTATTTATTTTTCACAATTCAAGGCAATATAAGTATATTATTTTAAACTCAATTATACTACGCACTATAGCTACTGTCTTCCACAAAGGTATTATATTTATAACCAGAAATGCAATTTATTACTTTAAAATGTGTCTGTTTTTTCTTCGAAAGTCTAGACTTCCAGAATAAAAATCTGTTTTAAAATCTAAACACTTTAAATGAGTTATTTAGACTGTAAATAAAACTTTTTATTGTCAGGACATTCTAATTTATTTTCGTCGCAAATAAAATATTTATTAAATATCTTGTTTTACATAGGAACAGAACTTTTATTTTCAAATTTAAATTAGTTTCAATATTAAGTATAATATTTTGATATTTATAATAATATTTCTTCGTAGAAATATAAGAAAATACATGAACTGAATTAAATGCATTAAAAAAAGTCATTGACTTTCAAAACACTGATGACATTCGTCGAGCAAGTTATTTGGGAAATATTATAAGTTTTTACCAGCTGAAGTGATTCTAAGTCGGGAAAAGAGAATTTGATACACTCTAACATCTTTCACCCATTCTAAAAGATTTTTATCTTCTAAAGATCTTGAAAAGAGAAAACTCATTAAAGCTTAATAGTTGTGTGTGCCGTGATGCAAGCATCTTTAAACCTAAACTTAATAACAACATTTCACGGTGCAGTTTTCATTTTGCGAAATTGGTTTTCTTGAAAACACTTCTAAGGCATGAATGTTCATCAAGCGGCAAAATACGTCTCTAAAATTTCACCCTTTTGTGGTGCCTACTCATAATTTTCTCCTATCGTCAGCTTTTGTGCCAAGACAAAATAAAATGGCTGCCATTATGGGCATGAGCTGCGGTCAATTGTTCTCTAATGTAGAATAAACATGATGGGGATTGTTGAAAACTGAAATATCTTTCGATGTATAAGTTTTCTGTGTTCTACATCAGGGTGAAATGAAAAAGATACATTTGGAGTCTTTTTAAAAAGTCATAATCTAAAATACTTTATAAGGTCTGAGAACCAACTAAGACTATGACTTACTTATTAAAAAAAAATATCAGGTGATATTATCTATCTACATAGCTAATGAAGTTTTTCAGACAGTTACTTGTTCTGCGCAAAGTGACAAGTCTGGTATTAAAAAAATTCATAGAATTTTTAAACAAAATTATATATATATATATATATATATATATATATATATATATATATATATATATATATATATATATATATATATATATATATATATATATATATATATATATATATATATATATATATACATATACATATATATATATATATATATATATATATATATATATATATATATATATATATATATATATATATATATATATATATATATATATATATATATATATATATATATATAAATATATATAAATATATATATATATATATATATATATATACATATATATATATATATATATACATATATATATATATATATATATATATATATATATATATATATATATATATATATATATATATATATATATATATATATATATATATATATATATATATATATATATATATATATATATATATATATATATATATATATATATATATATATATATATATATATATATATATATATATATATATATATATATATATATATATATATATATATATATGTATACATATGTATCCTAATGTTCAGTTTTTGAAGGATTTTCGTAATGTCTCGTAAAAAAACCTTGTTTATTTTAAAGATTTTTTTAAAATAAAATCAGAAATGATATAATTTTCACAAAATAAATTAGTGTCACAGAAAAATTATATTACTTTTCAAAGTAGATTCTATATACAAATAACTAAAACGTACAAATATAAGTACAAATAACTAAGTAAAAATAACTAAAGTACAAATCTATGTACGACATCTAAGTAAAAATAACTAAAAAATGCAACTAAGTGTATAAACGCTGTTTTCACCAGGAAAAAAATGTTATGTTATTAAACAATATCTTAAGTTTTCCAGTTTCTTAACGGCAATCTGTTTTTGAGACTAGTTTGTTTATATGCCTTTCCCTTTTGAATTTAAAGTTATCAAATTATTTCAACTACACTTAGTAAATGTTTCATATATCTAAATTTTAAGAAAAATCTGAAAAATGTGTAAAAATAATTGTATATATATAATTTGAATTTAGTAAATTTCAATAATGATATAAATTATTTAAAATTATAAATTATGTATATATACTTGCACATAACACAATATTCAAACCCATCTGTAAAGAATAATAAAAAATAAATAAGGTGCATTTTTATAGTATTTTACAAACGACTAAATAACGCGGGCATTGACAGTAGTTTATTTTCTGATAATCACAAAATTATTTAAAAGTTACGAAATGTAATGAAAATGTATATTGTAAGCTATCTACAATTTATGCTGATTTGTTTCATTCTTATCCATTATATAATAATCTATATGTTCTTTAATATTATTTAAATTATTGTATATAATCTATAAAATAAATATATTAAAAATTGATTTATTTTTTCCAACAAATATATCATTTAATTATTTTAATTTAATGATGTATTACCAAACGTGCATGCATATATTGGTTGTTTAGGTTAATTGTGTTATTAAATACTTAAAACTCTTCCCTCTTTTAAGTATTTAGGAAGAAGTCCTCAAAAATACGCTTATATACGTATGAGTTCTAGTAATTAATAGTAAATCAAAAGTTACCGATTTAAATACTATTCAGTATATGATGTATGGCTAAAATTTGTCTTAGGTCTTTAATTTTTTTAAGAGTTGAATATTTCTATTACTTGTTTATTAGTAAAAATCTAATGACATTTATTAAGCTAGCAAGTAGACAGATAAAAAAAATTTTCGCTGAGGGACCAATGAATATGGTACATTTATATGTGAAAATTAATAAGTAATGTTAAAGATACTGTTGTTTTCAATAAACTTGTATTGTAAGTCGTATTGTGATGTATATTCTTTTGGCTCTATTATTGTAAATGGATATGGAAATATTGTCAATTACAGAACTCTAACTTCTTTGGAGCAAATTATCATTCTAACTTTTCTATACATGCTGACAAAATTTGAAATATGTATCTGCAATGTTTCAAAAGTTAAATGGCTGCAGGGTTTCATTTATAGATGTTTGTCTTAACAAATGAAAATGTTAAATGGTTTTAAAACTTTTTTTCTAATTAGATGGATTTAAAATATTAAATCTTTTGCTGTATTTATGATTAAAGTGTTATATACATATTTTTATACATATACATGTTTGTTTCTATAAACCACTTATAGGAAACCATCATATTTAGTAGTCTTTGATAGTAAAAGATTTTATATATCGTATTTTTATAGCTATATAAAAAATCATGCAAATTGTTAAGTAAAAGGCTTTAAGAGATCGCAAAATAGTTTTAAAATTAATTAAGTACTCAAATAGAATTTTCTTCCTAGAATATACATTCAATTGCATTCTAAAGTACAAAAGAACTTCTATTTTACTACAATATATAAATATAATCAAAAGTTTAACTTTTCTTATTAAGAAGAGGATGGTTATTAATAAAAAAAATATAATTCCGTAAAGTGAAGTTATAAAATTAGGATCAGAGATAATTATACAGAGTAACAGTAACTTAATGTAAAAACCGGTTATTGATATTAATTTATTTTTAAAGTAATTTTTAAGCAAATGCGTTGTTACTTTTTAAAATGTTCATTATAGTTTTCATTGTTTCTTACAAAATTGTTATCATACACTCATAAAATATATAAAAGTGAATATCGGTATACATTTTACATTTCGTCTTTATAACCAACATTAACCCGCGAGAACCCGTTCTACCTGTGTATACACGAGAAAGCGTGCCTATCCTCTGAGGTTCAGTTTAACATTTGTCAGCCAAAATTGCTTTTGATGATAAATAGAAAAATTATTTTACCAAAAATACTTTACTTAGAGCAATTAAAATAGATTTCGGAATATTTAAAATATTAATTTTTAAATGTATTTTCGACCGTACATCCTTATTATTATCATTACGAAATCACAAATATAAGTTAAAAACTTAATTTACATCTTTAGATTTTATTGTTTTAATCAAATAACGATGCATTTTTTTTCACAGCATCTGTCCTCCGATCATAAAAGCTAAATGAAAATGCAAAAGTGTATGCGCATTGTCTGGGTCTCTGAAGCCCGAATAACTTTAAAGTGTCTCTTTCCGAGAAAAAAAAAATTCAGATAAAATTGAGGAAATGCATATGATATCTATAAAACAGCTACTGAAACTGCTACTTTATTTAAAACTTAAAATATATTTCGGAATATTTAAAATATTAATTTTTAAAAGTATTTTCGATAGGAGATCGTCTTTATTATCATTCTGAAATCGCACATATAAAACATACACAAGGTAAAAACTTAAATCGCATCTTTATATTTCATTGTGTTAGTCAAATAAAGATGTATTTTTTCACAGCATCTGTTTTCCGATTACATAGATTAAATAAAAATGCAAAAGTCTCTGCGCATGTACTAGGTCTCTGAAGCCCGAATAATTTAAAAGTTAAAATATTCAGAGAAAAATGCGGAAATACAAGTTAATAGAGTCTAAAAGACAGCTACTGAAAATCTGGGAAGTTTAATTTTGTTGGGTGATTTTGTGTGGGAAGTTTGTATACCGCTTGGGCCTCATAAGATCGCAGTGCGTCCATAAGTAAGTTAAAATACAATTAGAGTATAAAATGTCTGTATGTTATAAAAGAATTCAATATAGAGACATTCATATATTTACTTTTAATTGAATATTAAATAATACATATAGTCAAAACATATCTGTAATTAATAATGATGTAAAAAAAGGAAATTAAAAAAATAGTTAACAAGGAGCATTTTAAAAATAGGAAAATATTAAAAAGATAGACATTTTTAAAGTTATCCAATTCTGAAAAGATTGATTTAGCTATGCTTCAATATATATGTAAACAATGTTTCAAATATTTAATCTGTTAATATAAGAAAACTGTTTTTTAACGTCCACTGTGTCACTAAAAGATTAATCAATCGTTTATTAATTACAATTAATTTAATTTTTTGGTACTGCTGCTATGTTTTTACCGATATTTTTCCTTCCTACGGTAACAAAAGAATTCGTAAATTAACTATCGGTTTGCAGTGCTTTCCATTCCATTGCATTCGATTAGAGAAAGGTCAGGAGTCCGGATTTCTCAGGGGAAATTCTTTGTATTATTGTACCGGACAATCATGTGGTTGATTGAGAAACATTTGAAGAAAGCAATTATCTAGGGATGCATTGTATCCTACCCTTTCGATTTTATGGACTTGTAGAAACCTTATATAAAACGGTAACACCGTATACATAAATAAATTGCAGTTTTTTTTTCTTTCACCACAAGAAAAAAACAAAATTCAAAAGAATAATATGTCAGAAATGGTAGTTGAAAATTGGTGTAAATTTGAACTCTTATATTTTTTCAAACAAAATGCAAATATTAGGACGGTGAAGGGGGATAAAAAAATAACATAGGAATAAAGACAAGGAATATATATATATATATATATATATATATATATATATATATATATATATATATATATAGATAGATAGATAGATAGATATATAGATAGATAGATAGATAGATAGATATATTATCTTTGCCAAGTGATTTGCATTCGTGCATATGCGAACAGGCATTAAATCTGTAACAATGGTAATTTTAGTTTATTATGAATCAGTGAATTTTTCCTTCTCTTACTTGCATATGATTGCAATTCACATGGTGCAACTTTACATAGCTGTGCGGAATACTTAAAAGGGCTCAGATAAGCTGGTTATATCTTACGTCATCAATATTCTTATATCTTACAAAATAAAGGTGTTTTAAAGGTTATATATATATATATATATATATATATAGGTAGATAGATAGATAGATAGATAGATACACACACACACACACATATATATATATACATATATATATATATATATATATATATATATATATATATATATATATATATATATATATATATATAATATATATATATATATTTATGTATGTGTGTGTTAACATTAAAAACGTTAATGTAAAATTTTTAATGAAATAATTTGAGCAAAATATAAGTTTAAATAATTAATGTATATTAACGTATAATTATATTAATAATAAATATTTATATATCATACAAGTTTAATTTCACATTTCAAACTGTTCATCATGCACATAAATTAAAAATATATGGATGATTATATATCTCTTCATTTGTAACAAGCCTAATTGTGTACATATATATGTATATATTACCTGGAAAGTAATTAGACAGATTATCTTTAAACAAACACAAAATAGATAGGAAACAGTAAAATTATTAATATGAGAAAAAAATAATATCCAGGTATAAACAGAGTTAACTATTTTCTGATTATAATATCTTTTGTTAGAAACCTATTTACATTCGTTAATGAAGAGATCGCTATATGGTTAAAATAATTATATCACTAATGTATTCCTGCCATTAATTTTTAAGCATGATTTGCTCTGTAATTATTCATATAAATATGCCCTTTCTATCCCTCATTCTACATATACTGAATGAGGAATTTTAGATTAATAAATGACATTTATATATTTTACTAAAATAGGTTTATCATGCTTCTACGATGCATACAATATTTATTCTCATTATTTCTGTTTAATTATTGACCAACGCCATAGTAAATATTAATAACAAATCAATTACTAAATCTCTGCATTTTCATTTAACAAGAAATGATATTAACGGTACCTCTGCTTTCGCAGAATTTTAAATACTATATAAATTCATTTCAGTTCAACTGATTAAGAAAGTTCATAAATATATGAACCTAAAGGAATATCATTAACCATCTGTAGGTACATCGTATTCATGTTCCCTCATAATTTGTTTAGGTTTGAAATTTAATACGGGGAATATATTACTAAACATTTGTTATTATATTATAATGAGTTGAAGTAATTTATAATTAAACATATCTATCTCGCATTTCTTGGCAATTATTTAATAAAAATACAGGTGTTCAAATTCCGGATGTTTTAAAAGTTTATACGATTTTTAGGCCCAGAATAGCAAACTTTTCATGTCATAGTTACATAATAAAAAATAAAATAATGTAATATAATTATCAGGATTCAGGTACAGTCACATACCCCAGTAAGAAAGTTTTACTTGTAGGCTGAATATATTCGTTTATCTGTAATTCATCATCTGAAAAATGCGAATGAACCATGCGTATTAGGTCTGTGGTGATTATGCAACAACAACTAAAGTCGTTGCCTCGTTTTGATTAGCCGAAGATTGACGTCATACTCGTCATTTCTGAGTAAGACTTAATATTTAGTCTTTGTAAA
Organism: Pardosa pseudoannulata; assembly: GCA_032207245.1. Lineage (NCBI taxonomy): Eukaryota > Metazoa > Arthropoda > Arachnida > Araneae > Lycosidae > Pardosa > Pardosa pseudoannulata. Next base: position 158,021,059 of record CM063498.1, on the reverse strand, counting down.
TAGTTCCATGTATATATGGTAAATATTGTAATGTATTTTAATATATTATCGTAACATGAATTCATTGCTCTGCATGGATATATGTTATGAGTAAAGTTTTATAATCATCATATTTTTATTTGTGGCAAAACAGCATATTTTTAAGTATGCAAATATCTGTAATATATGTATATGTTGTCTGCCTATATAAGAGTCAGTGTTACATTAGCATAGAGAGAGGTTACTTCGAAGGGGCTGCTGTTTGTTTATGTAACTTGGATGTACTTCAGTACTTTAAACTTCTGCAGCGTCAGTTGAGTTTGAAATCCGGAGCTCTCATTCATTATGCTATCTTAAATAAATGCCTGTGTCTAGATCTAGTTGTTTTATTTAACTGCACCGTGTGAATCCCATCTGAGCATATTTTTATATATGATGTCATCCTTGCGGTTACTTCTTTAAGAATCGTCGAGCCATAACAGGGGTCTCCATAGGTTTGATAAATTTACCAAATTTTTCATTTACTGGATTATTTGATAAACGGAAAGTTGAATATCGGTTTAGGAATAATTTACTGGTTTTTTAAGGAATATAATAAAAAAGTATTATGCGCTAATTTCGTGTTATAATTTTTAGTTGGATTACTTCTATTTCAAATAAAACAGAGAAAATAAAGTAAATAGTTGTTAGTGTAAAATTTAAACATTTAATTGAGATAATGGGAAATAATAAAATGTATTTTTTAATCAATTTATTAAAATTTTAATGAAAGATTTAAAACCCCAATAATTTAAATATAATCTCACCAGAGTAATGCAGATATAAAAGGTAATTCTAAAGAAATTACCTATTTTAAAATGTGTTCGTAAAAAGATTATTTTATCCAACGTTTTATCAACAAATAAAGATCTAATTTTATTGAGAATAATTTGTCTTCTAAATATAGTCTCTCTGCCTCTATACTCGTTGTTCTAATGGTTTAGGTAATGCGAATATTATACGTAATCAAAATCCAATAATACAAAAATCTCAATAATATTTTTTTTTCATTTTGGAATTACATGTAAATGTTTACAATGTATTTTACGATTCACTAGTAAGCCGTTTTACTGGTATATAAAAGCCTAGTCCTGACCAACGTCCTTATGTGATTTCAAAAAGTAACTAAGAGACTTTTTAAGCAATAAACTAGAGGACCAGCTTTAATCACAATTCTTACAAAAAATACTTAAGGGTTATAATTCACTGGAGAATTTTTTTATTATTCGAAAAACAAGTCAATAACCGGTTGCTGATAAGTCTTCCCCAGCAATTTCTGGAAACTTTTCTGTCAGTACTTGTGTAATTTCTCCATAAGAATTCTTTTTTGATGCCTTGTATAGGTGCAAATTTTTATTAATGGTCCACTAGTGACTTTTCATCACTAAGTTTATCAAACGCTTATGATCGTTACTTAATGTTTACCATTTTCTTGGTTTACGAAGACTTAATTTAATAAGCAATATTGGAATTAACAGAAATATAAATTGAAGTCATTATAATGATGAGGCTGGCAGAGCGTCTAGACCAACCGCAAGTATAAGTGGACTACTCGTAAGAAAATATAAAATCGAAAAAAAAACTAATATCTCCTGCTGAATTTTATTTATTATTAATATAAATAAAGGTGTAAATAGGAAATAAAAATGCTAATTGGACCATTATACCAATGGGACCACACTCGGTCGAAGATATGCCAAACTTCTTGGTGTAAAAAAAAATGGTGTAAAAACTGGTGCAGAAGAAATTAAGCTCCACGCCTCTTCTTCCTTGCTCTCTCTCCGACATCGCACTGGAACTCTCATGTCTGACTTCCCTGGGCCAAGCCCTCTAAGTCAGAGTACTGTGATTGCATGGTTGAGACATAACGGATATATTACAACACGATAATGAGGACCAAGAATCGAACTGATGTCAGGAGGTATAAAATTTAAATTTAAGTTTAAAGTATAAGATAAGGTTCACGACTTCAGTGAAGGCAAGAAAAACACATAATAAAGTTTAAGTTGACATAATATACTAAAATTAGGTATACATATTAAGAAATAATCACAATAAGTTAAGATATGTTATTACTAAGATGATAATTTTTTTATTATTAATTAAGTCAAGAAAATAGAAGCATTCAAGTTGTAAAGTAAGATAGGACCGTTAAATTCGAAGGATCTAGCTAAGCGCTAGGAAGAATTTGGTTGGTTCATATGAGCCAATAGAATTTGTGCAACAGAAGGCATGCCTCAGAGGGAATATGTCATGAGTTTAGGATCACACGCTTGAGCATTAGATATTCAGCTTAGATGAGGGAGAAAAGATATTGGCTGTTGCTCTCCAATATCTCTCTCCAAATAGGGCCTACAAATCTCTGAAAATGTTCGTTGGGCAGCGTTGCCTTGGTCGAAGAGGGTTACTCCGCGGTTAACATCCCCTCTTTACCAATTAAGTCGAAGGTGGGTCACTCACTTCGTTTTCGCCTCTAGTTCAGTTTCACGCTGCCGTTGGTGAACTGTAACTCTTTGTTACAGTCAAAAAATGTCTCTCTCTGGATTGATAGAAGATATCATGAAAGTGAGCATTTTTCATGTTTTTCGGAATAAATTTTGGCATATATACGACTACAAATCCATAAGTTTCCACTATAAATTGTTGGAAATCAATGTTGGATCAAACTTTGGTTGAAAATTGCTAAGTAGAATAGTAGTAATAGAGAATCAAATGTTTTCTTTGCAGCATTTGTAAACAATGTTGGGTTTCACTCTTTTTTAAATTTATTTTTCCTTTGTCTGTTTTTTAGATGTTTTTAAATGTGTACTATTCATTGAAAGACATAAGTAGAATATTAAGTAAAAAAGAAAAAAACATAGGAAAACCCCCATATATTAGTAAACAATCATTTTAACAAACTTATAACTGAATCCTATGGAATTTCAATCTTGCCTTCCTGAAAAGAGAATTTCTCAAAAATTGAATTTCTTTCCTACTTATCTTAGACCAAGTCCTCTTTCGCTGTAGAAATAGAATATTTAATTAATAATTTTGTGAGTCACTCTATATTACAAAGCACACGTTAATATTGATACAAGTTTAAGCCATTGTGTTGTGAAAGCATTTTATGGGAGTTTAAAATAACATCCTATACGTCAACAAAACAAGGATATACTATCCAGTTTTCGTTAACCAAAACTCCCTCCAAATATTTGTGAGCTAGATATGCCGATCATTAAATAAATAAGCGTAAACAGATACATTCATATTGTTGAAACATCTGCATTTTCCAGGCAGTAACTAACAACTTAACTATTTGTTTATTTCATTCTTGTATTTAAGATTTACATACAAATAATTTGCATTATCTTCATAGCGTTCAAACCATAATGTTTAATAAATCAATCACTTACAAGTCTCAATTCCATCTGAAGTAATTGGATACTCTCTGACTTTTATAGGAGATATTACCAAAACGACCATTTTTCATGGCTTTTTGGAATATATTTAGGTTACTTATCAGGGAAAGTTTCCACTATAAATTGTTGGAAATCAATGTTAGTTCAAACTTTTGTTGACAAATTGCTAACTGGAAAAGTAGCAGTAGAGAATTTTCTTTGCAGCATTTCTAGACAATGCTGGATTTCACTCTTTTTTAAATTTATTTTTTTGTCTGTTTCTAAGATGTTTATAAATGTGTACTATCCATCGATAGACATAAGTAAAATATTAAGTAAACAAGAAAATATACTTAGGAAAAGCCCTCTATATTAGTAAAAATTCTCATTTGAACGAACTAATAACGGATTCCTACGGATTTTCAATCTTGCCTTCCTGAAAACAGAATTTCTCAAAAATTGAATTTCTTTCTTACTTATCTACTTAGAAAAAGTCATCTTTCATTAAATAAATAGGATATTTAATTAATACTATTTTGAGTCGCTCTATCTTACTTGGCACATTCTAATTATGATATAAATGTAAGCCATTTTGTTATGGGAGTTTAAAATAATAGCCTATACGGCGACAAGACAATGATATGCAATCCATTTAACGTTAACCAAAAATCAAGTCAAATATTTGGGAGCTAGATATGCCGATCATTATATAAATAAGCATAAATAGATAAATTCATATTGTTAAAAAATCTACTTTCCAGCCAGTAACTAATAACTTAACTATTTGATTATTTACTTCTTGCATTTAAGATTTACATAAAAATAATGTGCATTATCTTTATAGTATTCAAACTATAAAATTTATTCAATCAATCACTTACAAGTCTCAATTCCATCTGAAGTAATTGAATACTCCCCTCCCTCAAGTTTACATAAAGTAACTTCCTATCCTTTAAATTTTTATAGTTTCTTTTGCATAGAGTTCGAAGATAATCCATACATAACGATATTAATATGGAGAGTACTATTTAGTTCATTTAAACTATTTCACTCCCTATTTTAACTCATATTAATAATAAGAGAACATATTAATCATATCATTACATTTATTATCAGGCTAGAGAAAAATAACGATATTATAGCTATTAAACATCTTTTAAAATTGCACATTTTCGTTAATTGGTAAAAAATACTTATAAAATTAAGGTTAAGAAAGTGATAAGTTCTCATAAGTTAAAAAACTGTACTTGGTAGATTATTTAGATTTTCATAAAAATTCTTTGTTTATTTGTGTCTGATATAAGAAAAAGCGAATTCAATATTACGACAAACCATGATATGATTTTGACGTTTGAATTTCAATTTTATAAAATGATATTTTATAAACCACTTTTCTAAATGATTTTATGCAGTTCAATTGCAAAACTGAATAATTGAACAGTAACCTGGCTGATTGTTTTCTCTCCCTAACGATTTAAGAAGGGAATTCATATATCAGCATATAAATGGTAATGAAAGCTTCACTTGAATTTAATATGATAATTAAATTTTATTGTACATAGCTTTACATTTGATATAAACATATCAAATGTATTAAACATACAATGTATACCTAGAAATTTATTTTCACGTCTAAAACGAACTGGAAATTGAGTACATAAAAGGAACTTAAAAAGATTCTGGAACTTTCATGAAATTTTATATGATAATTATGTAAAAAATATTTTATTGTTATAAGCACAGATTTGACGATTTAGATCAAATGCATTAATTAAACAAGTAATACCTGGAAATTTGTTTTCATTCCCAAAACTAACTGGGAATTGAATGCATAAAGTACCATTCTAAAGGTTCTAGAAACTCTAATGAAATTTAATATGGTAATTGTATTAGACTCCTACTGTTGTTTGGAACAAAATGTTTATGTTAAAATAATTAATGATACAAATTTTATTATAGATATTGTTAGTCATTAATGACCTTATTCAGGCCATCCATAAACAAATGCAATTCGTTTCTTATCTCCCGACAGTGATCGATTTCAGCTCTCCAAATGACATATAAGAAACGCTTATAAAAGCAGGGATTGTAAATGTAATCATAGTTATACATTACTGACCAACCGGAAGTTTCAAAACATCACAGCCTCTTGTATATCCAAGTGCGCATATTTTGAATTTACACGAATAGAGACATTTCATTCAAAACAGAAGTAATATCCTAATACAGAAACGCGCTATCCGCTTTATGAAATTCCCTGTTATCCTGCTACTAAATCATATCCATCACTAAATTCACCCGAACATAATCAAATAAGTGCACACCAAATGACTAACTGCCTATAGTCCTCTCTGCCATTTGCATTTAAATTCAAGGCGCATTACTGCGAGAATAATTAGAATGTTGTCAAAGTTACGGAGTAGTCTCTCTAAACAGAATAAAGCTGACGCTGAGATAATTTTAAGATCTCTAGTCATAAGATGCTGGTTTAAGTAGAGAGTATTAATTACAGGAATTTTGTTAGATGGTGCGATTGTTGAAGTTACATCAATGACCGAAATTGTTGACATGTTTTCTGGAAATAAAAAATATTTGACAAATAAAATAGGCATAAAATAGGATTATATTGCATTAACAATGTGGAATCACAAAGTAAAGGATGATGGGAAACATACATATCAATATGAGTCCAACAACTTCATGAAACCAATTCCCTTATAAAATGATCAAAATAGTAGATTATGAAATTTGTTATTGTTTAATCCCTTACCGGACAGCGATTTTCTAGAGAAACCACCTATTACACATAATTTCTCTGCTTTTTAGAGATATATGAATGAATTTTTTACTATTTTTTTAATTTTTTAATGCATTTTAAACTTATAACAGATGGTAGAACTGCACTAAATTTATTTTTCATTTTCAAAAATAGTATTTAAACTTGCTGTACATAGAAAGTCAGTAAATCATTTTTTCACATCTATGACCCCCCCCCCAAAACAAAAAAAAATTATATATATATATATATATATATATATATATATATATATATATATATATATATATATATATAAACAGTGCTTTTAAACTGTTAATTTATTTCTTATACCATTTTAAATATACTTATTGCTGCTTCAAATTCTAATATAATAAAAATTAAGAAATTATTGTATTCACACTGTACAAGGGGAAAGGTTTATCAGCTAAATTACCTTTCAAACCTTCCTATGGTTCCTATAAGGAAACCCCTATAAAATCCAAAGAAGAGTTTTCATATATTTTAGATATATAAAGAACATAGATAATATTTATAAACTAATTTAATTAACACTAGATTTCCCAAGGCAGTCATTTTGGCTGTTTTTTAATTTCAATTAGAAAAACAATTATGAAATATAACGATACAATTTCTTAGAATTTGGTGACTTTTTCTTTAACATATAAATGGGTTTATGAATAATTGTAGTTACTTCCGCCCTCCTTTATTATATAATATTAAAAATTAATTTTAAACAAATTTCTTTACATATTTGTTATTTTTTCACAATGCAGTCATTTTGACTGTTTTTGGGCAATATAGGTATACAAGAAATCTCGGGCAATCTAATGTTAAATCCATAAGAATTTATGTTAGAGATCTGTAAAGGGTTAATAATAGTACATATTTTCAATATGAGCGATACTAAAGAGGTCTCTACTAACATTCTTTGTGGTTTTGGCTACTGCCCCGTTTTGTATTTTTTCTTATTTTTTTTTGTATTTTTACATTGTATAAATCAGGGTCCATTTTTTAAAGAAGAAATTGAATAATGAGTAACCGATATAAGAGTATTATCCCTTCTAAGAAGTCCCCGTTTAAGAAGTTATCCCTCTTAAGAAGTTCTATTTTTGTGGTCCTAATTTTATTTATATCTATTATAGTAAATTTTCCTGTTTTACTTTAATATATTTTCCCATTAAAGAAGCGTTTTACTACGTAAAACCCCATGGTAATATTTAATTATTTTTAACGAACAAAAATATAAAATTTATATTTGAATTTATGAATTGAAAAAAGGGTATATAATCGTAATAAAACAAAAGTTTATTTACAGTAACAATTGTTTGAAATTACTAAGTTTCGATAATAAACTTAGTGGGTCTGGTTTGATACTATACTTAGTGAGATTTTTTAAAGCTGTTATTTGTCTAATAAGTACAATAATTTATAAACAAAGCAAATTCTTTCTTTTTCACAGAACTTACCAAATAGGAATAAAGGTTATGAATTAATAGAATAAACCTATTATAGAAATCAAGAATATATATTTAGGAATTAAAAAAATATGGTAAATCAATATAACATTATATATATTTCCTTTAGTGCATATGTACTTAATGTTCTCCCTAGTGTTAAAATAAAGCTTCAAATTTAATTCTTAGTTGAGGTTAAATATCTTGAAAATATATATTGTAGATTGAATTAACACTAAACTATTTATAACTGTAAAATAGTACCATATACCCTATACACGAAAATAAATAATCGTATTACTACTAAAATTTTAAAAGTCTCTTGGTATTGTCTTTTGGCCACTTGGAAAACCCTTTAAGTTGATTCTCCTTTATTTAAATAAATAGCATTTAAAATTTTAATAATTATTTCTTTAAACAATAAACTAATTGCTCGAATTATCACTTCTTAACAAATACTTCAAAACGGTGTCTGTTTAATATTTTAGCCGTTTTCGTTTAATAAATAAGTAGTCAAAAATGACACCGTATTCTGCCTTTTCTTTGTTGAATCATACATATATTCTTTAACAAGCTGCTGAAATTTATCTGAAATTTAGAGATAACCACTTGTTTCAAATAGTAATTCCGATATATGACATGTTAACAGACTGGGTAATTTTAAATATGTCATACAGCTGAATAATTAACTAAAGTAGCGGCATGTATTTTCAGTTTTAATTGAATTCTTAATCATGCTGAAAGCTCTACTGTCAAGTGGATTGGTATGTATGTTAACAAAATATTTGAAAATGTTCAGTGTTACTAAGAACCTAATTAAATAAACTTCCCAAATTCATTTGGTAAGATAATTACCAACCAGCAGAAAACTTCCGTCTTCCAGTGGTCAAAAATGGAATATTAAGGCGAAGTGGAACTTTAACTTTGAGAAATTTGTCTGGAACTTCGATATTTATAAGGTAGTAAATTATGAAATATACTTCAACAGAAAAGTATGAATGTTGTCTTTCGTTTTTTCTATTTTTGCATGAGAAATATAAATATTTACACAGAACAGATAGAATTGGGATTACTAATATATTAAAACATTTTTTTTTTTTGCAAAATACAATGTTTTGTATTTCATGAATATTTAAATCACTGCAGGTTGCGATACTAACTGATTTGGAAATCTAAAAAGATTTAGATATCTACTTACACCTTTCAGCATATAAAGTAAAAATTTCTAATATTAAAATGCGTCAAATAAAAAAAAATATGGAAAGCCTGTTCTTAAAAATGTACTATGCACGTTTTGTTAGAGTAAAATAGATATTTGTTTTATCACAACTTCTGTGTTTTGAATTTACCTCTCAATACTTTTGGTAACAATAAAGTAGACTTCTAGAATCTAAAAGGTATTTTAGGATTAAAAATGTTCATTTTACATTTAAGATAAGTGTGAATGAATCGAATGTCCTTCTAAAACATTTAAATAATATGTTTAAGATTAAGAAATATTTAATGTTAGAAAAAGTGAATTTTAAAGCTTATTAAGTGATAATTAAATAATTTAGTTTTAACAGTTTACTGAAGTCTTTAACTTGGTGAAAAATATGTTTCTTGACTAATGATAACTTGTTATTAAATAGAATCGTTTTGATTCTTCATTTTAATTATAGTAAATGCCAAGTAAAGGCTTCTTTACATGGTATGCTACATTACTGTTTTATTTTATAGTAGACATATATTTTTAGCAAGGCAACATATACGTGCATGGGAAACATACAGATCAATATGAGTCCAAATGCATGAAACCAATTCCCGTATAATATGAAGAAAATAGTGATTTTGAAATTTTTTATTATTTAATACTAGTACATATTTTCAATATGAGAGAGACTAAAGAAGACTCTACTAAAATTTTTTGTTGTTTTTGGCAACTGCTCCGTTTTGTATTTTTTTTCTTATATACTTTTGGGAATAAAATTGATTCATCCACTCTTGCATTGGATAAAGAATTTCAGTTTTTTAAATTCGCTATTACTGCTTAAGAAGGGTACTCCTGTATCAAAACAACGATTACCAAATTATATTAAACAAATTGATCTACAAACGGACATTCATTAAATAATAACCTTCTACGTCAATAAGAAGTTTGAGATCAATGTTGTATCCAAACAATAAGCTATAAGCTAATGTAAAAATAATTAACTTTTTAATTTGTCGTTGTTTTAAATTATTTTAATTGATTTTTAATTTAATATGCAGTTACCTAGTTTAGGTTAAATATCTTTAGTATCTTTATCATTTAAAGATCATTCTTAACATATTGTTTATCATTCCCCCAGTTACATTAATGCCGAAATCATTCAGAAATTAATGTTTTATATAATTATTTTCTTGTAGAAGTCTAACATTGAATTAGCAGTTTCAATTTTGTGAATACCCTAATACTGTGAATTAAGCTTTTAGCTGATTTAATTACAATACAATGAGGTTTAATTGAAACTGGTTTTTATTTTCCAATATATAGATATTTAAATTTTTTCAGAGAAAAGTCGGTATTTATCTAAAAAAAAGTTTAGTTCTTTTAAAATCATTTATGTTATTTTAAATTTATTGAGTGTTATTTATATTAATATAAGTATCTTATGTATTTTCCTCAATGTTTAAGTAAAATGCAAACCGTAAAATAGTTAAAAAATAAAACTTTTCTTAAGGAGGTAACAAAGGTATATTTCTACAGTATAAAATTTTCCAAAAGCAAAAAGAAATAGTCTTTATTAAAAGATAAATATCCATTAATATTACTAGAGAGTTACTTGGGTTTTTTTTTCTGTAAAAACTTAAACAAAATATGATTAATACCGATTTTTACATTAAAATACACTTGTGAATTCAGCCATTTTTCAAAGCCTTTAGTACTGATCAATAAGAAGGAAGCTAAATTAAGTTTTAAAAGCGGATTTATCTATAAACTAATCGGATAGTGAAATCCCCAGCATTTAATTAATTTAGTTAAAATAATTACGCATTAATTATTTTCGCTTATGTAAAATGTGTACTACACAAG
>CM063498.1:157997873-158000373 GCA_032207245.1 Pardosa pseudoannulata | reverse complement strand
CCCTCTGACGAATGGAGATGACATTCCTATAAATTTAACATGTACTCAAGCCAAATGAACATGATAGGTCTTTGTGATAACACCCCATATCAGGAAGAGACCCCTCCATACATACCCTTCGTTTCATTAATAAACATAATTCTCGCATGCCTATAGTAAAAGGGAATCACATTTGAAATCGTAAAGTTATTCCTATGAACTCGAAAATTTATTATATTTAATTCCTATTGATAAGATACGGAATTTATGTTTTTTTTGCGGTCAGAATTGTTTTATTTAATTATAGACTGAATTTCCAAATTCTTGATCGCCTTAGAGTTCAGATAAATTTGTAAATTTCTAAAATATTACTTGACAATTTGTTCAGTAACATAGATCAGAGAAAACTCAAACAGAATCTTTACTCTTAACTTTTGATAACTTAGACATTTAAGGAGTCATCCATATATTGTAAAAGAAAAATATATGTTTCATTACCCTTTATTATAAATAGCTATAAGTTATTTATAACATTTAGCATAACGTTTATTTGACTATTGGCAATCATTGTGTGTGTGTTTTTTTTTGAATAGCTGATATAATTAAGAAGGTGTAACAAATATATTCTAAGTATCCTTTGTAGATCTCTATCTCAAAATCTTAAAAATACATTTCAACAGCCTAAGTGACTTACAGAAGAAATAGAATTTTGCTACAGGAATATAATTTTAAATGTTAAGTTTAAAAATACTAAATACCAGACAAGTTAAAAACATGTGAACGAAAACCTCTTCCACTTTACGTGCACGAATAACTATAATTCCCTTACCATTACTTCAGAGCGAAACTGCGTAAGTGCATATTTTGAAAATTAAAGAAGCAAATATTGGGGTCTATTTTAGTTAGTCTCTCCAAGCAGATGATAAAATACAGTTCTTTTTACTACATTGCATGCGGGACACGTACTAGTACGTTTTCTGACGATTCATACTTGAGCGCAGGTCACGTACTAGTACAGGTTAGTGTGACAACATGGTTTGTTAGTGGGTACAAAAATAAAGGTATATATAGAAAAATGAAGTCGAATGTTATCTTGTCTACTACATAGATTTTGGAAACATTCAGACAAATAAAAACTAGTTTTTATATTAGTCAATGTGGAACCACAATTGATTAAAAAATCAATTTAGATTTAAAGTTAACTTTTTATTTATCCTTGCGAAAATGGTATTTTATATATATATATATATATATATATATATATATATAATATATATATATATATATATAATATATATATATATATATATATATATATATATATATATATATATATATATATATATATATATATATATATATATATATATATATATATATATATATATAATATATATATATATATATATATATATATATATATATATATATATATATATATATATATATATATATATATATATATATATATATAAATATATATATATATATATATATATATATATATATATATATATATATATATATATAAATATATATATATATATATATATATATATATATATATATATATATAAAATATATATATATATATATATATACACATATACATATATATATATATATATATATATATATATATATATATATATATATATAATATATATATATATATATATATATATATATATATATATATATATATATATATATATATATATATATACACATATACATATATATATATATATATATATATATATATATATATATATATATATATATATATATATATATATATATATATATATATATATATATATATATATATATATATATACACATATACATATATATATATATATATATAAATATATATATATATATATATATATATATATATTATATATATATATATATATATATATATATATATATATATATATATATATATATATATATATATAAATATATATATATATATATATATATATATATATATATATATATATATATATATATATATATATATATATATATATATATATATATATATATATATATATATATATATATATATATATATATATATATATATATATATATACATATATATATATATATATATATATATATATATATATATATATATATATATATATATATATATATATATATATATATACATATATATATATATATATATATATATATATATATATATATATATATATATATATATATATATATATATATATATATATATATATATATATATATATATATATATATATATATATATATATATATATATATATATTTATATATATATATATATATATATATATATATATATATATATATATATATATATATATATATATATCTTTATTTGTCTATTTATATATTTGATTATATATTTCAATATAAAATAGAAAAAGTGGATTAAAAAATTCAATAATTTTCGATCTATTGAGATTTAGCTGAATAACTAAATTTACGAGCAAAACGCCCCCGGTAC
>CM063498.1:157965373-157992873 GCA_032207245.1 Pardosa pseudoannulata | reverse complement strand
CTAACATTTAAGATTTTAACACAGTACAGTAGATAAGAACAACATGAACGAGGGGATACGTAATACATAAACAAAATCAAATAAAATTAAATGTATATGGATTGGATCAGCTTTGGAAAAATTAAAACCCAATAAGATTCATGATTAAAGGAATTAAGAATTTACTTACTACAATGACATTGAATATTTTCACTCCAAACTTCAATCAAACCATCCACTTTAAAGAAACATCAAGAAAAAACAGAGTATATTGGTTCGTAGCCCATTTAATACCCCCCCCTGCTCTGCGTTCTAAGCGAACACTATTACTTTTCTTTTCTTTTCAGATGGCGCTAAGCTCAACGGTAACAAAGTAAATACACTTTACAAAACTATTATGCAATTGCTGCCGCTGATTCAGCATTATGGCTGTTGGATGGAACAAGCTTATTTGAATAGTTGTTGGGTACAGAATGATTATTTTTTATCATTCATCGCGTTGTTTTTCAAATATACGTTGTTATGTGAACGATTTTCATACAGCATTTTTCTTTCGTTTTTTTCGGAAGCCGCTGTAAGCGTATTAAATTTTTGTTTGGCAATCTCGTTTTTATTGATGCACTAAATTATGTTTGTGATCATTATTCGTTCGGAGGTTGAAGTAGTGCTTTTATTCACTGCTAGGTACTCCGTAAAAACCAATTCCCTTGACCTTGAGAATGATGGCTGTTGGATGGAACAAGCATATTTGAATAGTTGTTTTAAATCTATGCAATAAGAATTATAATTTTAATCCTAAAAAGTGAGTAAGACATAGTAAATGGAAAACGTGGGGAAATTTTCTTAAAAAAAAAGAAAATGTGAATTGGTTTTAAACTTCATAACATATCTAAAATTTTAATGTCCCCACAAACGAGACAAGTTGCGAGTTCATAGAAATATTCAATGAATTAACAAGAAGCGATCGATCTGGATTTATTGTGATTAAACACGTTAGATATGGCGATACACATTTCGAACTAAAATGGAATTCTATGGGACTTTTCCGAGAGTCGAATACAATGGTTTGAAACACATCCCTTTTATTTAAACTGTGTTCTGTCCCATCCAAATTTAGAAATCGGGAATCATTCTTTTCCGGAAACGGCAATTTTCCAGAATCGTCGCGACGATCCTTTTATCAAGACCTCCGAGTTCCATTGGAATGCAAATGAAACTTGAGCACATGCAGTTAGCCATTCGACTCTCCCTCTTTTGACAATTCATCTCAACCTTTAGACAACCGGCACCATTCGCGAGCTTGATTCTTTCTGAAAGAGCTAATAATACTCATTTGTGAATGGGAACATTATTCGTGTAGATTTAAATTCCGATAAAATTATTTAATTCGTGTCACTGTAACAGTAAGCCTCATCTATTTCTCAAAAATATGACTATGTTTCAACGAATTTCTGACTTTTTAAAAACATTACTTACACATTTTGAATTAATGACCTGCTAAATTCATTTTGTTTATCAAGTATAGAAATTTACTTACATTAAAAAAAAATCAAGAAACATTTTATTTAAGGTGAAGTTTAATTTATATATTATTTTTCGTTTTTAATACATTTGCTTTAGGATTTTTTCACGTTTTTTTTTCAATATATTTATGTGGATAGGCTTAAAAGTTGAATCGTTGTCTGTTTATAAAATGAGTTCGTGTTAAAAATGAGTATTATAAGTTAGGAACATGCATTATAAAAACAGTATTGCATGTAAACTAAGTCAGTATGAAATGCTTAAGAATGCTACATCAGTATGAAATGCTTAAGAATGCTACATTATGATAAAAAGATAAAACATGTTGGCGATATATTACATTATGATAGTAACAAAGTAAATACACTTTACAAAACTATTATGCAATTGCTGCCGCTGATTCAGCATTATGGCTGTTGGATGGAACAAGCTTATTTGAATAGTTGTTCGGTACAGAATGATTATTTTTTATCATTCAACGCGTTGTTTTTCAAATAAACGTTGTTATGTGAACGATTTTCATACAGCATTTTTCTTTCGTTTTTTTCGGAAGCCGCTGTAAGCGTATTGAATTTTTGTTTGGCAATTTCGTTTTTATTGATGCACTAAATCATGTTTGTGATCATTATTCGTTCGGAGGATGAAGTAGTGCTTTTATTCACTACTAGGTACTCTGTCAATTACCTTGACCTTGAGAATGATGGCTGTTGGATGGAACAAGCATATTTGAATAGTTGTTTGAAATCTATGCAATAAGAATTATAATTTTAATCCTAAATGTGAGTAAGACATAGTAAATGGAAAACGTGGGGAAATTTTCTTAAAAAAAAAGAAAATGTGAATTGGTTTTAAACTTCATAACATATCTAAAATTTTAATGTCCCCACAAACGAGACAAGTTGCGAGTTCATAGAAATATTCAATGAATTAACAAGAAGCGATCGATCTGGATTTATTGTGATTAAACACGTTAGATATGGCGATACACATTTCGAACTAAAATGGAATTCTATGGGACTTTTCCGAGAGTCGAATACAATGGTTTGAAACACATCCCTTTTATTTAAACTGTGTTCTGTCCCATCCAAATTTAGAAATCGGGAATCATTCTTTTCCGGAAACGGCAATTTTCCAGAATCGTCGCGACGATCCTTTTATCAAGACCTCCGAGTTCCATTGGAATGCAAATGAAACTTGAGCACATGCAGTTAGCCATTCGACTCTCCCTCTTTTGACAATTCATCTCAACCTTTAGACAACCGGCACCATTCGCGAGCTTGATTCTTTCTGAAAGAGCTAATAGTACTCATTTGTGAATGGGAACATTATTCGTGTAGATTTAAATTCCGATAAAATTATTTAATTCGTGTCACTGTAACAGTAAGCCTCATCTATTTCTCAAAAATATGACTATGTTTCAACGAATTTCTGACTTTTTAAAAACATTACTTACACATTTTGAATTAATGACCTGCTAAATTCATTTTGTTTATCAAGTATAGAAATTTACTTACATTAAAAAAATCAAGAAACATTTTATTTAAGGTGAAGTTTAATTTATATATTATTTTTCGTTTTTAATACATTTGCTTTAGGATTTTTTTACGCTTTTTTTCAATATATTTATGTGGATAGGCTTAAAAGTTGAATCGTTGTCTGTTTATAAAATGAGTTCGTGTTAAAAAGGAGTATTATAAGTTAGGAACATGCATTATAAAAACAGTGTTGCATGTAAACTAAGTCAGTATAAACTGCTTAAGAATGCTGCAATATGATAAAAAGATAAAACATGTTGGCGATATATATATATATATATATATATATATATATATATATATATATATATATATATATATATATATATATATATATATATATATATATATATATATATATATATATGTATATATATATATGTATATATATCCTATCTATATATATATATATGTATATATATATATATATGTATATATATATATATATATATATATATATATATATATATATATATATATATATATATATATATATATATATGTATATATATATATATATATATCTATCTATATATATATATATATATATATATGTATATATGTATATATATATATATATATATACATATATATATATATATATATATATACATATATATATATATATATATATATATATATATATATATATATATATATTATATATATATATATATATATATATATATATATATATATATATATACATATATATATATATATATATATATATATATATACATATATATATATATATATATATATATATATATATATATATATATATATATATATATATATATATATATATATATATATATATATATATATATATATATATATATATATATATATATATATATATATATATATATATATATATATATATAACCTTTTATAGAATACTTTTTACAGCTTAAACCTAGCGTCTCTTAAAATTTATTTTTAATTTATTTTTAATTTTATTTTGAAAATAAAATTTTATCTGATGAGTCAAGAATTTCTGTTCTGCCGATGACTAAAACAATAGAGAAATTATCATGGATTTAAGCTTTGGACTCACAAACGATTTTCTCCTACGAAGTTTTCAAGTAATGCAAAAAACCTTAAATGATGATTTTGTATGTTGAGACATAAAATAATCAGTAAGGGTAAAGAATTCATCTTAGATTAACAGCACTCTCATTGCTAGAAAATTAAAATAAATATTTTCTCCATTTCTTATTGTGTGATTTATAAAATCCTACCAAACTGACTAAACCCTTGGTAGGGTCTGCGTTTGGAGTGCATTTAGGTATTTGTATAGCTTGTAAAAATAATTAATCATGAATTTTGACGAGAACAGTTGTGGATTTTTGAAATGCGTAGTGGCAGCCATGAACACGTGGCAGCACAGCGGGATAATGACCATGAGAACCCCACAAATTGCCCTTTTAGTATCCAAGAATCAGTGGAACACACAACAGCTTGTGTTCTCCATAAAAATGTTTTATAAAAACAATGATAATTTGGAAGCTACGCAGAGGAAGTCATGGTGCCGTCCCAACAATATATGGGATAATTTGGATTAATTATATTGATCTGCCCTAAGGAAGAAACGACCAAGAAATTTCGCTCTCAGCAGAACGTTGAGGTGGTGTGCAGTTCTGTTTTACATAGCCCACGGCGTTCAGTTCATTAGCCAGAAGTTACGGTTGAAAAGCTCGGGAGAGTGTTCTCAGAATTCTTCATTTAGGTTTAAAAATTTCCTCAATACAAGCTTCAGATAAATGAAGCAAAATCACATACTACACGCAATCAATGGAAGCTGTGTGAGAATTGTTCGGTAACCGTGTGGTCTCAAGATTCGGTAACGTTTCCTGGCCGTCTAGTTTGCTCTATTTGATCTGTGATTTTTTCTTGAGGAGCCATCTCAAGAATAAAATGTACTAAACTCAACCAAAACCTCTAAAAACAAAGAATGAGTATAAACAAAGAATTCATAATGTTCATAAAATCGTTAGTATCCCATTTGATATATTGCATTGGTTAATGAGGAATTTCAATAGCAAATTTCACGAATGTTATCACACAGGAGGGGTCATTTAAAGAACGTAATTTTTTAAAAACGTTAAATTCCCTTAATGTTTTAAAATGTCAAATTTTAAGGTTTCAATTACTATAAATAAGATATTTTACATTCTTCATTCTTGGTTTTACTGGATTGTTAAAAAATTTCCTTTTTTGGGGGTTACACTTTATAATGTACTTTCACACTAGGCAGCTATTATTTAATACTCTTTGACAAAAACTCCACAAAAATATAAGCTCCAGCACTCATCGGGTATATATAAATTTACCATTCCTCTCCAACCGATTTAAGTCAATTCATGTAAGAGAGGAAACTCGCTATAACTCCTGAGGAATTTCAGGAGAAATTTTTTAAAGCTTGATTTGTGGATTTAAAATTTATTGACAGATATTTAATGCTATTACAAAAGGTTAGATTAACCCTTTAACGGACAGTGGTTTCGTAGCAAAACCACCTATTAAACATCTTTTTTTTTAAACTTTACTTTTTGGATTACTTTACTTTATCTTTTTATAATTATTTACGGCTCCAATCTCATACATCTGTGATATATGGAAGCCAATGATGCAGAATCAAGAGCTTTTGCAATTAAAAAATACTTTTTGGAGATATGGATAAGTTTTCGATTATACATACATATATATATATATATATATATATATATATATATATATATATATATATATATATATATATATATATATATATATATATATATATATATATATATATATTATATATATATATATATATACATATATAAATATATACATATATACATAGATATATATGTATATATATACATTTATATATATATATATTATATATATATATATATATATATATATATATATATATATATATATATATATATATATATATATACATATATATATATATATATATATATATTATATATATATATATATATATATATATATATATATATATATATACATATATAAATATATATACATATATACATATATATATATATATATATATATATATATATATATATATATATATATATATATATATATATATATATATATATATATCTATATATATATATATATATATATATATATATATATATATATATATATATATTTATATATATATATATATATATATATATATATATATATATATATATATATATATATATATATATTTACATATATATACATATATATATATATATATATATTTACATATATATATATATATATATATATATATATATATATATATATATTATATATATATATATATATATATATATATATATATATATATATATATATATATATATATATATATATATATATATATATATATATATATATATATATATATATATATATATATATATATATATTACATATATATATATATATATATATATATATATATAATATATATATATCTGTGTGTATAGCTATATATATTTATATATACATATTAAACACTTTATACATATTATATTTTTGATATTTTAAATATATAACAGATGATAGTTGTACGTTTAACTTATTTATTTCTTTTTCTATTGAAATATATGTATTTAAACTTTCTGTACTTGACAAGTCAGATTCAATTTATCTTACTTATGACCTCAAATAAAAGTATTTGTACAAACAACACTTTGTTAACACTTTATTAAGTTGTTAAGCTATTTATTTATCATACCAGTTTAAGGATTATCATTTATTGTTCCTCCAGTATAGTTAAACTTTTAAAAAGGCATATTGTTCAAGCTGTACAAGGGTAAGGGTTAGTCAGTTAAACCACTTTTCAAAGCCTAATTTCGTATCTTCTAAGGCAAACCCTTCTAAGGAATGTTAAAAAAATGTATATATTTTACATATACAAGACTTATAGATAACATTTATAAAAAACCTACATTAAATTCCCATGAATTTATTTTGGGGACCTTTAAAGGGTTAAACTCTATATAATAAGTATTGGACGATAAAGTGATACTGTTTTTTCTGATTGTATAACTGACACAATACAAGAAATAGTGGGAGTAGTAATGTATTGTGCATTGTAAATAAAAATATTATATGTTACGTGTTTGTAATTCAGTTTAAAAGGCATCATTTTGCATCTAAGTTTAAATAAGTATCTAGAGTTTCATTTTTGTAGAAAATGTTTATCTAAAAAATTTTTATAGATAATTCAAAGGGTTTCCTTTATGTTGCAATATTAAAACTGTATCTTATGACTGACTTTGCTCAAAATATTTCGAAGTGGATGCTTTTAAATTCGGAAAAATAAAAAAAAACTAATTACTTTGTAAACTTAAGTAAACTATTTTAATTAAAGTTTAAAATATAATTTACAACAATTTCGTGCAATGAAAATGAAGAAACAAGTTTAGAAACCTCTTATGAATCTTTCATCTAAGAAATTTCTTGAAGTTGAAAAATAACGAAGTATAAATTATGGAGTTAAAATAACAACGCTTCGCTTAACATCTTTGTTAGCGAAAATTAAAAGTTGAAAATATTTATCACAGTTTGGTTTGGAAACTAAAATTTGCCTTGTATAAACTTATGATACTTTTATAAAATAAATAGTAAACGAAATACTGTCATCAATTTCCTTTTTATCTTGACAGATTTGTTTAAGTATGTTAAAAATATATACCGGTCAAATTACAACCTTTTGTATGCTCACCATGTTATTCATGGAAATCCACTAAATTTAGAATATAAAATTTTTATAAAGAATGCTTTGATTTTTATAAGTTATAGTACAGTTCAAACTCAAAAACTTAAGATATATGGAACGAGAAATATACTTAAAATTATTTTAATTTTTAAAAAGAATTAAAAAGATTATGTTGCTCCGTTATAAAATAAACTTAATAAAAGAGATAATAAAAATATTACATTTATACACATATACTTACACATACGTTTATTTTAAATGCATTGAACTAATAAAAGTCTAATATTCTTTGATATAGTATAGTTATAGCCAGTTTAGAAATTGCATTTAATATAAAGTAAAAAATGTAAAGTTTCTCAAAATTTTTCTATCAATACAACAAAATGAATATTTATAACCTTTTAGTTGAATATAATTTATAACCTTTTAGTTGAATTCAAATATAATAACATTAAAATCAAAAAGTTAAAATTTCAAAAACTTTGATAGTTAGGATAATAGTAATAGAACTTATCATTTCAATATCCGTGTAGGAAAAAAATTGATTTAGAATTTAAATATAAAGAATTTATTGAATAATTTAAGTGTTTTGAAATTTAAAAAAAAATTACTAGAATTCATCTACTTTTAATCATATACGTATACACTTAAGAGCCAAAACATTATGAACACCTGTCAATAACGAGTTGGCCCACCTTTGGCGTGCAACACAGCTTCAACCTGCCTTCTCACGGATGCCACAAGTCCTTGGTAGATGGCCGGAGACAGATTGTACCATATATTTAAGCAACAGTTACGCAAACCCAAGATATTGTGAATTGGTGGTCTTTGAACTCTGAGCTACCTTCCCATGACATCTAAATGTGTTCTATCGGATTGAGATCCCGTGAGTTAGGCGGCCAGAACATTAACCCTCTGACTGCTCATCCCGCGATTTCCACGGGCAATTCAAATGTAGCAAAATTTGCTCAACCCGCGATTTTCGCGGGCATGTGTTTTTCTTCCTTTATTAAGAAGCACATTCCGCATTTTCACCGTTTAACCAGTGGAATAAATTATACATAGTATTAGACATTTAATTAGGTAAATAGAAGTATATGACTAGAACTATTATAGTTATATTAGATAATAGAATGATAGATAGTATGTTATAAATAGAAACTAACTATGTTAAAGATGAAATTTATTATTAAATAAAATTTTTATGTGATATCATCTGAAATTAGTTTTTCTGAAAGCTTATTTTCTCATAAAAGTCAATATAAAAAATCTTTTCTAGAAAAGAATTAGTATTTCAATTCTCCTATATATATATATATATATATATATATATATATATATATATATATATATATATATATATATATATATATATATATATACATATATATATATATATATATATATATATATATATATATATATATATATATATATATATATATATATATATATATATATATATATATATATATATATATATATATATGCATATATATATATATATATATATTATATATATATATATATATATATATATATATATATATATATATATATATATATATATATATATATATATATATATATATATATATATATATATATATATATATATATATATATATATATATATATATATATATATATATATATATTATATATATATATATATATATATATATATATATATATATATATATATATATATATATATATATATATATATATATATATATATATATATATATATAACTATCTTTCTAACTATATTATATATATATACATATTATATTTATATTATATATATATTTTATATATATATATACATATATATATTTATACATATATATATATACATATATATATATATATATATATAATATATTTATATATTTATATATATATATTTATATTATATATATTATATATATAGATATATATATATATATATATATATTTATATATTATATATATATATACTTAAACTATGCAAAATAATACGCTATTTTTAAAGAGATCAAGATTTACAAATTGAGCAGTCAGAGGGTTAACTGGAATGCAGCATCATGTTCCTGGAACTACTCCAACACAATTTTAGCCTTGTGACACGTCGCGTTGTCCTGTTGAACATTCCAATTATAATAAATATTCCACTTATACTAAATAGTCATAATGTTTTGGTTCTTGAGTGTAGGTAGTTCAATAAGAATATTTCTTACTAAGTTTCTAAGTTTCATTCTTAACACATTATATAGTGATTTGAACATAGTTATTTTATTAACCTGTCTGTCTAACTCTGTTTAATATTTATACTATTTTATCTGTAGCTAAAGTTGACATATTTAGGATTGGTGTGATAAGGAATTGATATAAATAAAAAAGCATAAATAATACTGAATTTCCATTCATTTTTAGATGATTCATTCTGAACGATCGACAGTCTATGATAACATTTTAGAGTTATTTTACATTCAGATATGATGGATTACAAGCATCACTGATGGAAGTATAATAAAAATGCTTTGTTGCTTTTACTTTCAATACACTCTATAGTTATTTTATTAATCTGTCTGTACTCCAATCTACTATTTTATCTGTAGCTAAAGTACAATTTTGGATTGTGTGATAAGATTGATTATAATAAAAACATAAAATACGGAAATGTCATTTTTAGATGTTCATTCACAACGATGACAGTTTTGAATAACATTTTAGAGTTATTTTTTTCATTCAGATATGTTTACAAACACTTAAGTATATACATTGTTGTATTTGAACATAGTTATTTTATTAACCCGTCTGTCTAACTCCGTTTATATTCCTACTATTTTCTCTGTAGCTTAATTTGACATTTTTAGGATTGGTGTGATAAGGAATTGATATAAATAAAAAAGCATAAATAATACTGAATTTCCATTCATTTTTAGATGATTCATTCAGAACGATCGACAGTCTATGATAACATTTTAGAGTTATTTTACATTCAGATATGATGGATTACAAGCATCACTGATGGAAGTATAATAAAAATGCTTTGTTGCCTTTACTTTCAATACACTCTATAATATTATGCAAAAGATAAAGAACATCGAGAAAACTGCTGGGAGAAAAAAATGCCAGTTTTTTGGGAATCTGAAAGGATAAAAGGAAATATTTGAGATGAATATATAAATAAAAAAGTACACTTCTAAGATTTGTTCCTGAAAACAATAAATAGCATGCAAATTATTAATGTTAGTTTATTTTAACATTTATTTTCAAAATGAAATATTTTTATTCCAAATATTTATAAATTCAGAGCAAAGAAATAGAGAAAATTTAAACTAAGCAACTTATATAACCATTTAAACCTGTAGTGATTAATCTAAAGATTTTCTTTTGAATAAAACTACGGAGTAATAATGAACTGTTTAGATACAGATTTTTTAATAAGTATATTCATTTGTTGAAAACACATTGAATTAAAGAATCATAAGATATGTAGTTAAATTGATCTTAAAAGTTCATCATACATAATTACATAAATTAAAGTCTTATTATTGTACTTATTAATAAAAAACAATCATATGTTATTTGGATAGAAAACGAGAACTTGATACAATCATTCATTTTAAAATTATTTTAACTAATTGATAAAAAACAATCATTAGTAAAAATTTATTTAAAACGACATCTGGCATTAGAAATAAAAATGTATTTTATTTCCGATATATGATGTCGTAAAAACTTGGAATTACAAAATTTCATTTCACCTACACTAATATCTGTATATTAAAGAAAATACATTTAAATAAAATTTTTTACTAAAGCTATCATTAAGAAATATATTAAGTCTCTTTAAGAAATATTTTACAAAAAAAAACCTCTTTTAAATTTTTTATACATAAAAAGATAATTTAATCTTTGTAGGGAATGATAAATTATTAATTACCATTCTGTTAAGTAAAATTGAAAAAAAAACATGAATGTCGTAAGAGGAGAGTTGCAAATGCATGTACAGTCAAATGAATTAAACATACACTAAATTTAGATGAAAAATTTATAGAATTAGAATAAATTCAATATTCATCTTTAAAATTATGGTTTAAGTAGGTTTTTTAGAACTTACTGTTTTATAAAGATTATATTCAAATAGTGTTTTGTTTTTGTGTTACCTGTTTTAACATATATAAAGCATACTATTATTGGTTTTATTCTACTAACTGCTTATGAGAACACAATCTAAAACCTAATATGTAGTCTAGATTTATAAAAAAAGAACCTGGAGGTAAAATATTGTTGAGTAATTATTTTAAACTAATTATATTACTCAAATTAGGAACCGCAAATTAAGCTTAGTTGAGATTGATAATATTTTGTCTAAACTGTCAGGAGTTTGTACAGTTCAGACAGTTATGTTCCTTAAGAACAAAATGCTGTTTTGTCGAATGTCGAAAAGGCGAGATAAATGCAATCTATAATGTAAAAAGTAAAAATAATAACAATAATTGAAACTTACTAAAAAAGATGTTTAGAAAATTGTAAAAATATGAAATTTAAAGAGTTAAAAGATGTTATTGAGATAAACACAAATATATATTAAAGTTTTAAAATCCATATACAATAGTAATGGTAAAATATGCATTAAATTTAAATAAAAATCTATATAATACTATATACGTCTAAAACTAAAATATATGTAGTTGTTTAAAGTTGTTATTTTTATTATAAACTAAAACATGTGTCTTTTGGTGCGAGACAAATGTTAGTAATACATTAGTTACATTTACATCTATTACAAAAATCTGATAATAATAATACGTCGAACTAACATTACCAAATTATCTAAAATTAATAATAACATAGAAGTATATACTTAGACGGAAAAAAGCCGCACAGAAAAGATGTAATGCAAATTGGTCACTAATTGATAATGCATACAGGTTTCTAGGCAAAAGTACAAAAAAAAAGTTGTAAATTGTGTGTCAGTTGTGAACTTTTGTAACCTATGAATGAATATGTGTCACTGCAGTGCAAATCATCTGCACAAAATGCAGGATATTTAAAAGGAGAAATTTTGATTTCAGGCCATATATTCTTTTCGAATTTCATTCTGTGTACTGAAGTAGACAGTAACCAAGCCTCGCATACGGGTTCGCGAAAGATATGCGCAGATGTCATCATTTGAGAGACAACATGTGGTTGTTCTCAAAGAAGCCCGTTGGTCTAATCTGTGAATCGCTCGACATTTGGGCAGAATCGACACCACTGTCAATGATGTTGGAATAAATGCAGGAACCATGGCCGAACACAGCGTCAAGAAGTAAGCAGTCTGTCTAGAAAAACAACACAAACATCAGAGTGACACGAACAGCCCCAGATGCATCATTATCATCAATTGCACGTGCAAATAGTGCTTCAGTGGTCACAAGGAACATTTTTTGGACTACCATTGAACTATGTAGAAAGATAAGCCCGTTTTATTTTATATATATATATATATATATATTATATATATATATATATATATATATATATATATATATATATATATATATATATATATATATATATATATAATATATATATAATAAATATATATATATATATAATATATATATATTATATATATATATATATATATATATATATATATATATATATATATATATATATATATATATACATGCAATGCCTCCTGTAACCCTAAATAGTTTATTTGTTTTATTGTATGTAGAGAGTTATTTTAAACAAAGTGAACTAGGTAAACATACATCCTTAGACAAATATAAGTTTTATATTTCTTTTCTTTATATAATATTTTATTCATTGACTTTTATTAAATTTTGCAACTGGGTCAATCTTGATGACGTCATAGTACTTATTTTAGGTCATTTAACATTCACATCCTTATGACCTTTTCATCTATGCAGGTGAGCGCATAAATGACTTAATCTTTATTATAATCATTATTCATTATTGTTATTATATAACATTTACTAAAATAAGAGCCTGTTGAATTACAACTTTTTTGAGCATTCCGATTAAAAATCTTTAGTTTTATAAATCTTTCAGAAACAAGGTACTTATACGATTTTATTACCTTTTTATCTATCATTTTTTACATATGTCTATGTATAAGAAATGAATTCTTCAATATTAAAGAGAGAGAAAGGAAAAAATGCATCTATAGTGAGAAATTTCTTTTTACATTTTCCTTTATGTCTGTGTTGACCAAACACTACCTGTATAGGTAATGATCATTTTAAAAGAATTCCGTAGCCGAAAAAGGATGTGTTGGAGGCATCGCATTTTATTTTTTTTCTGCTAAAATATCATGTTTGAAAGGGTAGAATTTGGTTCACCCATTCTATGCAGGCTGCATTATTCATATAAACGTCAGAGGGCTTGCATCAGAAAATTTTCGGTCGATTGATCGATAGGCTTTGCCACCTAAATGGATGAAGCGGCTCCAATGCAAGAATAAAGTCTAGCAGAATAAGAATAGGGGATGTTTCCTTAAACAAATTTTTCATCCATCAATCTAAGAGAAAGAGATTGTAAATAATATTAAATGTGAAATGATAATATGCTGCGGGCTTGTCGTGTTGAAGTATGAATAAAGAATAAGTTACATTCAAACGCAGGGATTTACTGCCGGAAGAGTAAATATTCCATTGAGTTCAGCATTAACGTCAAGAAATTTAGTATAATAAAATGCATATATTCGTTTATATACAGTAAATGTCAAATAAAATATTCATGAGGCATGAATATTATATCCTAAAGTGTACTTTGATTGCTATAACTAACTCTACATTCCCATCATGATTCGCATTCAGAATTTTAATTCATGATCCATCGACTTCCTAGGCGAAAATACTGCCATATTTACGGGAAACTTCCTATACAAAAATTTTATAGGACAGTGCATTGTTAGATTACTCGAAAATTGTATTATTTCAAGTTTCAGGTACAACACCTGAATTTGAATACATACATAAATACATGTATAGAATTTTCTCATTACAATTATTCTCATCCCGTGGGACGTACCAACATATAGAAATATAACACCGCTAACGAATATATTTAACAACATGAGACAAACCAGGTTCAAGTATTACCGTTGTTGAATGCAAAACCGTTATTCACCAGAGCATAATTCGAGAACTACTTCATCTACTAAATTTTGCTGAATCGGCGGGACTCTGATTTATTTATAAACTATAAGCAAGTAATTTAAGTATTCACTTGATAAATATTGTGCAAAATCAACGATTACAAGACTTGAATTATGGTGTATGCTAAGGTATGTTTAGTTATCTAACTTATTATTTATGTAAACTGGAGTTCAATTCCCGATTCGGATCCACACAAATATGCTAACATTTCTTAATTTTCTTAAATTTTAAAAACTTTTAGGCCCAAAATTTAATTTATTATTAATCTTAACTTCTAGAAATACACCGTTAGAGAAAAACAGACATAACAAAAAGTTATTATTCGACTGGGATAAAAATTGGAAGATGTAATGTCTGAAAATGTGTGAAAAACAAATGATTACTATTTGAAAAAAATTGGTTGATTTATTCAAGTGATAGAGCTTCACAAAGTAAAAAACTCAACAATGCGTTTGTCCACCACAGGTCCTTATGCAGACAGCTATTGTGCTTTGCATTGATTGATAGAGGTGGCGGATGTCCTTCTGACAGATATCATGTATATCATGTATGCATATATACAAATTCTGTCCTACTGGTGGTTTATATTTGTCAAAATCCCTAGCTGGTTGGAAGACTCTGCCCATAATGCTACACACGTGCTCAAAATGAGAGAGATCCGTCGAACTTTCTGGCCTAGGTAGAAGTGGAAAGCACGAAGACAAATAGAAGTGCAGTGTGGGGAATTATCTTGATGATATGTATCTTGATGCAGATGATGGCGTGACATGAAGGGCAACACAATGGCGAGTAGTACATTGTAGACGTACTGCTGTGCCGTAAGGGGGCCACAAATGACAAGTAAAGGCCCTACTTTGAAATGAAATAGCACCTCAGACCATTACTCTTGGTTGTAAGCTTGCATGCCGGAATATAGGCTGGTTGGTATTCCACTGTTGTCCAGGGTGTTTCCAGACATCTCGTTGCTGGTCGTCGGGGTTCATTTCAAAACGGGACTTATCACTGAAGACTATTCTACACACACGCACGCACACACACACACACACACACACACACACACACACACACACATATATATATATATATATATATATATATATATATATAAATATATATATATACATATATATATATATATATGTAATCGGCCAGGGGACCAACCAGCCCCGAACTTTACTTGAAAACTTCTTTTCAAATTGCCCCTATTATTTTCCTCAGCCCGGGCATGCTGGGCTGCCAAGAGTCCGCTAATCGTCTGTTGGAAAGAAACGCATAGTCGTCGTGGCCGAACGTAACTATTATTTCATCCGATCAAAATAGCACAGAATCCAGAGACGTCTGAACCGGACTGTGTCAGAACGCTCTCTCTTTAAGTAATACCAACCTTCTGCGAGAAACGACCAAAACCCGTCTGTGGGAAAATGCTGAAGGAAGTGTTTGAATTGCTGATAGAGAGTAACCTTTGATTAGAGCCATCTGTAAAGTGTGGCGTCTCGGAGGAGCATTACTGCTGATCGTTACAAATTTTCCTGGGGAGTTATTGTATCCTCATTAAAAATGCCAGCTATATCATTTTCTGTTTGGGGAATCATAGAAAGAATTTCGGGGTTCGGCTAAAGGAATGAAAACATCATCGCTTAAATTGTATGGCTGGGAAAATATGATTAATATAGAGAGAAGAAATTAAGATTTAGAATTAATGAATAGAGAAAAGGGATAATTTTGGATAGACTTTAGGGCTTATATATTGATATTATTACACACACACACACACACACACACACACACATATATATATATACATTATATATATATATATATATATATATATATATATATATATACATACATGCCAATATGCATATATGTGTATGTTTGTTGCATGGTGAGTGTATAAACTACAAAAAATGAACTGCAAAAAATTTAGTGAATTTTGTAAGCATGAATTACAGAAAAGCAGGTTAAAAAATGGCCAAAATTATGCAACTTTTTATACGAGGCTCAATAGCTATCATTCTATTTATTACCCAATATTTAAGATTTAAAATTCATACTTGATATATATGCTTTATGAAGAAATTAACTCATTTCTTTTTACAGTTAAGACTGAAAAAAAAATTATTTTTTACGGGTATAAGACGTCTTTACTCTTTTACATATTGTTATATCTTATTGTAATTAATACTGCCATAACTATATACTTCATAATTATCTTTTGATATCATAAACAAACTAAAAGGGAGTGAAAGTATTAGACAAAGCTCTTCGAAGTTCAAGATAGATTACTATATTTGGGATTGAATACAATTTGTTGCTGAATATTTAAATTTATAAAATCTTAAAATTTACTGCGGAAGAGGTTTTTCTCCTGAAAAAAAACTGATCTTCCAAATATGTTTTATAAGCTAAATGTAAAATAATGGGAATAACTTGAATTACTACTTATAGATTCGAAGAAGTTTAAATATTCCATCTTTTTTACCAAAAGATGTTTAAAGCATAGTCAAAACTCTTCTGTTTTTAACACTGGCAAATCTTATGTAAGTAATACAAAAGAAGACAGTCAAATTATGAGCATTGCGGTGAGTTGATTTTTTGCATTTTTTTCTTTTGCCAATGTGTGATTGTAAATATTTTAATATTTTAATTCATATATTCCTCATGTTTAAATAATTAGTAATAATCTTGTAACAGATTTGTAATTTTATACCATTTTGTATTATTTCTGTACTTTAAGAGATATTCTCTTTTAAGCTATTCTTTCATAGGAAGTGGTTTTTAAACTTAGTGAGTTACAATCACGAGTTACTATAAAAATAAAATATAAACTTGATTAAAATTTCATGACATCCACAAAGAATTAATAAACCCCAAATATGGTAAAATTATCAAAATTGGGTATATTTGCCCAGATTTAAAAGTTTTTTTTTTACATGCATGCTAAATTTGAAGTAATTATCTTAACATTTAAAAAGTTATTGAAATATAATGTATTCTAATTGAGTTATTTTAACAAATGGAAACACTAAAAAACTTTTATTCCAGTTTCCGTCTTCCTAAATTCCATGTAAAAATAATTCTAAGTCTATTAATACAAATGTTAATAGTTTTAAACGGGTTTTTCTATAATAAATATAAAATTGTATATTGAATGTAGCAAGTTTCTTACTATTTTTTAGGTATAAATTTAAGCAAGAAGGCTAAATTCTGTTTATCAATATGGAAGTCAGTAAAAATTATATAAAATTTACTATATTAGACATAAATAAAACCAGTACAGAGAATTCGAATGCTTTGACAGATCTCAACATAGATTTCGTACAAAAAAATTATTAGAATACTTTTAAAGATTTTAATAATCTTTTAAAATGGTTTAAAATAACTAAATTTTAAATAAAGAAAATATTCAAAGAAAATAAATTTCTGATTATGCTGTAAATAGGATTCTGTAAAATACAAAAGAAACTCTACAGTATTACAATTCTTAAAATAATAATAAAATTTGCTATTTACCCTGGATGTTACCTTTTATAAAACATTAATTTAATCTTCAGAAAATTAGTACACCAGTATAAAGTATATGCCAATTTAAGCGCATAACAGTTTTTGTCAAATTATCTCACAGTTTTAAAAACTTCATTTTTTATGAAAATTTTTGTTAGTTTTTAAAATAATCCTTGATACCTAATTTATATAGATATCTATAAAAATTCTTGATTATCACTGCTAAGGTATATTTTATAAAATTTGGTGATCGTTTTAAATGTCAAGTTCATTTAGATTACCTATAACAATTTTAAACTCAAATTATCCGAATTTTTCATCTAACATCAAACTACAAAAGAATCTACTTCATATAAATTAGGTAACAAATGTAAAAATAGCCTCCAAAAATATGTACTAGTTATTTTATGTACTTAATATGTTATTAATAGAAAAATATAAAAATGCTACTGAAAGTTTAAATTATTATGAAATTTTTTTTTAAATAAAATTAAAGAAAAAGCTACTTGGACTTTATATCTTTTAAAAATGAAATTTATTTATTTACAGAGCTACGTATAGATGTACAAAGTTTCAAAAGTATACGATAATGATTTACATTCTAATGTTCACTGTGGCCTTTAGAGGACAGAGGTTGTTACAAAGTTTTTTACAAAATTATTCACTTAGAGCTATAAGACTTTACATAAAAAAAATTAAGTATTAATGAATCAAACTTATTTTAAATAAATAAAAATCAGATATCTCAAAAATTTAAAAATAATTTATCAAATTTTAAATGTCTCTTGCTCATTTATTTCCTTGCATTTAATTTAATTTAGTTTAAATATTATATTAAATCATCGATTGTAAATTTGGGGTACATCATTCACCGATAGATTAAACGATTATTTGTAGGAGAATATTTGTTTTCCTGTAAGATGAATTTTCGTGAAAAAGTCAGAATAATTTGCTTTTAAATTCAATTTAATAACGTAAATAAAGCCTCTATTTAAAATGGATCCCCAAATTTATTTGAATATAAATTGCTAGCATTCTTCAAATGTTTTATAGAAATCTAAGAAAACTTAAATAGCAAGTAGCATTTGAAAATTTGAAATTTATTTTTTATAAAAATTAAATGTATCAAAATTATCTCTATTTGAGAAAATATTTTATCAGATTTACTTTTCTTCAAATTTATATGCGTAAAAAATGACATATCTCTAATTTAATATTTTATTAAAATACCATGTTTCGTCCATTATCCTCTTCTTGAATGATAAAATATAGAAAATTTAAACCAAAGTAATAAGTTGTAATAAATAATAAGAATTCTTATAATAATCTAATAAGAAACTGTAGCGGATTGTTTTATCTTAAAACTCTCTTCAGTAGGTTTCTGGAAGACATCCCACATATGTCTAAGTATATATTTAAATATGGAGTGTGATGAATACCTAATTCGTTGAGACTGCTGAAGGATTAACTGTTCATTAGAGAGGTATTTCGATACATCATCACGTTCAGATAACAATCTGTGTCATCTTGCAGATATGGGAAGTCTCTTTCCCAAAGTGGAACTAAAATTAACCTACAAACGAAGTCTGTTATAATTAAGCATGTTTATCATGTTTCAGTGGAGAAATGGACTGATCTTTCTAATAGGATTTATAAGCTTAATTTAGCAACTCGCACTAAAAAGGAAGTTTTTTCGGGTATAATAAGAGATAATTATTGAAACCATATTTATAGAAAATAGATATTAGTTTATAAGTTCTATTATTTTACGCTGCATATTTTACCATCATATTTAAAGGTAATGATTAATAGAAGTGATACTCTTGTTTTATATTGTGAAAATATTAATATCGATAAGAACCTTGTGAGTAAAATATTAATTCTTAATTATTTTTCCACTTGACTTACTAAATATTAAAATTTAAATTTCTTTTTTATACAGAGTAATATTGAACGTTTAATTTTATGTAATTCAAAATATTAAGTATCAAGACTGTGCTGAACTTTTCTTAAGTCAAAGTTAATGGGGTCAAAATGTAAAGCCTTGTGTATGTTTTTGTAACTATAACAAAAAGCATATGGTAATAACATAATTATGTAATTATTCTCATATTGAATGTCTAATAAAATTAAGGCTATCTGAAATGAATTATACTATTTTTAATATCAAGCAAATGATTTGATAGTATAAAAGAAAGTAAAAAAAATCACTCAGTTTTATTTCTAGTAAATCATGCTTTATCACCATGTAATTAATTTTCTATTATGTACATCAAGTAATTCATTGTGTATATCATGTAATTATACTCCATATTTTATAAAAAATATATAATGGAATTAATATCTAATCAAATTATTTCGTCTTTTATTATGAGTTTGAGGAAATTGTTGAAATTATGGTTCTAATTAAAGTACTGTTAGATTTTTTAATGATACATAATGAAAAAAATCAATTAAGGGCTTTAACACGTGTCAATACGTACATAATAGTTTATGATGCCTTTTACAGGTGCAGATTTCTAGTGCTACAGTGAAGATTCTTCAGCGCATCAATTTTAATTATCCTGTCAAGCAATAATGGCTTTTAATGCAAAGTTTTCGCTATAATACAAGAAAACCGCGTATTCTTTAATGAAAAAATAATCCTAAACTAAATCTGCTTATTTTTCAACACTCACATGATGTATTATAAGGCGTAACAAAACAATTTAACTTAAAAAAATTTAAGCAGCAGTTAAGAGGTTAAAAGTCACCCAGTTTATGTTTGTGAGAGTGATAAAAAAATCACATTTCAATAAAATAATTCTCTAATTATTCCTCACACTTTTCCATGAAAAAATATATAAAAAATAAAGAAACTATAAATGTATTTATCATAATATATGAACATTAAAAGTATTTATGATTGCAATAGAATGCTCACACTAATTTATTTCTATAAAATATCCGACAACCATGCGTATTTACTGTTTAGGCAGAAACAAGTATAATTTAGCTTCAATTTTAAAAACATATAAATTACCTCAGATATTAGCGATATTCAATATATGTAAATTAAAACAGCGATGTAAATTTAAAAGTATCGTATTTGTTTAAAAAACACATGTCTATTCACTAAAACTGAATACAGTGTCACAGTATCAACAAAAATATAATTTGAGAAGCTGACTTAGTAATAACATTAAAAATGAGATGAAATTTTTTATTTTCCAAATGGAATTTGCAAACTGTATTTCTTTCCGACTAAAACGTCTTAAAACATTTTTTCCTAAACTAAATAGATGATTAATCTTTACCCTAAACTTTAAATTAGTTAATTCTTTGTATTAATTAACACAATTTATTGTTTGACAGAAATTCGTGTAATTACGATTCTTTGGATGTAGGTTTTACTAATTACTATTAATGATCCGAACCACTAAAGAAAAGAAAAAATATTCACAGAGCACTCTTAAAACAAATAACGTTAATTAGTTTAATGTAAGTACTTATTTACGAAAAACATAAATCAATTTTTTATGCTCCATATTTTATAAAAAGAAATAATGCTCTTAATACTTAAGATAATATAAAAGTAATTAATTTCTGCCGTTCTTTTTGATGAATTTAAAGAAAAAAATGGTGTTCCTTTAATAGATATTTTCACAAACATATAAGGTTTTAAAATTTATTTCCCATAGAGAGATAATAAGGCAGTGGATGCTATAAAAACTAATTAAAATTGTGATTTTAATTACTTACATAGCATAAAAAATGACAAATTTTGAAATTAAAAATTATTTTAAAAAGCAGTGGTTCTGTGAATTTTTAACAGTGAGCAATCAAAGAGATAATTCTCTGTCAAACATTGTTTTATTAATTAGAAGATATATTCTATGCAGGGGATTTAAGCGCATTGTCTAGATTTGTAAAGCACATTGTATAAGTAATCATACTAATCCGTTTCCCATAATTTTAGTTACTTTACAGAGGCATTAATTACAAAAATAACAATTATTCTCCTAATTTCACCAGAATTTTAACAAAGTTACAATCATTTTTTTTCAAAATAATCGAAGAAAATGCATCATTTTAATCAAAAGTGCAACTTCAAAAATTGTTTTATTACTCTGTTAGTAGTACCATTAGTGACATTTAGTCACTACTGGTATTGTTATATCTTGTATATTTATTAACACACTAACGCACAGTTACACTTATAATGAAAACAGAAGTACACAGTTACACAGTTATATACAACGCCTTCCCGTTTATAATTTACAATAACAAACTGAAGATTTTTGTTACACCCATTATGAGTACTACAGTTAAAAGTGACAAAGCCTATAGGTTTGATTTTATTACCAACAAATGCTTCTAAAACAATATTAGTTGATTTAATAGAACACTTAGCTTTTAAATTATTGAAAATTTTATCAGGTATGATATTAACATCAGCAACAGTATATAATTTAAAATACAAATTATCCATTCTTACCTGAATATTCTGTATCAAACACGAATTTTGATTCACGGTTTTTACACAATCTAAAACGATATTTTCATTAAGAGGAGACACATGTTTGGACTTACAACTAACAACAAAGTGGTTTAAATTATTACACTTATAACACTTTTTCCCGAATGCTGGGCATTCAGCTTTTCTATGCTTGTTATAACACTTCTTGCCCAAATAGACACAACTATAACTGCTATTATGATGTTCAATATAATTCCCTTTCTATTTTCGGACAGAAAATTTATTAGTTACTATGACAGAATTTTTACTTTGGTTTTCGCAAGTCACAAAAGTTTGCTTTGATGTTAAAGCCTTTACTACCGGTTTCAACTGCAATAATTCAGCTTGCTTTTTGCTCAGTTCTGAAGCTCTACAGATGTCACTAGTCTTCTCGAGAGTTAAATCTCCTTCTCATAATAATATTTTTTGGGGGAACAACGTCTCTCGTGTCCGCGGCCGAAAGCTTTAAGCCGTAAGTGTCCTCTGGGTAGTGCTAAATGAGAGACAACCTCAGGGGTATACCTCCTTTAGGTATACACGGGTGTCAAGAGCCGGGGGTTCACCTGAGTGATCTTTTACTAGTGTCTTCCCTTGTAGTCTCGAACTTGACTCTGTAGTGTTTGTTCCTTACTGGGGTGGACCACATCAATTCTTGAGCCATGACGAACTTCTCGTAGGTCAGCTGCAGCTTTATAGCTGTTGTGGCAACTTCATTATCAGTTACTGTATGTCTTCGGACGGGCCAATGGAGAACTCTACTAATAATCTTTGTTGCAATCGTTTGTCAGAGACACCAAGAGCAATGAGATTTCTAACAACACTTTCACTTTGATCTCCATATTCTCAATAATTTACGAGCTTTTTCAGTTCCGTTGCGAATTCATCGATGCTTTCATACTGTCCTTGACACCGGGTATTAAATATATATCTGTCCACAACTATGTTTTTTCTTGGATTCGCATAATCTTCAAATGCTTTTAAAACTGCTGCCAAATTATTCTTTTGATCGGGATTTAGTTGAAACGTATTAAATAATTTTACGGTTTTTTCACCAACACAATTCAGAAAAATCGCCATTTTCACATCATCCAGGTTTTTAGTATGACTTCCAGCTTTTAGAAATATTCCGAAGTTCTGCTTAATCTTTGTCCATTCTTCGCCCTCGTTTCCAGACAAATTCAAATATTTAGGTGCTTTAAGATCCGTATCCATTATTTAAAAACTTATTATTCTTTTAAAAGTTCGACCTCGACTACGCCATGTTATATCTTGTGTCTTTATTAACGAACTAACACACAGTTACAGTTATAATGAAAACAGAAGTACACAGCTACAAACACAGTTATATATAATAGGTATTAATTACGAGTATGTTTTTTTAATATAAAGTTTTATAGAATTTTATTTAATAAAGTTTTATTCAGGCACTTTCATTTCCGATATTTTTAACTTTGTTTATTGATATACTTTAAGGCTGTAATGAGTTTTTAAAATAAATATTTAAGAACATCTCGTAGTTTAAAAAAAGTAAACGATTAAACATTTTATAATAAAAATATAGTGGCGACTATAAAATATTTAACCTTGACAAAAAATAATGGAAATTTAAAAACTTTCCTACATTATATAACTTTATTAAACCAACTAAATATTTCTTAATCTCTAAAACATAATCCTTGAAAATAATGAATATCGATATATGTTATTAACAAATTCCTCCCCATTCCTAATCTCATCACAATAATACCTACAGATAAATATGGCTGTTATAGTCAAAAGCATGTCCTCCCATTTAAAACTAATTAAATGCGAGTACTGCTAATCCTCAACTAACTACGGCACTTTTCATTTACATTTCAATCAGAGACTGGTATATGAAATAGCTAGGGTATCTGTAAGATGACAGACATTGTTTTCGAAATATAAGGATCACGAAATACTCTATTTAATGAAGATTTAATCCTTCAGTAGCCTTTAGATGTTGAGCATTCCGAACAGTCGATATTTAAATAGCTGTGTCGGCTTTAAGGGAAGAGTTTCACAGTGAACATAGTAAGTAGTAAATGCAAAGTTTAAACAAGCCCCTTGAATAGCTTAAGGAGTATTACGAGCTATGTTCAAAATTAAAATTCAAAGGAAGCCGCAAGAATTTATTTTCAATCTGGTTAATGTTATCAAAGTATTATTAAAGTAAAATGATTAATCATTAAAGCCTGAGTTAGTATAACATCCAAATGTTTTGGACTATTTAACCCTTAAAACCCATTTTACGCCTTTAATAATTTGTGTTAAAAGTAAATGTATAAATGTATCATAGTGTCCTACCGGTTGTATTTAAATTTATTAAATGAAAATGGGGTAAGATTGTTATGTTTGTATTAATACATAAATACTCTGTCAATCCAAAATTTTTATTTAAACAAGCAATATCAGTTGGTGATAGGACCTGACGCACTCCTTGCTTTAAACGGGCTATCAACATTTTTATTTTAACAAACAATATCAGTTGGAGATAGAATCTGAAGCAATCCTTGCTTTAGATGGGCTATCAACACTTTTGTTTTAACAAGCAATATCTGTTGGAGATAGAATCTGACGCACTCCCTGCTTTATACTGGCTATCAAAATTCTTGTTTAGACAAACAATATCAGGCGGAGATAAGACCTGAAACACTCCTTGCTTTAGACGGGCTATCAAACTTTCTATTTCAACAAACAATATCAGTTGGAGACAGAACCTGAAGCACTCCTTCCTTTAGACGGGCTACCAAAATGTCTATTTCAACAAACAATACCAGTTGGAGATAGGACTTGAAACACTTCTTGCTTTAGACGAGATATCAAAATTTCTATTTAAACAAACAATATGAGTTGGAGATAGGACCTGAAGAACTCCCTTCTTTAGACAGGATATACATATCAACAAACTTTAATTAAAACGTGTATTGCATCGCAGTCGTACACACGGTTCCTTTATTATCACGAAATATTAGGCTTCAAAGTATTTCGGTTCTTAGAAGTACTCGCAACTGCTAGTGCCTATTCTGAGACATGAAATATTTCAAATTGATCTAAAAAACGTCACTAGGGTGGCATTAAATGTTACAAAGAACGGTAGACTTTTATTAAGTTCAAATTCTGAAGTTTTGTATAAAAATGTATGGAAGTTGAATTAAATAAATCCTATTAAAAATTTGAAAATAAGATAACGTTTTTAAAAAAAAGTTTAATAAATTTAAAAGTCTAATTAGAATTGTTAATTTTTAAAACGTTCCTTTAACATTTTCATATTTTCATTTTTGTTTTACTTATTTACCATTTAAATATATCTTAGGAACATAATGTATTTATTATGTGGTCAACATTTTTAAACTATAAAGGGAATATTTATAGGAAAGCTACAGGAAATGTTTGAGAAAAATTCAGTTTTTTAAGCTTTAAAAAGTGAACTAAAATTTAGATAAAATCAAAAGTATAAATAGATACCCACATTTAATTAAATGTTTACTTGAATTGTTTTTTTCTAAATTTGGTAATCAGAAAATCTAGGAAAGATTCTTAGATATATGATTACTTTTTTATGGTAAAAGATAATTTTAAACAGAATTTTTAAAATTTGAAGATACTTTCATTTAGATCTTAGTCCGATAAAGAGAAAAACAAATAGAAAAAGCACTTTTAAATAAAGATTTATTTATATGAAAGTTGAATTTTCAAATAATATTACTTCGTTTTATGAAAAATAGTATGTTATTTGTAATAATATATTGCGTTGTTGCCGATTCCACATAGACGAACGAAGCTCGTGGGTCAGAGACCACACGAATTAGGGCGAAGAAGTATTTCGTTTAACAAACTAAGCTAGGGTGAAAAAACACATTAGCTCAGATGGGTGAGCCCTTGTAATTTAGAAGAAATGACTAATCTTAAGACCACCTAATTTTGGTATAACGTTTGAAAATATGGAGGACATTTCTTCCAGAAAAATATTTTATGTTTTCCAGTCATCATTAACGAACACAGCAGATTTCTGACTGGTTACAACCCCGAACTCACAACCTTCTAAGCAAAACATCATGGCCGTACGCTACTGAGCAAGAGCGACTCACAAGGTTTTTAAAAATTTTATAAATAACATCCCTATATTGTTATATTATAAAGGACGGGCTTTTTTAAAAATCATTTTTATTCATTTTATAAATGATATATCTGTTTCCACTGTAAATCAACGCTAAAGATTATAACCTGTCTATTAAAGACGTTGCTATGTAGAACATATCAGAATAAATTTAAAATATATATAACAACTTGATTCAACTGTAAAAATATCTTAATGAAGACGTTACATATCAATTATTGTCATACGCAAAACTTCATAACACTGTAATGTTGCAAAACCATAGCAATTTCTTTCATAAATGTGGATGTTTTTGATCAATACTTATTATGTGTAAAAACAAATTTAACGAATGCAAAAGTATTTATAAGTAATTTTAATAACATATAACTAACATTTTTTCTCTCCTCCTCTCAGTAGATAATTA
>CM063498.1:157960373-157962873 GCA_032207245.1 Pardosa pseudoannulata | reverse complement strand
CAATGTTCGATTTCGTGTGTACATCAAAAGTGACAATTTAGAGGGCGTAATGTACGAGACAACAAGTGTGAGTGATATTCAAATTATTGGCTTTCCAAATAATGTCCTTATTCGACTACAGTCACAGACACTAATGATAACATGCTTGAAATCTCTGGAGGAAACATGCCCTCGCAATGAGGTGATGTATCACATCTCATGTTATTTCGTACTGTCTTTATTTCATAAACAATCTACTTATTTTCACTTGTAATTAGAAAATATTAACTACTTGTCCCATATAGACTTACCTCTATTTTAAAAGTAAACGTTCTTCGAAGTCTTGATTTAATGTTGCAAATCATATATTTGTGTGATGGTTTATATATTATCATTTAGAGATCATCATTTATGTTTATTTCTAACATTTGTTAGACAGCAATATATTCTGAAGTGTTATAGATAAAATTGCATATCTTTGATAAGTCAAATAACGATTCTAACGAAAATAGAGATGAAGTTAGTCTTTAGGAAAATGTTTGAGGATTGTAATTTCAGCTTAAAAAGTTTGTTCAATCTTGTTCTAGTCACTTCAGAAAACATTCCTCTTGAATATAATGTGAAATAAGCTGTATCGTGTATTTATGACTAAAAAAAGCATAAAGCAGTTAAAGATATTTCCCTGCCTGGCAAGTCTGTGATATTTATATATAAACATATTACTCTACCCAACTTTAGTAATTATAAAAACAGCAAGTTTTCATTGTAAAAGCAAACATTATAAGAACCAAACACACTACTAGAATACTACAAATGAAAGAATATTTGAATATAGAAAATAAATACATTCATGAATATTAAGCTACATATATCACTCAATAACAGGCCTAACGGTAGCCGAGTGGAAAGGGCAATGCTTAATCAAAACAGTAGATTCTAGCACTAGAAACATACTAGACAATAC
Organism: Pardosa pseudoannulata; assembly: GCA_032207245.1. NCBI lineage: Eukaryota > Metazoa > Arthropoda > Arachnida > Araneae > Lycosidae > Pardosa > Pardosa pseudoannulata. The sequence goes on along the minus strand of CM063498.1, from coordinate 157,961,930 downwards.
TCTACACCAATTTTCAATATGATACAAATTATTTTACATTTTTAAAGAATTCAATTTTTACAAATTATGTGAAAATATCATAAATAATATTTTTAATAAGAATATTGTATTGTCTTTAATTGTTTATACTAACTGCTGGGGATGTTTTTATCTCTATTTCTTCTGTATATCTTTCTAGGTGGAAACTCGACAAGAAGCCGTTGATGTAAGTGGATAGCCAATGACAGCAGCATAAACAGCATTCATAGATATTATTTTATAGAACAGTATCGAAGCTATATTGACTATAATTTAGATTTTTTTAAATTAAATTTTTATCTAATTTAACAATCTTGAAACGATTGTTACCTTTTTAATGAACATAGAATAAAATTAGATATTTTGCAAAACATATTCAACAAAAATTATCTGACCGTTAATGGATTAATAATTTTTTTGTTAAGTAATAATCAGTTTGGTTTTGTTCAGCTTGAAGCCCTACGCTTTACTTATTTGCTATCCGAAGGCTAATGAAACCATAACTTTCTGCTTAAAATTGGTTTTAAAAGACTACGGTCACCCCCGCAAGCAGTGGGTTATGAACTCGAGGATTACTGTTCTGAAGAGCAGCATCCTGCACATTCAGCGATTGTTCAGCTAATCGGCAGTTGTAAAATTGTTTGAAAGTATTAAATTCCTTATGAAGAAATAGCAGACATTTATATCCCTTGTGATAAAATTTGTTTATATTTATGAATCGTTTTACAAATATCATTGTATATTTGCATCCATATTTATTATTGATTAATTATAATATATTTAATTTATATTAACCTTCCGCCAGGTGAGCTATTACAAGACTACTTTTCGTTTCTTTTGTCTTAAATATATGTTCCCTGTAGAAAATAGCATTTATTATATGTTTATAATTTCTTTCACTTCCTTACTGAAAGTTATTTTCTTTTTAGATTATGATCCAAAGGAGATTGAGTTTGGTTGAAGCGTAGGGTAATATTACATTTTGGACAACGAATTAAAGAGGAGTTCGCGAATTCAGGGAATTAATTCCTCATTTGAACTTTAACCTGATCCTCAAAAACGGCTATTTTTGTATTTCTAAGTTGTTATTTTGTCTGTTTTGCACTTGTATGTGTTTGTTTGTAATATTTTTACTGTATTTATACTGCAATGTGGATTGTACACCCAGGGACACCCAAAACATCTTAATCCTTTGTTTCAAGGTAGATGGTCCTCGTTGGTGCAGCCGATCTTGAACGATGGCTATGCAAAATAACAAAACACGAGAAACATGATGCTACAACATGAGCTGGTTCGACACCTGTTCCGGCTTTCTTCACTTACTAAATTCCCCAACCTTTTGCCATATTTTCGGGAGATATTGTTGTTGTTTCGCATGCCCCTTTGACAAACCAAGCACGATTGAGCCTGCAGGCTCTCGTATTAAGGCCAAGGGATGCGCCTTTCGTTTTAATGAGCACCATTAAGGTGAAAGAACGACTTCGCTCAAGTAAGTCCTTGTAATTTTGAAGCAGGGTCGATGTAGAAGACCCATAGACT
>CM063498.1:157870373-157952873 GCA_032207245.1 Pardosa pseudoannulata | reverse complement strand
ATCTAAATGTGACCTCATCACATCTTTTGTAAAGGGGAGAGGACAAAAAAATTATTTCAACGGTTTTTCGTCTTGTGCGGGATTCTCGGGCGGAGTTCTGATCCCAGTCCCAGATTATAATTACGTTTCCATACATGACACTTAATAAGAATGTACCTTTGTGGAGTTATTTATGAGTCCCTAAGGGACAGTGCCCAATTTGAACGTATAAGGGTTTTCCACGTTGGCGGTTTCAAGGCGAGGTTAAGCAAACCAATTAGATTTTTATAACTATCCCGATTGGAAGAAAAGAAGGAAGAGGGGACAAAGATGAAATTAATATAAAATAAGATCAGTCTAGAAAGTAAAAGGGGTATTAGAGAGTGGAGTCGAATCAAGGAGTGCAGAGAGGTCAGAAGTCGCAGGAGACGATTGTGACAGTGAGACTTCGGGAGTTCAAGGAAAATAGCCTTGAGTTCGACAGAGACTCCGGAAACGTTTGGAACATCTCGCGTCTACCAGCAGTGTTCCTGTATCAAACATTTCGACTGCACCTCAAATACTCAGCCCCTGACCAGACCGACGGAAGATTGAAATTTGCTATCACACATACCCAATCCTGTTAGCTCTAAATCAGCAGTGTTCCTTTCACACCATATTAACCCACAAATGTATCCCTTTTTACATATATTTGAAATTGAGATTACGTCCTCTCTCTTGTATATATATATATATATATATATATATATATATATATATATATATATATATATATATATATATATATATATATATATATATATTTACCTAATTCATGGAAAATTATTGTCATACCTAAATTAGTGTGGCACCTAATTTGAAAGTGTTGATAAAGTAAATTTTATGAAGATAGAATAAGATTGTGTGTATATAGATGTGTATATATCATTATAATAAATTTACTTTTTTTATTTTAAGCTGATTTCAGTTTCTTTTAATTTAGTTTTTAGTTTATTTTCTTATTTTAAGTCTGTAGCTTCTCAGAACCTATGGTCGAATTTAGTACTTAAATATTTTACACAACGTAATCAAAATAATGCTTACTAATTAATTACTTAAATTATATTCTTTATGATGAACCAAAATATATCAACCACTATACATTTGATCATAGGTTAATACCTAAATATAAACGATAGCTATACGACACACGATATCTTTGTATTGCCCGACATGTCTTTGGGAAAGAGTTTTGTTCTGGATATCATGAAAGGGAGATATTAGTATACATACGATGATAAACAGTAAAAGTACACAATTTTACGTGTTATATTCAACTAAAGTTGGATTCATTTACCATCCAATATCATTTAATATAAGTATTTCAATATATACATATTTGCAATTTTAAAGCTATTCTTCCCCTTTAAAAACTAATTAACCTTCTCCTCTTCTATGCAAGATATTACAAATGCACGTGTTCTTTGCGAATCTGAGCGAATTTAAGTCATTCCCACTGTTGTGACCTGTTCGTGCCTGAAGAATAACGCTCGTAATACCATCTTTGAAATCACGCCATTTTCTTTACAGCCGCGATTCATGCTTGCATAATTGCTGGAGAGTAATTACTGTTTACTTTCGAAATTCAGCTAGTTCAATGACTAGAGTAATTATTTTAATTACAACTTTCCGTTGCTAGTAATACTCGGAGTGAGAGAAAATTTATTTAAGAATTATACTAAAAATTCATTTTTTACCATTACTTCCTATTTTAAATTAGAAATGTTGAATGTGGAATATTTTCAATAAGTAAATTAATTTTTTCCTAGAAATGCTTTTAAATATCCATGGGCATAGAAGCCTTATTGTACGATTAATTTTTTTACAGTTTTTATAGGTGGATATAAAGGCATTATATTTTGAAAGTGGTTTCTGAAAGCATTAATTACAGATCAAAAACTATTTTAAAATGTACCCATTGATGATTATTAACATTTCTTATTGTGATGTATTGAAATATTATCTCTTTTATTGTTCATTAGCATCACACTTTATTTATTATTTTTACAGGAAATTTACATACATTATTTTGTATAAATTGAAAAAAATATATTTGACGCATATTAATCAGAATGATCGCTTATATTTCTCATTCGCCTAATGATTTTACATTATGTCAAAAAATGTATTTGAAACCGTTTAGACCATTAAAGAAGAGTTACATTTTATATTCATACACAGGATGATTTTAATATCAGGTAATATTGCCGCATAAAACAGCTTAGCCAACGAGCTGAGTGGTATAATGGTCAAAGCACGCGTTCCAGACCCGAAGATTGTGGCTTCGATGATCGCCATGGCTGTTTATCCAAAGTACGGAATTTTAATTAAAAAATGTTATTTATAGTTTCCTTATGTTCTTGAACATTCTAGATCTTTCTTTAATATGTAAATTAGTTATTTCTCGAATATTCTGTTCGGGTATAAAAGCTGATACCCACTAGTTTTAGGCAACTTCTCGAGAAAGTTGTGAGTTTCTACTTAGCTTCAATAAATTCTTCTGTGAAGTTAAACGGTGTGTTTATTATAAACGGATGCTACACGACACACGATATCTTTGCATTGCCCGACATATCTTTGGGAAAGAGTTTTATTCTGGATATCATGAAATTGAGATATTAGTATACATACGATGATAAACAGTAAAAGTACACAATTTTAAGTGTTATATTCAACCAAAATTGGATTCATTTACCATCCAATATTATTTAATATATGTATTTCAATATATACATATTTGCAATTTTAAAGCTTTTCTTCCCCTTTAAAAACTAATTAACCTTCTAATCTTCTATTCAAGATATTACAAATGCACGTGTTCTTTGCGAATCTGAGCGAATTTAAGTCATTCCCACTGTTGTGACCTGTTCGTGTCTGGAGAATAACGCTCGCAATACCATCTTTGAAATCACGCCATTTTCTTTACAGCCGCGATTCATGCTTGCATAATTGCTGGAGAGTAATTACTGTTTACTTTCGAAATTCAGCTAGTTCAATGACTAGAGTAATTATTTTAATTACAACTTTCGGTTGCTAGTAATCCTCGGAGTGAGAGAAAATTTATTTAAGAATTATACTAAAAATTCATTTTTTCCATTACTTCCTCTTTTAAATTAGAAAAGTTGAAAGTGGAATATTTTCAATAAATAAATTAAATTTTTCCTAGAAATGCTTTTAAATATCCATGGGCATAGAAGCCTTATTGTACGATTAAATTTTTTTTCAGTTTTTATAGGTGGATATAAAGGCATTATATTTTGAAAGTGGTTTCTGAAAGCATTAATTACAGATCAAAAACTATTTTAAAATGTACCCATTGATGATTATTAACATTTCTTATTGTGATGTATTGAAATATTATCTCTTTTATTGTTCATTAGCATCACACTTTATTTATTATTTTTACAGGAAATTTACATACATTATTTTGTATAAATTGAAAAAAATATATTTGACGCATATTAATCAGAATGATCGCTTATATTTCTCATTCGCCTAATGATTTTACATTATGTCAAAAAATGTATTTGAAACCGTTTAGACCATTAAAGAAGAGTTATATTTTATATTCATACACAGGATGATTTTAATATCAGGTAATATTGCCGCATAAAACAGCTTAGCCAACGAGCTGAGTGGTATAATGGTCAAAGCACGCGTTCCAGACCCGAAGATTGTGGCTTCGATGATCGCCATGGCTGTTTATCCAAAGTACGGAATTTTAATTAAAAAATGTTATTTATAGTTTCCGTATGTTCTTGAACATTTTAGATCTTTCTTTAATATGTAAATTAGTTGTTTCTCGAATATTCTGTTCGGGTATAAAAGCTGCTACCCACTAGTTTTAGGCAACTTCTCGATCTTGTAAAGTTGCGAGTTGCTACTTAGCTTCAATAAATTCTTCTGTTAACTTCTGTTAATTCGAATCTTCGTGACAATATCAGAGAACAACTTGTAGCACAATTAGATTATGTATTAATTAATTTCCTGGAATATATATTTTATAATGAAGTATAATACATATAGAAATAATATTTATAATATTATATAACCATATAATAATATATAACCCATATATATAATAATATATAATAATATATAACCATAATATTTTTGATGGATTTTTTTCAAATGCCCTTTATTCTCAATAATAGATAGTTTCACCATAGTATTAAATTTTTATAAAATATAATAAAGTTTTCAGAATATTACTTTTAAAATTTGATAAATAATTATCATTGAAAAGTTATACGGTAGTTATTCAAATTTTATTTTGTAATTACTGTATGGATTGTTTCTATTTACTTCATAATTGTTGTGTAGACGTAAAGTGGAAAAAGACCATAAGACTTATCTACCACTATTTTATTTATAAGGTATTTACAGCATATACATTAGCGGCAGCAAAACGGCCTAACCACTTTTAACCGAGCCGCTACTAGTGGTTGGTACTGGGTATTTATACTCAGTACCAACTTTTATATACTGGGAAAGTCCCTGGCGTCTTTTTCGCTCCGGAAATTTCCCTTTCCCATCTGGTGAAATTTTAATATCACAGAGCAGAAGATGCAACTATGGTGAAAGTGGTTTATATTGAAGAGTGACGCCACAGCTGGAAATATATAATGTAATATTTCAAAGAGTCACACATTGGTATAGTATTCTTCATTAAAAGACTTAATGATTACACTTTAGAATTTTGTAAATGATAATGTTAAAAAACCTTATTTCTGACAAAGAAGTACAGACTGAGGCTGAATTAAGTCTATAGCTTGTCTGGATGGAAAAATCAAAATTAAAGCAGAAACCCCACAGTAATTTATGAGCAGAAGTTATTAACTTAATATTAAAATATATAAATAAGGGATTTTAATGTAACATATATGAAATGATGGACAAACCGGAGCCCACATTTATGAGTAAAAACTTCTTTGAATTTCCCTTATAATTTTTCTTAACCCCGGGTATACTGGGTTGCCAAGAGTCACGATAAATTTCTGTCATGAATATTCCTATCACTCGTCATGGCCGAAAGCAGTTTTTACTTCATTTCATCGAAAATAGGACGAAATCCACAGAAATCTATATCAGAATTTTCTCTTCGTGGATTTCGTAACACCAACCTTGAACGAAAGAGAACCAAGAACCACGTGGGTTTTAAGTCTGGTGGGTATATGCTGTGATGACAATTAATTTCTTAAAGAGATGGACTTCTGACTACAGACATCTGCAACATCACTATTATTGCTGATGGTTAGATATTTTTCATGGGAGAGTTGTTAATATATTATTAAAATGCCAGCAATATCATTTTTAGCTTTTGGAATCAGGGAAATAATTTCGGGGTTCCTCTGAAGTAAATTCCGTGGCGTCTTCTTATCTCCGGAAATTTGTATTTCTCACCTGGTGAAATTTGAATATTACACAGCAGAAGATGCAACCATGGTGAAATTGGTTTACATTGAAGAGTGACGCCACAGACGGATATATATAATGTAATATTTCAAAGAGTCACATATTGGCATAGTGTTCTTCATTAAAATACTTAACGATTACACTTTAGAATTGGGCAAATGATAATGTTAAAAAATCTTATTTCTGACAGAGATTTACAGAATCAGTGCGTTAACTTATAATATCCACCAAATGAAATGCAGAAGAATTTGAAATATTGAGTACACGGAATCAGAAATAATGCGAAATCAATGTAGGAGGGGGGTTTAACGCGCGTACAGCCCTTCCAATTCGAAAGTCAGAACTCAATTTCTCTGTGCTGCCTGTTAACATCAGTAGTTTCTCCCCCACCAAATTTTCGATAAAAATTTATTAATTCACTCCCGAAAGTTCACAAGCTATGTGCAGATGAATTTCATTTCCCGAAGCGAATTCGAAGAGCAAATGATAATAAGGACATCTTTTGCCAGAGCGATCGCGTGTGCCGGACTCATTTGCAACAGTTTCGAGTAAAACATTCCGTAAATAACTTTCGAGTCTATTGTCTCTCAACACGCGAAGGCGGCTTCTAATCGCATCCTTGCTTTAGGGTCACTTTAAAAGACTTCTTATTTGAAAAGAATACACTCACGAGGGAGCCGTATCTTTTTAAAGGGAGAAAAAACTTGGAAGTTGGTGTGTTACGACTTGGAGTACTTAGTTTTAATGAAAAACAATCAGTGATTATTTTAGTTAAGGCACACACGAAGGGGTAAAATTCGGAACTCTAGTTAATTAAATCGGGAGCTACGTAAAGTTTGATGTTTTAGATTTAGAAAGGTTTTTTTTTCCTAATTTCCTTTTTGAAAACAAACTTATAAATAAAAAATAAACACATATGTACTGATACTTTAATTACGTAAGGATTTGGGAACTGCTGTATTTGAGAAGGGGATGGAATTATGTAATATATTTAAGCAATGAAAAAACGTTATCGGTGTTAGAGTGAAATGTAAAATAAACGGTACATTTATGTTTGTTTCCTGTAAATATATTTTAGACTCATGCATGTTTTATAGAAAGGTTTTCAAGTTCAGCAGAACACATACTAAAAGTGCATACTTGCTTTAGCTACTTCAGTCTTAATTACTGCATAGAAACAGTAAGACGAATACCTGTAAAGCATAAAGAGATGCACAAACATAATATAACGAAACTTTAAGGGTTCTGATATTTTATTAAATATTAAAAACAAACAGTATTTAGTTTTTAGTACTTTAAAAGAAATTTTTAGAACGTGAAAAAAAAGAACTATCAAAAAATCCCAATGGAATGCAAATTATAAAAAAAAAAAAATTACTGTTCTTATCACGGAAATGGTAATAGTAATTTAAAGATATAATTTGAAAAAAATATAAATATTCATATATACAAAAAGCATGTATTTATACTATTGGATTATTTTCTTTCTTTTATATACATAGAGAATATAAATGTAAATCGTACATTTTACAGCCAAATATCATTTGCAATTAATAAATATGTTTTTGTCCAGTTAAGAACATAAATAGGACATTTTATATGAGTCCATAATATAAATTCCTGACAATTTTTATGTCATACACGTGTAATTTCTATAAAACAGTTACTTACTGACCAACTGATTATTTAGCAATGAATTACTGTAAGACGCATACCTGTAAAGCATAAAGAAATGCACAAACATATCATATGTAAACTTTAAGGGATCTGATACCTTATTAAAACTTTAAAACATCAGTATTTAGTTTTTAGTACTTTAATAATAAAAGAAAAGAATTTTTTAGAACGTGAAAACAAACTATCAAAAAATCCTAATGGTATGCAAATTATATAAACAAAATTACTGTTTATATCACAGAAAAGGCAATAGTTAGTAATTTAAAGATATAATATGAAAAAATATAAATATTTATATAACATATATCCAAAAAGCATGTATTTATACTATTGGATTAATTTTTCTTTTATATACATAGAGAATATAAATGTAAATCGTACATTATAAAGCCAAATATCAATTGCAATTATTAAATATGTTTTTGTTCAGTTAATAACATAAATAGGACATTTTATATGAGTCCATAATATAAATGCGATATTTATATAGCAAATGCCTGACAATTTTTTTGTTATATTCTTGTAATTTCAATAAAACAGTTACTTACTGACCAACTGATTATTTAGCAATGAATTACTGTAAGACGCTTATCTGTAAAGCATAAAGAAATGCACAAACACATCATACGTAATTTTTAAACTATCTGATATCTTATTAAACCTTTAAAACATCAGTATTTAGTTTTTAGTACTTTAAAATTAAAAGAAATTTTTAGAACGTGAAAAAAAATCTATCAAAAAATCCTAATAGAATGCAAATTATAAACAAAAAATTACTGTTTTTATCACGGAAAAGGCAATAGTTAGTAATTTAAAGATATAAATTGAAAAAAATTAAATATTCACGTAACATATATCTAAAAAGCATGTATTTATACTATTGGACTATTTTTTTTCTTTTATATATATAGAGAATATAAATGTAAATCGTACATTTTACAGCCAAATATCATTTGCAATTATTAAATATGTTTTTGTCCAGTTAATAACATAAATAGGACACTTTATATGAATCCATAATATAAATGCGATATTTATATATCAAAAGCCTTACAATTTTTTATGTCATACTCGTGTAATTTCAATAAAACAGTTACTTACTGACCAACTGATTATTTAGCAATTTTTTACTGTAAGACGCATACCTGTAAAGCATAAAGAAGTGCACAAACACATCATACGTAAACTTTAAAGAATTCGATATCTTCTTAAACCTATAGAAGATCAGTATTTAGTTTTTAGTACTTTAATAATAAAAGAAATATTTAGAAAGTAAAAAAAAAACTATCATAAGATCCTAATGGAATGCAAATTATAAACAAAAAATTACTGTTTTTGTCACTGAAATGGCAATAGTTAGTTATTTAAAGATATAAATGGAAAAAAATATAAATATTCATGTAACATATATCCAAAATGCATGTATTATACTATTGGCCTATTTATTTTCTTTTATATACATAGCAAATATAAATGCAAATCGTATATTTTACAGCCAAATATCATTTGTAATCAATAAATATACTTTTATCCAGTTAATAACATAAATAGGGCATTTTATATGAATCCATATAATATAAATGCGATATTTATATATCAAATGCCTGACAATTTTTTTTTTATCTCATACACATGTAATTTCAATAAAACTGTTACTTAGTGATCAACTGATTATTTAGCAATGGATTACCGTGTATGTCCTATTTTTCAAATAATAATCAAATAATAAGATAAATCATATTCAAGTTTTAGATAAAAGTGACTGATTTATGAGTTAATTGAACTTTTCGTTTCTCTAGCTCTTCACTAAAATTTTTTTGAAAGAGTACAAGACTTTCGATACTCGATGCACTTAAAAAATATATTTCTCAAAGGATAAAATTTATAATCCTGAAAAATAAAGGGTATCGGATTGTAAATATATTCATCTGCATTAAGATTCAAAAGATGTTAAGAGCTTAATATTTATATGTTTGCAGGAAAGTTTATAATAGTTTATAAACTCGGTTTGTGTTTTCTAAACTTCTGGTCACAGGAAACAATGTTAAAAACAGTATGCTGTAAATCCAACCCTATAATATTAAAACAACATTTTGCATATTAAATATCCGATAATCTTATCTGACATGCATATCAAGTTTCAAGAAACTGTTACTTAGTAACGAATATTTTTCTAGTATACCATTCAATACCTCATTTACTGAATATTTTGCAATAAATTAAGTACAAGCCCTCAGATTATTTTACAAAACGAGCATGTTTAAAAGTACTTCAAAATGTTTAATTTAGAATGCTGTTTAAAATTTCGTATATTTAATTATTGTCTGCAAAACTTTTGAAAATGTTCATAAATACTAAATGAACTTAAATCATACACGTCAGTAATGGATATATTTCATAAATAAAAGCTGTAATCAAGAAAAACAATGGTATAGGATTGCAAAATATTCCATATACTAAAAAGTTTTAACATGTATACCCTTTTTTATTATTACACTAAATTGGATGTTTTGTTTCAAACTCTTATCTGCTTACAATCTTTTCCTGGCGGTAACCATCGATGATATAAAAAATAATATTGCTTCCATTATAGCTATTCCCAAGCCTTCGAAATTCGCTCCGGACCACTTCAATTTGCAATCGCGTGAGAACAACACATTTCATTTGACAATCTCTTTTAGATGTCTTCTTTATTTAGAACCTCGATGCAGCGAAACCGAACCCTTTTTTGTTGGTAAAATGTTGCTACTGTTGTGTATAATGAGCGTGTGTGAACATTTTATCTTGCGTGAGATAAAACATTATATTGACAACTTTAAGTGAAACCGAAAAATTCTTTAAAAAACTTTGAAAACAAAAGCGTAAAAGCAATTTTATCCTGGTTTCGGTATTAAAAATTCAACTTTTGGTATTATTTAAGCATTTTTGAAATGTACTGATTTAAAAAAATATTACAAAATACAAAATGACAAACTGCGTTGAATTACAGATATATTTGGTTACTTACTGCATGAACGTTTAAGCCATGTTCATATCACATCAGGGTTATTTATTTGAGACCTATAAAAATTGAGGTCACTAGAAAATAATTTTGTAAAGTATTAACTTTAACTTTTTGAAAGGGGCTATCTGAAGAATTAATTCATCTGAGGGACATATGCTATCCCAGCCCCTCTGAAAAAGTTAAGTAATGAAAAAAAATTTGATACCATAAAAATGATCTAAGCCATTTAGTTAGACTTCATTTCAGTTACATTGTAAATTTATTTAAAAATTTATATGAATTAAAAAATTTATTCTAAAGAGAAATTTAATTAACTAAAAGTTAATTCTGAAAAATATACATTGTTTTAGTTTTTCGATATTTTTTAAAATTTTCCTTACCTTAAATTTGTGTCCCTTAATTTTGTTTTATTATTATTAATAATTTAGAATATTTAAGATTTTATTTGTTTTGGTCAAAACTTAATTTAAACTTTTTTTAAATTAAAGGAAATTTTTATGTTTTATTTGTAAACTTTCAATAAGTATTTAATTTTTTTGAAATTTAAATTAAATTCTACTAAATGCATATATGGAATTAATATAACTGACTACTGCAGATTCTTCTGGTGGATTTTACAAAAAAATTAAGTTTCAATAAAAAATTAAATTGTGTTTTGAAATTTAAATAAAATTTTAAAATTTACATTTGGTTAATAAATTTCTATTTATTTAGTTATACCTCAATATATGTCTACAAATTTTCATACCGATTTCTTAATGATTATATTGATTCGAACAAAACTGATAATTTACGAAAATACATATAAAATTTAATTCTAATGTTTGAAATAAATGTTGAAAATTTAAAATATGAGTTAAAACTTTTCTGATATGTTGTACAAATCAAAATACTTATTCTGATTTGAACATTTCAAATATATATGTTAGCAATAAAGGAAAAGTTTACTAAACTATAGGTTTCCATTATAGTGATCTAAGATATTTATAAAATTGGTATTTGTTATTAAATATACCCGTATACTAATAATTCTGTTATTACGAGGATCATTTTCTTTCAACATTCTTTGGACTAGAAAATAAAGGCAAGAGTAAAGGACAAAAAACTTATTGCAAAAGTTATGGACAAGCATGTTTAATTTTCAAACACCATTGACGTAAGGATTAAAATTATAGGTCATATCAGTAGACCATATTTCAGCAACCCAGTTCAGAGAAATTTCTCCATTGCCACTCGGGAGTTATCAAACATAACAAACAAACTAAAATAACATTTTCTCACCTACATAAAAATGACCGCAGTATTTTCTGTCTGAACAGGTGGATCACTTGTTAAGGTTAATACTTATGGCCAGACTTTAGAACAACTAGGAAGAGCAAAGAAAAATTAAATATCAACTTCGAGATAAAAAAAGCACTTATCCACTCAGTGCTGTTGTAACCTAGCAGTTCCTTAAATAGTTTAAATGGGCTTGATGAATAGAAACTTATCAGCACCAAGTCATTTTCATTCTTTTCCTGAAATGAAAAACTCGGTAAAATGACAAAGCATATTACGAACAATGCGACATTCCTGAAGGGTACATTAGAAAACTAGTACACTGATATTACATTTATATTAATTTTCGCCTTGAATATGTCGAAAAATATGCATGTTCTTACATTACATTTGTCAATACATTCAGTTTGTCCTCTTGCATTATCTTTCTTGTATGACCCACCAGATACTACAGAATAAATACTTTTTGCCATTACCTATATAAACAAAATCATGTGTATGCTCTTTAAAATTTTAAAATTATCCTTACCAAAAGTAATCCAAAGTAAAAAAAAATATAATGTAAATGATCTATGTATGACAAATATATATGTTATAGAGTGCCTTAATATTATGTAATGTTAACACATGTTCTAGATGTTCTTTTGTGGTTTCGTTAAAACTAAAATGATATTATTCAGGTTCTAATATTTTAGTGTAAATTCCCGAATGGGATTGATTTTGTTTTACTATCAGTTTTTATTTTGTGCAGTGGAAAAAATTGGTACTATGCTTTATTGCTAATATCTGGTTCAGTTATACTATCTGGTGAATAGATTCAATTTTTCTACACGTTTAAAAGTAAGGTATTATTACAAACTAATTACATAATTTGTATTTCAATAATGCTGTAAATATTACATATACAACCAACTAAGCCTCTTTTGACCTGAAAATTCCATAGAGACATTAAATGTTAAAAATATCAAAGGAAATGCAGGTATCATGAATGTAATAATCTTTCCAAAAATTATTTTAACAGATTGAGCAGTTTTCTGAGAGACTATTTAAATAAGTGAAGTAATTGCATTCTTTCATGTGTAATACTTCTGAATTCATATAAAAATGCTTCGTTATAACTACGCAAAATAGCTATTCCAATATATATCGTTTCAAAGAACAGCCCTATTTCAATTAAACTCGCCAACTTTGTCCGTTGCGTAATTTCAAAATTTGTATTTCACTGCGAGAGCAACCACTTTAGCTGGACGAAAGTAATGGTTCTAATTAAAATCCACATACAAGGAAGTTACCACAGTAGGCAGAACGTGCATTTTCTTGCAAAACCATATCCAGGAGAAAGTCATGATTTTTAATTAGAGCTACACCAAATTAATGTGAGAAAGTTGAAGTTTGTGATAAGTTTCGCGCAGATCGCATTTTTAGTTGACGTCATAGACATTCTTCTGACTACTCAGTGTGAAATAATTCTTTGATAATAATTATCATTATATCTTCTCGGTAGGAATTCATGTTACACAGGTCATTAAGGAAATAACTCTTAATTTACCAGCGGTACCATGATGTACATTAAAATTTGCTAAAATTTCGAAATACTACTTGAAAGAATGGAATATATACAGTTATATTTGGAATCTTAAAAAGAAACGTGATTTTGGACATAAAAGGATTTATAATTTAATGAATTCAATCTTTATATATATATATATATATATATATATATATATATATATATATATATATATATATATATACTTACATATATATATATATATATATATATATATATATATATATATATATATATATATATATATATATATATATATAATACACACACATATATATATATATATATATATATATATATATGAAATATGGGAGAGATTCATCCAAAAGCACAACACATTTTATTACTGGTGACGATATATCATATAGCACACAACAGCAAAGTACTTTTAAAACATCATGCACACACACTTTTGAAGTAGGGATTTCTCAGGTAAAGCAACTACGAATAATCCTTAAGCACAATTGATCAAGTGATAAAAATACACAAGTTTAAAGAGAATGCGTATACTATAGGCTACACAAGTACAGACAGAGGCTCAATTAGGTCTATAGCTTGTCTGGAGGGAAAATTTAGAATTACAGAAGAAAATCCAATTTAATTTACGAACAGAAGTTATTAACTTAAAATTAAAATATGTAAATAAGGGATTTTAATATAACATATATGAAATGATGGACAAACTGTAGCCCACATTTATGAGGGAAAACCTCTTTAAAATGCTTTTATTATTTTTCTTAACCCCGGGTATACTTGGTTGCCAAGAGTCAGGATAAACTTTAGTCTTGAAATTCGTATCACTCGCCATGGTCAAAAAGCAATTTTCACTTCATTTCATCAAAAATAGGAATAAATCCAAAGAAATGTATGTCAGAATTCTGTCTTTATAGATTTTGTATCACCAACCTTGAACGAAAGAGAACCAAGTACCACGGGTTTAAGTCTTGTGGGAAAATGCTGAGATAACAATTAATTTCTTAAAGAGAGGGACTTCAATACAGACATCTGCCAAAGTGTTGCTTTCTGGTTTACTATTATTGCTGATCTTTACAGATTTTTTATGGGAGAGTTTTTAATATATTATTAAAATGCCAGCAATATCATTTTTAGCTTTGGGAGTCAGAGAAATAATTTCGGGGTTTGTCTGAAGGAATAAAAATTTTCTTTGCTCGAATTTGATGGCTGAGAAAATAGGATTAATATAAAGAGGGGAAAATACGATTTGGAATAATGAATGGGGTAGATGGGTAATTTTGAATAGACTTAAAGGGCTTAGATATGTGTATTATTACATATTAGTATGCATATGTGTATCCTGATATTCTTATCCAAGACGAGATAAATACATTTCACATGATAATTTAAGTAAAATAAGAGAAAATGTTAGGCAGGTAAAATTGGTTGTAGATCTAAATCATGAAAGTTATGCAACTCTTTCCTGGAGACTATATATAATGGCATCATTGCAAAACGTTTTCTTTTAACGACATGCTTTTGAAAAATATGAATTACAGACTGATTTTTATTTCAATCAGAAGCTACTTGTAATTTTCTTTTTATTATAGTATTTATTACTTAATTACGTTATTAGGAGCAATATATTTTATTTTATAGTACTATAAATTATTTTATTTTGAAGATTTTAAAACCCTCAAAAGTAAGATTCATTTAAAACTACATTCTGAGAATGAAAAATATGCTTCAGTTTGTAATACAGTTATTTCAAAAGTGGTCTTGAGTGAAAATGAATTTTCTTATTATTTTCATTTTGTGTCTACTTTTTATGTTGTTTTAAAGTATATTATACTTGAACAGACAATATTTAACTCCATTTAAAGATTAAGTTCAATTAAGGGCATTATGTATAATGCGCTCTAAAAGTAAATGAACGTTTTATTTTATAATGAATTAAAAAAATACTTTTATTATTAAGATTTCATGAGAATTGCTGATTGCTTAAAACCAAATAAATTTGATGCTTTTTAACTATACTTACTTTGATTACTGATTATTGATTACTATACTTATTTGGCACACTTGCTTCTTTTTATTTCATTTTTCTTCTGTTTTTTAACATGATAATATATTTAGTTTCATTTTCTATGTTTGAAGTACTTTTTGATTTCTTTTGCTACACAAAGGTTAATCCCTTCCGGTATGGTTTAATAATGAAAAACTGTGCATGAAATGACTATTTAATTTTTATTTAAAAAACTTGTTTCATTTTACAATACTTACATATTCTTAATTAAAATGCACTTTTTACATAGTGTTAAATAATATCAGAAACAGTAAAATTAAGAAAATATCAAAGCAAAACATTAATAAGGTATACAGATAATAGTCTTCAAGCTAGTGGTACTTTTCAAAACAAAGTGCAAAGGAATTCTTAATTGTTTACACCGCCAAGTAGTCTCACTTTTAATTTGATTCTTGTAACACACACGGCATTTCTTAGTAGGTTTTCTTTTATTCTGACTCATTAATTTGGCAATGACTTGTACCAAGTAAACAATATGCAATAGTGACTTGTGATTTTCACAAGTGATAAAAGTGTTGCCAAAATCAGTACACTAGAAATTTTAAACTAAATTATCATATTTAACAGTAACTTTAATCGCATGACGAGTGTAGCTCGTCATTGTGCGGTATGGAATGAAAAACTAATGACGAGCTAGACTCGTCATTTTACCGGAAGGGGTTAATTGAATCGGGACCCATTACTTAAACCTTATTCTGAAAGGTTACAAATATCCAGGATAATAGCAGAATTAAAACCTGATATCAAAAGCAGCACCCTATCCACCATCTACCATTAGGTTCGTTGATAACAGTAATATCTTAATAATTTGCAATCTTTTATTTATAACGTGGTTCGTAATTTTATTTTTAAATTTAATATGTGCAATGAAAATTTTAAAGAATTTAATTTAAAGTTAGTTTTTATTGGAAGACTGCAAGCAAAAATTGCCAAATATCGATAATTATACTACTTTTATTTCTTTAGTTTAAATTGGAATAAAAATATAAAAAAATTTAGATTTAAATAAAATGCGTTATTCTTTTGTGCATATTTTATGTATTCAATTCCGTTTAAAACTTGTACAAGTTTAATCTGGAAGCTAATTTGAGTAATATTTTTAAAAGGCATAACTTTGTAATATTCACTTACGAACAACAAATATTCTAAGTGTGTACTATATTACAATAGGAAAAAAATTGTCAGGTATAATCTTCCGAATGTGACAAACCAAATTGACTGCTAAAGATAAAAATAGCAATTCCCCACATTGATCATTCTATGCAATGTAGCAATTTTTGCAGCAGGCCACGTGCCAAGAAAAAATTTTCTAGAAATAAAACAGAATACCTCAAAACGTATAAAATAAGCTTGTGTGAATAGGTATCTTTATTGCTTTTTTCATTTATAGTAAGATATGTATGAAATCAATTCTTCCTTTAAGTATGATACACTACTGTATTAAATAATTAGTATTATACTCTGTGTGTAACCAAATAAGGGTTTTGAAAAAAACTATGTAAGTTTAAAGAACTGGAAATTTTTTCAATGTTCTCAGACCAAAAATATTTATGCGCACACGCACAAATATACGTACATATAAATATATACATATGTATGTATGTATATATATATATATATATATATATATATATATATATTTATTCATTTATACATACGCACACACATACATATATATGTATATATATATATATATATATATATATATATATATATATATATATATATATATATATATATATATATATATATATATATATATATATATATATATATACATATATATGTATATATATATATATATATATATATATATATATATATATACATATACATATATATATGTATATGTGTGTGTGTGTGTGTGTGTGTGTGTGAGGTTTGAAAACATAAAATTAATAATTTAGGGGTTCAAAGGCAGAAAACGCAGATAACTATTTTACTGCTGGCAAATAGCTCAGCAAAAGAGCTTACGGGTTTAAAGGATTGCTGCCAGCCAGATATCAGTAAAAAAATTTAATATTTGTACAGAGATTTTCATTTTCTTTAAAAGCAATAATATAAACTTTCTCGACTTGATATCGAGGAAGGTGTGATTAAACAAAGGAGTTTTAAAAGTATGTGATGGCATAAATAAATTTGCCATCTTGTTTTACACCTTGTGGTCAATTTTTTACAGACTACTACTAAATAGATATTCTTTTTTATCTGAAAGCAGAAGTATATAAGTATAACTGTTTTCAAAATGCAGCCTGACTTTTTAGAAATTCCGTTCTGAATTCTCAAATTTGCACTAACAGTCAATAAACAGTTTCTCATGCTAGCTATTGCGGTAATAAGAATATTTCGCCCTAATAACAGGTTTCCAACGGGTGTTAATAAAATCATATATCGCGTGCGCAATCATCGGGAATGATTTATGTAATATCTCATGATATTACATAAATCATAATATCCCTTTCAAAAGTTGTTTAAATCCTATAAAGCAGAATATAAATTTTCTAAAAGCTGTAAAAGTGATTTACAACTAATTTGCAGAAGACCAAGTACAAATTTTACTATTCATTAAGCTTCTAAAGTCTATTACATGCATTTTTAAAATCAAAGCTATACAAACGTACAATACTCTTTTCAGAGTTAAAACACTTATAAATATTTTATTGTAACTTTTAATAGTATAAATTTCTAAAAATACACTACGTATGTATACCTTATTGCATTGAATCAATAATACCAAGCATATATTAAAAGCAATTAAAACTTTGCAATATTTTCTCACCTACAGGATTTAAGTGAAATTAATTTGGTAAAGCAATCTTTAAACCAGTTCAAACAGATCTTTTTATAACATCGTGTCACTATATTTATTGCTGTCAAAATTCTTGTTTCCCTGTGCATATCAAGTAGTTTTGAAAAAACTTTGTGTGTGTCAAAAATGTAACAATACATAATTATTTAAAAAGTATATTTGATACTTAAAATTATCCTCCTCATTTTAGAAGATATATTTGTGTGTTTAAAAATTATGTGCTTTAATGACATGTTAAAAAAAGTAAAGTAGATTAATGTGGACAGTCAACTAATTTTATGGACATCTAATTTTATGTAAAAAGTTTAAAAGCTTATAAAGCAGTGTTGCTTAGTTATGTTTAAAAGCCTAAGAAATTTTCGGACTATGGCTATCAAAATTACTTGTAAGTTAAATGTGTCAAAAATGTTGTTTTTCGTACAAAAATATTTTATAAGCATGTCTTTTACTCACTCAATATAACTAAGTAATTTTTTATTACTTTAAAAAAATGTAAAGAATTCTAAATTTCGAGAATTAAGCTTATGTTTTTATCATTTTTTGGGTTTGAAAGTAGTAAAAGCTCTTTAAATTTGAAGAATTAAGATTTATCCAAATATATATAAATTTATTAATTATTTATCACAAAGAGGTAAATATCATTTTGGCATAGTATATCTCCAAAAGAGTAACCGCAAGGTACAATAACGTTTTTATGTTAAATTATGTATATGGGAATTAATTTTATTAGCGGAAACAGAACTTTTAGAAATGAAAATCAAAATTAAACTAGGATATATACTTAATGCAGAATTTATATATGGTTTTTAAAATTCTACTTAATGTTTACATTGATTAAGAAATATGACTACATGAATATTAGCCAAAACACGACTGTTCAACTCCTTTATTATAATTTGTGATTTAGAATCATTGTGATTTAATGCTGTTCTTATATGTTTGTAAGCACTTTTTAACATTTTGTCTTGTTGAATATTTATGTGATTTATACTTGAAAAAATTACTATTATTTGACTGTACCTCCTTCAAACATAAATCAATGTTTTAACATAATGTTCCACAAAACACAAAAAAATATTTTTTTTTCTTTTAAATTGGAGAAAAATTATAGAAATAGCAAAATTATTTAACACAATATAGAATTGTGAACCTAACCGGTAATTATAACTGAATATGTTTTTATATATAAAGGTGAAATGTATAATTTCTTTTCATTTTTTGAAATGGAAATAAAACATAGAGTGGTATATAAAATTTAGTATATAAAATTTTATATAAAGTATATAAAAGTATTTAGTATATAAAAGTGTTAAAACAGTAAAAATAAAATCAGAAAAGTAGAGATGTAATGTTTGTGTTGAAATAAAAAAAATATTTTACAGTCTATTAAGTAATAGAAGAAACTATTAAAAATGCGAAACATCAAACTAATAAATTTACTATTTAATTTAAATTCAGTTAGGTAAATTTTACATATTTTGACTATGTCAACAATGTTTATTAGAGCCTCGAGATTTTTTCTCATTTAAATTCTTCTAAATATATTAACAATAAAATATCATTTATTATTATTATTATATTTAATATTATATTTATTAAGTTGTAATATTAGTCACAGCATTATCTAAAAATGTTAAAAATACGTCACTGTTTTTATACTTTATAGATCTCTATGCAGTGGAGTATTTTTAGAGGTTTATGTGACTGGTATAAATTCTAAAGATTCATCACTCTAATAGCTTTTAACATTTATTGCTATGTGAATGATTTACATAATCATATTCTGTCAAGAACTTCTAATGTGATGAAAAAGTGATAAAAACCTAAATGTGATAATGTTCATCGTGAGTGATTCTCAGCTGTCAATAATACAGTCATGTCAATCTCACTTCCCTTATGGGGATGGCAAATTGATAGGAAGATGAATGACTTATTGAAAGATGGTAGCATAGACATCTTCCCATCCTACCTCTATTTAACTAAGTTAGCTAGGAGCTTTTACGCTTCCTTTCTTATCCTTAAACAGAGACATAATTTTAAAGGGGGTTCTAAGATTTTAGATTTAAATTTGACACGGAGAATTAAAATGATAAAGTTAAACCTTTTATTATTAATATGAAGTTCTATTCAGTTTATTCCGGAAGTGGAAACATTTACATTAACATATGAGTTAGCTTATGGTTGAGATAATAGGGGACTTAATGAATATGAAGATTAGCATGTAAATTCAATTACATTCATTTGGGTAAAATAAATAATTTTGAGCGTATTCTATTGAGAAATTCTTCTGAAACATTAAAATTGCTAAATTTTAGGTAATAGTAAATTATAAAGCTCTCATTTAACCGTGTTTACTATTGGCATAGATTTGTGGAGCTGTACTAAAAATTATTGGATATTTATGAAAAAGGATACATAATTTAAGATAAGGAAAAGTGTAACAGAGCTAAATTTTCAGTTTTTTACCGTTGGTTTTCTCTTAGTCTGATACACAAATGGCTTTGAAATCACAAATGGCATCGGAAATAAGAATAGTAATTATTCTTTAAATTGCCTGCTGGTTTTTTTTCAAATATGAATTAGGGATTTCCAGAATAGCTAACCTTATATGAAAACTTACTAATGCATAATATTTTTGGAATTGAAGACTTGTAATAAATTTATAAATATCATTCAAAGCATAAAACTGGTCTCATTGGTTATTAAATATAAATTTAATTTACCCAAATGTGTCAACAAAGCATTTCAATTAAGAAAAATTATGTTCACAGCAAATAACAATTGCACCTCGAGCTGAAATTTATTCATTGTAACAAAGGATTTCTGGTTTACTGAAAAATGAGCTTTGTTAACAATAATTTTTTTTTCAATAAATAAAGAGCATCTAACTTTAAAAAAACAATCTTTAGTATAAAACAACATAAAATTTATAACCTAAATTTTATATGAAATTCGAAACTTACCGTAAAATAACTGTTAAAATAAGTTTGAAGCAACTGTTATTCAGTAAAGTGAGAATATGTAAATATAGAAATTTACAATTCCTTTTATAGCATAATAAATAATAGTTTTAGGAAAATTTTTCATTTTGTAACTGAATTAATTATTTTTCAAATTTTAAATTATCATAAAATATTGAATTAGAATCTAGAAAACTTTAGTAAATACAAAGAATTATAATAATAATTTACAAAATTTGTGTTAAAAGTTACAATACAATTTAGGTTTTGAATTTAGGAAATTTTTCAAAATTCAAGAGTTTTTTAAAAAGAAACTGTTTATAAAACACATGTTTTGCTTACATTTTACATGACAATGTAGATATAACCTATTATCTTGTCCGAATGTTCTGTTTCAGGGACAGCGAAAGATAGCATTAAATGTGCAAATTTTACAGATTCCTACACAGTAAATAGATCATATTGGTTGCATTAAATATCTAAATTTTACAATACATTGTCTATATATATATAATATGTCTGAGAAGATATAAAAATTCTCAAATTTGAAGACGAAAAATCATTTTAATATATATGTTTTTTAATTTTGAAAATTTTTCTCATGAGTTAATAGACTTCATATTTTAAAAACTTGGAATGAGAAGGAAAGTTGGAATGAGAAAATTACTTTTTTTATATGCTTTATATAATATTTAAAATAAACGTTTTTTACTATGAATGAAATAAATATATGTTAAAATAAAATATTTTAGTCTCCAGAGGTAAAGTGAGTTTTACAATTAGTTGATAATTACTTTAGTTTTTATTTTAATATCTCTTTTAGTCCTCATCCTCTGTATTTCTTTTATAAGTTATATATAGTTTATTTATTTAAAATTGCAAATTATCCAGCATTCGAACAAAATTATCTTCTTATTTTAAATTATTAATAAATCTGAGAGAAAATTATTAAAATATATAAATAATATATGACTTAATATAATATAACAAAATGAAATTAAACAATAAAATGACGCAACCCAGTCTTTAACCAGAAAATTCCATTTAAACATTAAATATTTAAGTTTTACTATACTTTGTCTATATATATTTTATATGTCTGAAGAGATATAAGAATTCTCGAATTTGAACACAAAAATCGTTTGAATATATATATATATATATATATATATATATATATATATATATATATATATATATATATATATATATATATATATATATATATATATATATATATATATATATCTTGTAATATCTCTCGAGTAAATAGACTTCCTTAAAAACTTAAAACCATAGTAAAACTTTTATGTTAATTAGAAAAGTTTAAGCTGGAATGAGAAAATCAAGTTTTTTATATGCTTTATATAATCTTTAAAATAAACGTTTTTTTATGATGAATGAAAGAAATATCTATTAAAATAAATATTTTAGTCTCTAGAGATACAGTGACTTTTACAATTAGTTGATAATTACTTGGTTTTTAATTTATATGTATTCTAGTCCTAATATTTAATTTACAAATTATGTACAGTCTTTGTTTTTCAAAATTGCCAATTATCCGGCATTCTAACAAAATTACCTTTTTATTTTAAATTATCAATAAATCTGAGACAAAATTATTAAAATATACAAATAATAAATTGCTTAATATAATTTAAGAAAAAGAAATTAAACAATAAAATGACACAACCCAGTTTTTAAATTGAAAACTCTGGTTAAATAACTTTATTGAAAATTTGAACTCAAAGTGCTTAGTTAGGATAAGTTAAAATCTTTCCGAAATATTAAACATCTCCAGCGAAAGAATGATTAAGGACTCGGAATCCTATTAGCATATGAAACTCGTGTGTAACAATAGCAAAAATGGGTAAATGCTCTCCAATATTTTTTTCTTAAGTCTCAACACGCAAGCTATTTGATATATGCCTTGGCTTATTTTTAAGCGAAAACTTGGTCTTCTATGTAATGTGCCCTCATTTAGAAAATGGAGTTGCCAATACCTTTAAGAGCCCAGATTTCGAAAAAAAAATAAAGATACGTAAATATGTCATCCGAAAATATGTAAACAGTTCTGAATGATATGGAAATCTAGGGTTAAAACAAACAGGATGGTGCAAAACTACTGGATGTTTTTTAAAAATTTTTATACTTCCATGTATTTTATTTATCAATGATATATTTACATACCTTAGAAATAAAGAAATTGTAGCATTTATAATTCAATACTTAATCCGTGTTATTTTGAAATTATGTTGTAAGTTTCAAATATATATTAGAGTATTTCGAAAGAAGCATTAACACTAGATTGCCCGAGATTTCTTGTATACCTATATTGCCCCAAAATAGTCGAAATGACTGCATTGTGAAAAAATAACAAATATGTAAAGAAATTTGTTTAAAATTAATTTTTAATATTATATAATAAAGGAGAGCGGAAGTAACTACAATTATACCTAAACCCATTTATATGTTATAGAAAAATTCACCAAATTCTAAGAAATTGTGTCATTATATTTCATAATCGTTTTTCTAATTGAAATTAAAAAATAGTCAAAATGACTGCCTTGGGCAATCTAGTGTTAATATCATTAATGCTTCACAGTTTAAAATATGTAAAGTTTTTAATGATATGGAAATCTAAGGGGTTAAAAAAAACAGGATGGAGCAAAACTACTGGTCGTTTTTTATACTTTAATAAATTTTATTTAGCAATGATATATTTACATACCTTGGAAATTAAGAAATTGTAGCATGTATAATTCAATACTTAATCCGTGTTATTTTGAAATGATGTTATAATTTTCAGATATATATTAGAATATTTCAAAAGAAGCATTAATATTATTAATGCTTCACAGTTTAAAATATCTAAAGTTCTGAATGATAAGGAAATCTAGGGGGTTAAAACAAACAGGATGGAGCAAAACTATTGGACGGTTTTTAAGAATTTTTAGACTTTCATATATTTTATTTAGCAATGATATATTTACATACCTTGGAAATAAAGAAATTGTAGTATTTATAATTCAATACTTAATCCGTGTTATTTTGAAATTATGTTGTAAGTTTTAAATATACATTAAAACATTTAAAAAGAAGCATTAATCTTATTAATGCTTCTCAATTTAAAATATGTAAACAGTTCTGAATGATATGGAAATCGAGGGTTAAAACGAACAGGATGGTTCAAAAATACTGGACGGTTTTTATACTTTCATATATTTTATTTAACAATGATGTATTTACATACCTTGAAAATTAAGAAACTGTAGTATTTACAATTCAATACTTAATCCGTGTTATTTTGAAATGATGTTGCAAGTTTCAGATATATATTAGAATATTAAAATAAAGCATTAATATCATTAATGCTTCACAGTTTAATATATGTAAACAGTTCAGAATGATATGGAAATCGTGGTTTAAAACAAACAGGATGGTGCCAAACTGCTGGAGGTTTTTAAAAATTTTTATACTTTCATATATTTTATTTATAAATGATATATTTACATACCTTGGAAATAAAGAAATTGTGGTATTTATAAATCAATACTTAAATCGTATTATTTTGAAACCATGGTGCAAGTTTCAAACATATATTAGAATTTTTCCAAAGAAGCATTATTATTATTAATGCTTCACAGTTTAAAATATGTAAAGAGTTCTGAATGATATGGGAATCTAAAGTTTAAAACAAACAGGGTACTGGAAATCTACTGGATGGTTTATAAGAATTTTTATACTTTCATTTATTTTACTTAGCAATTTTATATTTATATACCTTTGAAATAAAAAAAAACTCTAGAATTTATAATTCAATACTTAAATCTGTGTTATTTTGAAATTATTTTCTAAGTTTCAAATATATATTAGAATATTTGAAAAGAAGCATTAATATTATTAATGCTTCACAGTTTAAAATATGTAAAGAATTCTGAATGATACGGAAATCGAGGATTAAAACGGACAGGAGGGTGCAAAACTACTGGACGGTTTTTAAGAATTTTTATACTTTCATATATTTTATTTAGCAATGATATATTTACATACCTTGGAAATAAAGAAATTGTAGTATTTATAATTCCATACTTAATCCATGTTATTTTGAAATCATGTTGTAAGTTTCAAATATATATTAAAACATTTCAAAAGAAGCATTAATCTAATTAATTCCTCACAATTTTAAATATGTAAACACTTCTGAATTATAAGAAAATCGAGGTTTAAAACGAACAAGATGGTGCAAAACTACTGGACAGTTTTTAAGAATTTTTATACTTTCATATATTTTATTTAGCAATGATATACTTACATACCTTGCAAGAAAAGAAATTGTAGCATTTGTAATTCAATACTTAAATCCGTGTTATTTTGAAATTATGTTGTAAGTTTCAAATATATATTAAAAAATTTCAAAAGAAGCAATAATCTTATTAATGCTTCACAGTTTAAAATATGTAGACAGTTCTAAATGGCATGGAAATCGAGAGTTAAAACGAACAGGATCGTGCAAAACTACTGGACGGTTTTTAAGAATTTTTATTCTTCCATACATTTTATTTATCAATGATAGATTTACATAATTTGGTAATAAATATAGAATAAATGCAGAATTTATAATTCAGTACTTAAATGCATGTTAATTGGAAATTATATTCAAATTTCAAATATACATTAGACTAAGAAGCTTTAAAAGAAGCTTTAATCATATTAATACTTCACAGTTTAATATGAGAAAACAGTTCTGTATGATATGGACATCTAGGATTAACACGAACAGGATGGTGTAAAACTACTTTACAGTTTTAAAGAATTTTTATGCTTTCATATATTTTATTTAGTAATGATATATTTACATACCTTGGAAATAAAGAAATTGTAGCATTTATAAATCAATACTTAAATAGTGTTATTTTAAAATTATGTTCTAAATTTGAAATATATATAAGAAAGTTTTAAAAGAATCATTAATATTTTTAATGCTTCATAATTTAAGTAAAAATAAAATCTACAGAAATCATGTTTGTTTTGAATATAAATTATATTTTAATGATGATAACTATATATTTTATATTTTTATGTTTCAAAAAGCACTAAATGTAAGATAATAAGAAGAAATTTACATGTTGTTACAATTTAATGGTTAGAACTACGTGAATGTTATTATATTATTGTCAATTAATTGCCATTATGCTTTAAAATACAGATTTCGATAAGAATAAAGCAATAGAAATATTTCATTCAAATGTATAAAAGCAGTACTATATAATATGAAAATCTAGGAATAAAATATAAAGGATGTTAACAATATCCTGGGTGTTGTTTAAAAATTTATAGACTGTGTTGCATATATTTACCAATGATGTGTTTACATATTAAAAATTAAAATTTCTGAGGAATTTTGCAGCAACTTAAATGCATGTTATGTTTCCATTATGTTTTAAGTTTGAAATATTTATTAGATTTTTTCGGAAGAAGCATTCAATTTATTAATACTTTATAATGTAAACAAAAATAATTGTATCAAATACATTTGTTTAGAATATATATTTTAATAATCATAACAAAAAATTAAGTCTTTATGTTTAAAGAACTCTATAGAAAAGATAAAGTAAAAAAAAAGAGATTTACATATCTTGACATTTTAATGGTTAGTACTAAGCGAATTACATTTTTACCACTTTAAACAAACCAGATTTTGAACAAAAGTAGCGAAAGTAGCAAACATATGTTATCCTAAATTATAAAAACAGTTCTGAATTATATGGAAATTTGGAGTTGAGACATATAGGATGTTGAGAAACTCATGAAAGATTTTTAATAAATCGCATTATTTGATACAAATATTTAGTTATGATGTCTTTATATATTTTTCATTTTAATAATAAATTACGTGTTACCCTTACATTATGGTTAAAGTATTAAATATTTATTATGCTATTTCACCAGAAGCATTAGCACTATTATTGATTCATTGTTTAAGCAAAAATTACCTAAAGCAAATACGTTGAATTTGAATATAACTTACATTTTTAAAATTTATTATAACTAAATATTTTATGTTTTTATGTTTAAAGAAACACTAAAAATAAGATAATTGTAAGCAGAAGTTTATGTATCATGACATTTTATTAAATGAAGCTAAACGATTTTATTAATATGTTTAAGAAAACACATTTCGAAAAAAGAAAGCTGCTCTAAAAATGTGTCATAGAAAAATAGAAAAAACAAATCTGAGTTATATGTAAACTTTGGGTTAAAACCAACAGAATGTTGAGAAAATAATTGCTATGACACTTTTTAAGATATTGTTTACTTTGATACATATATTTAAAATGATGTGTTTACATATTTTAGAAATAACAAATAAATAGCAGCAATTATATTTAAATATATCTATACGAGTTACATTTGCATTTTGTTTAAAGTTCCTAATAGTTATTAGAATATGTTAACAGAAGCATTCATATTATAAATACTTCATATTTTAGGAAAATATAGACCATAGATAGAAATTACGCTAATTTTGAATCGAACGTACGTTTTAATATTTGCGACTAAATATTTCATTGTTTTATGTTTAAAGTATCTCTACAAATAAAATGATAAGAAAAAGAAATTTACTCATCGTGAATTTTTTAATGTTTAGAACTAACTTAATTTTACTGCTAATATTTTTATAAAAATAAAGCTGAAAAATATCAAATTTTTATAAAAAATAAATCTTAAAAAAGTATGTGTTAAAAAATTATAAAAAACAGTTTTGAATGATATGAAAATCTGGAGTTAAAAAAAACAGAATGTTCAAAAAATGCGAGACCGGGTTTAAAAATGCGTATCGTTGCAGTCATGGCCATAAAAATGATACCGTTTCAGCTAAAGACATTTATTAAGATAACTTTGAAGGACGGGTTCCCACTTCATCATAGGGACAAACTGAAGGGTCAGCTAGCATGAAGTTCTATGTACAAGACACGTAACACCTGAGTCAACATCTGTGGGAAAATATCTCTAGAAAAATCTGTCTTCGCTAGCGTGTATCTCCTTTTTATTTGGAAATTTCCTAAATTGTCCGCTAGGGCCATGTAGATTTATAATTGGCCAGGTCCCTTCTCTGAGGGCGTAACCTGTAGCCCCAGTGATTAATTTAGGTTAGGGGTTTAAAAGAGGAATGGTAAATGACGCGGGAATTTTTACCCTTGATTTAAGTTTTGAAAACCAATGAGAATTTTCCTTACATATATATCTCACTGATATCTTTACATATTTGAAAAATAAAAATAAATGCAGAATTCATTTTTCAATACTTAATTGCATGTTATATTTACATTATGTTTTAAGTGTCAAATTTTTATTTTAATATTTGAACAGAATCATTCATATTACTACCGCTTCATAGTTTAAGGAAAAATAATCAACAGAAAAAAAGATTTTGGTATGAATATAATTATTTTTTAATACTTATAACTAAACATTTTTTATATTTAAAGAAAAACTACAAATAAGATAATAATAAGTAGAAATTTACATATCGTGGCAGCGTAAGGAACTAAGCGAATTTTTTCGACAGTACATTTAAGAGCACAAATTTCGAAAAAATAGAGTTACGCAAATATGTAAACTGTTCTGAATGATATGGAAATCTGGGATCAAAACAAACAGGATGTTGAGAAGCTGCTGGATGATTTGTAAGAATTTTCTTTCTTTGATACATATATATAGCAATGACGCTTTTACATATTTTGAAAATATAATAATAAAATGCCACAAATATATTGTAAGACTTAATTTCATGATATATTTATATCTGTTTTAAATTTCAACTATTTATTAGAATTCCACAAAAACAATAATTTATATGTTTCATAGTTTAAGGAAAAATAACCTACTGAATATTCTAATAACTAGTTGAAAGTTAAACAATGTAAATAGATCATAGAATTAAGTATTTAAATATAAATTCTGCATTTATTTTTGTTTTATTATAATGTATATTTTAATTCTCTTGATAACAAGATATTTTATGCTTTAATGTTTAAAGAAGCTCAACAAATAAGATGATAAGAAATAAAAATGTAGTCGTTGTGAAATTTTATGATTAGAACTAAGTTAATTAAATTTTATAAATATTTCACTCCTACATATTTTGTCATTGATTCATTACTTATTTTAAAATTTTCACTATTCAACCAAGATGTTTAAAAATGTTTTATGTTCAGAAATATTTTGAAAAATGTCAATTCATTTATCCCACACTATTTAAATATGTAAGACCATTGTTAGTAAAGCTGTTCAAAAGTAAATATAATAAAATATAAAATACATATAAACAATGTGCTTCATTATTAATTTTAGACTTAATTCATATGAAATAAATTTTTTCAATAAACATTTCATGTTTTCTGAGAATGCTTTATGTGATTTTGACAGGTTTAAAAATTACCTTTCAACATCATAAATGAAATCCTTTAAAATTTTCTAAAATATATTATTAGATATATGCTTTAAAAATATCTTCTCCACAAAATATAGATATCGCTAGAAGGTGGTTCATTAAATTATAAACATTATCGCAAGCTTTTTGTTTAATAGGTTAATAAACTTTAATTCATCACATTCGTTTGTGTGGAGTTGTTGCTAGTAAAAAGATAAATTTGATAATATAGGGTAGCTGTCGTTTCGAAATAACGTAGTAGAAAAGTTGATTGAATATATTTTACTTCACATTTCCTCTCACGTTTTTCAAATACGTGTATCATTTTTCAGTAATATGCATTAAAATAAAAACAGTTTATTTGGTATTTTACAGAGATAATTGCATTTTATCAGTATATGAGCAAAAAAGTTAAACTGTTATTTGAAAGGCAGTTGGCGCTCATATTTTTTCTTGGAAAAAGATGGCAAGATTCTGAAATAGTGACAACTGACTTTTAACCTTTATTAATGGTCTGAAATACAAATCAAATATATTTACAGTCACATATATACAGGGGCATTTAAATAAATAATAATCATACAAAGTATGAAACACACACACGCACACACACACACACACACACACACACACACACACACACATATATATATATATATATATATATATATATATATATATATATATATATATATATATATATATATATATATATATATATGTGTGTGTGTGTGTGTGTATATATGTGTATATGCATATATATATATATGTGTGTGTGTGTGTGTGTGTAATTATTAATATCTAAACCCTAAAGCGTATTCCAAAATTATCCCTTTTCCCCATTCATATTCTAGATCTTAATTTCTTCTCTTTATATTAACCATATTTCCCAGCCATCCAATTTAAACGAGGATGTTTTCATTCCTTCACCGTTACCCCGAAATTCTTTCTATGATTCCCAACACAGAAAATGATATAGCTGGCATTTTAATTAGGAAGTTATAACTCTCATAGGAAAAATCTGTAATGATCAGCAGTAATGCTCCTCTGAGACGCCACACTTTACAGATGGCTCCAGTCAAATGTTACTTTCTATAAGCAAATATCACATGCTTCAGCATTTTTCCCACACACGGGTTTTAGCCGTCTCTCGCAGAAGGTTGGCATTACAATTACTTAGAGAGAGAGCGTTCTGACGCCGTGCGGTTCAGACGTCTCTGGATTCTGTGAAAAAAAATTAAGTTCGACCACGACGAATGATGTGCTTCTTTCTAACGGACAGTTAGCGGAACACTTGGCAGCCCAGCATGCCGGGGCTGAGGAAAATAATAGGGGCAATTTCAAAAGAAGTTTTAAGTGTAAAGTTCGGGGCCAGTTGGTCCCTGGACGATTACATATATATATGTATATGTATATATATATATATATATATATATATATATATATATATATATATATATATATATATATATATATATATATATATATATATATATATATATATATATATATATATATATATATATATATATATATATATATATATATATATATATATATATATATATATATATATATATATATATATATATATATATATATATATATATATATATATATATATATATATATATATATCTATATATATATAGTGTGAATGTGAAAATATGCTAAAATATAAAATTAAACACATTAATAGTAAAAATGAATTTTTTTGATGTAGAAAAATTATCTTCCCTAACACAAATTTTAGCCCCACCCCAATATTAGTACAGTTTATACTAATCTTTGGAGTTTGTACTAAACTTTGATAAGAACAGTGTACTACAGCCATCATGTTAAATAATCCTCAATGGTCATTAATTTTTAATAAAGTAAAAATATTTAGAAGTTCATTTCTTATGAGTTAGTTATACTACTTCTGACAAGATATTATTCATGAAATAATGCAATAGATTAAAACCTCATCCTACTTGATACAACTGCTTACAAAATAGTAATACAAAAGTACTTCAGAGAAAGTAGAATACATAGTTTAAATGAGAGAAACATGCGAGTAATAGGAGCATATTACTCTATGACTATTCTCTGTATTTCTTTATTGCTTAAACCCTTAACTGCCTCGGGCGTATATATACGTCTTGCGTACTTAATGTTTGAACTATTTTGGGCATACATATAAAGTTTTCCTGCAATTCATTTCTTAGTAATTTCATTATTGCCATTAAGTACACTCACTTATACAACATTTAACATATAGAAGGTATACACATGAGCACAAGGGACAGTTAATGCATCTAAGCGCACAGCGTATTTACATACTTTCGCGGCAGTTAAGGGGTTAAGGTACTATAATATTACTTTGAGTTCAGAATTATTTTCACTGTTACTCAGACATTCAATTTCATAAATCATTGTGTGAAATTACTTAACTACATGAGAGACTTCATAGATCATCGTTTCTACTTTGAAACTTCTATTATATAAAAAGGAGCCAAATACTAATATTTTTAAAAATGTATTCTTACTTTAACTATTTCTCTAATGAATGTGAAAGTTAATTTGATTGTTTTTAAAAATGAAATTTACTACGTAAGAAAGAATAGATATGGATCCGACATCTGTAATTACTTATTATAAACATAGGTTTTATTTCTAACATTTCCATATAATGAAACACCCATAGCCCCATACTATTTGATATGAATAATTTTATAATTGTAGTGTTTATATGAAAAGACAACATCAAATTAAGTTTTCAGTCTGGATCATTGGCATTAATATAAATGATTTGGATGTTTCATACACTTAATAATATATATTTTTTTATAATTAAGAACATAAATTAATCTTAAAAGTATCTTCAAAGTAACATGATTCAGTAATAAACCGCTTTATTGAAATGCCGTGTAAAGGAATAAGGAGGGACAGTATGGCTCAGGGAAGAATGAGACAGTCCCATTAATGAGCATTCTATACATCCATCCATACTTTATGAATGAGAAACTTCATTTTACCACAGATAACTGACTGCTGTATCATTGTTAAACTAAAGATTATTGCAAAGTTGCACACACCGAAATTGGTTGGTAGAATTAGACCAACACAAGATATTTGAAATTATTAAAGCATATTTGAAGTAATTTTTTAAAGATGTGTAAAAATAAATTCTTTTTAATAAACTAGAGAAAATATTATAATACTGAAAATCGTATTCATTATTATGTTTAATAAAATTTATTCAATACATTAACATATATCATACACTTAATGAGACATTCTATACATCCATCCATACTTTATGAATGAGAAACTTCATTTAACCACAGGTAACTAACTGACTGTTGTATCATTGTTAAACTGGAGATTATTGCAAAGTTACCCACACTGAAATTGTTTGGTAGAATTAGACCAACACAAAATATTTGAAATTATTAAAACATATTTGAAGTAATTTTTCAAAGATGTGTAAAAATGAATTCTTTTTAATAAACTAGAGGAAATATTATAATTCTGAAAATCATATTCATTATTATGTTTAATAAAATTTATTCAATACATTTACGTTAGTTAAAATCAATTTTTTAATACCAAGTCTGTAAAAACCAAGTAATATTAACTATATTTATTTAATAATCCCTTATTGAAGTTCATTACAGCCTATTATTTTCTGTATTTTACTTATTGAAATTTTAAAATGGCTGGCAAAATATTGCGAGAAACAAGAGAGGCAAAATTCTAAAAAGTTTAAAACTTATCGGTATGTATTAACCCATATTGGACCGCTGTCCTATAAACAGGACAGCAAATAAAATTCCATTTACTAATAAAGTTATAAATATTTTCTGAGTGGATTTCATTTTAACACCTTTAAAATAGACACACTTTAGCATAGTAACAAAAAAAACTGAGAAATCAAATTATATTGTATTATAAAATTTATTTTCAGCAACCTCTTAAAAATTGTCATTTTTTAATCTTTAATTTTATATTTATTATTATTATTTTTTAAACATTGTGGAGGTTACTTTTAGTTTAAAAACAGAGCTAATAATGTAGCTGAAAGTTTTTGTTGAAAAATATATTTTACATGTGTATTTTGTAAGTATAAAAGATGCCCTAAAATTAAGACGACAGTCCAATCCTGATTATTTTTCTATGAATTCGATATTGAATTTATTGCAGACATTCTTTTCTTATCTATCAACGAAAACCAGTTCAAACACCTGATCACACACCTGGGCACAACAAGGGGTAAATAGATATCTATTCTATTCAGAAAACTGGAGATTATTTGCAAGATAAACTTACTCTCTTACTGCCAGTTCAGTAACTACAAGAGAAAACCTACAACAGTATGCTTAAATGGTAATGTTGGACTTTGTGTTGACTGTTTCCCCAAATTTCATCTATGAATCAGCCTAATGCAATGTAAGTGATATTTGTTAAGTTTTAGTGGTGTAATGGACCGTTGTCTTATTCATAGGACAGCCAATTACATAAAAAATTAAAAATTATTTTTTCAAAATTTTGGTTTTATATACTTAGTTACACCATATTAATGATATGGATAAAGTTTTAATAACTTACAGAAATATTTAGTTGGTGTGATACAATATGGGTTAAAATGTGTGTGATTAAAAATCATTTAGATTTTATCCCATTTTGATGAATTAGATCACATTTTAAAAAATCCGTGAATTTATCATATTATAAGCCGATTTCGTTTTGGCAGTGTAATGTAATTCATTATATTCTGGGCTTTATTTTAACCAACAGACGAAACAATAAATTTGATTCCCTTGTGAAAAATGCCTGCAATTCATCAAGAAGATATATGTCAGCACCTGGTTTGGGTATGTCTCCAAATTACATTACTTCACTTTGAAGATGGTAATTATAATTTAATCGTAATTTACTGTGTATCTGTTCCATGTCATATTTTTAGATTTAATGCAATTTAGTTGCTCTATTCTCCCGCATTAGTACTTATTAAATGACTTATTGCGCCACTGCATTTAAAAAGAAGTATTGTATAATTTTCCATTTCCAATTTGATAAATCGTAAGTATACGTTTGCTAATTTTAGGAACAATAAGCTATACAAAGAAATACATTTATGAAAGATTTTTAGGAGTGAATAAAAATTAAAATTTGAGATACAGAAAAA
Source organism: Pardosa pseudoannulata (assembly GCA_032207245.1). Taxonomy (NCBI): domain Eukaryota; kingdom Metazoa; phylum Arthropoda; class Arachnida; order Araneae; family Lycosidae; genus Pardosa; species Pardosa pseudoannulata. The sequence continues at coordinate 157,918,494 of CM063498.1, read as the reverse complement.
AAATATGTATCTTTAAAGTCATTTTATGCTTAACAAAACCGCCCACATATAGAAGTTGTTCTGGAGAGTAAGCGGCAATTAACTTTCTTTTACTTAAATAATGAAAAAAATAATATAGTTAATAGCACTACCTGCAGTCTTAAAATAAACTACAGTTATTGTTATTTATGTATGTATATAGACTTTTAATGACTGAGACCAAATTGAATTACCTATATTAAAACGTATATTAAATAGTCTTATTTTATATACTATGTCTATAAAATTAATATAAGAAGGAAAAACATTTAAAAAAATTAAATCGTGAAGTAAACTTGTTATCTTTGGAACATTAAATTAAAAGATTGATCCTATAGTATTACTTCTTTAGACGAACATAAAATATACTAGCTTGTAAAGCACACAAGACATAAATAACTTTTTATGAAAAGTCCTAGTAATATATATATATATAATATATATATATATATATATATATAATATATATATATATATATATAATGATATTTTACTAATATTTACAACTGTTGTTAAGAGCATTGTATTTTTAACTATTTACAGAATAACTGAAATTAATATAGCAAGTAAAAGTTTATAGAGATGTGGACTTTTGCTCCAGATAGGATATATATATATCAAAGTCACTCTCTAATGAAACGATACGTTTGGCAGCAGGTAAATAGCAAGACTTATCTTCTCTGAACACATAATGTACATTTGTAAAGTAACTCCCAATACAAGGAAATGAAAGTACTCATAATACAATGTCACTGACAGCCAGACCAACAAAAATTCACTGACCACAATCCTATCATTCCTTTATGTCAGTGTGGCAAACTCTTGTTTAGGTTTAACTACAGCCTCGGTAGGAACCACTTAATTTTTCGTACGTCAAGCGACTGTGAAGGAATCACCACGGGTTGCATATGTGGTATGGATATACCAGCTATGGCTTATGCTAAACGTAGCATTTAAAAAAAAAACTTTTTAGCTTCTTCAAAACTTTAATTTTTACGGTTATTATTAATCCACCATTAATTATACCTTAACTTTTAAAAAGTATTACGCCGCTTTATTAATACCTTAAGTTTAAATTAAATTAGATATGAAGATTAAAGATAAAACCAGTTAAAGAACTATATACTTGATATCACTTTAATATTCATGTTATTCAAAAGCAGTGTTTTAATAACTGATAAAGAATAAATATCAGACATGTATATTTTTGTAAACTGATTCCAAATGTAGTATTTTCATACCGAAATAATTCTAAATCCCTAAAGAGTATTTACCATGCATTTTGAATTTAGCACAGGACACTGCGTATTAAAAATCTCCTAAAAATCTGTAAAAAAATTCTATTTTGATTGTGAAACGTCTGAGACGTGATATGAGTTTGATATCCCCAAATTTTTGTCCGACATTGAGATTCTTCAAAGTCTTTTTTTGTTAGTAAACTTTTTTTTATGTTACGAAATTCAGAAATCTTTCTAGACTTTATAAAAATATACCAATAGAACCAGAAAAGATCATTATTCATGTATGAAAAATTTCTTTAGAAGCCATACTGAATGTAAAAAGAAATGAGTTAAAATTATACAGGGATTATTTAGACTTTACTAAACAGATTTATTTAATTTTTGTTTTGAATTTTTAAGTATTCTGAACTGATATTGGAAAAATGTTGATTAGATTAAAAACGTTAAAAAATAATATATCTCATATTAAAATCTGTTTATCTAACCGCGTATCAGTAATAAAATTCATAAAAAGTTTTCCTTCAAATTAATGTAAAAAAACATTTTTTTAATTTCAATTTTATATAATTGTCAAATTTACTACATGATTATTTTCATAATCAATTTTATTTTATTCCTATACTTCTTTTTAAAATGTATGTTTTAAAGTTTATCTAGCCTGCACATCTTTGTATTATTTATGCAGTAAAAATAGACTATATCATTTAAACGTTAATATTCTTTACATTTAAGACAGCATTTATTGTATTTTTAATAATAATCAGAATTATGGAATCATTGCTAAAAATGATGTAATTAAGAGCTAAAAATTTATACTTTACAATCATATTTTTATTGTTAGATTTTAATTGTTAATCATTCAAGATATGAACATCAAATATAAATATATATAAAAAAAGGTATCCCTGACGTAAATATTAAATTTTTATAAGTCATTATCTACACCGGTAGCTTTTTAATAATAACAATTAAACAGCAGCCAATCATTCTACTAATACTGAATAAAAAAATATTTCCCATGAAACAATTATAAATTCAGAGAGAATATTTCCCTTGAATTTAACGGTTAGCAGGAGATAGAGAATGTTAAAAAATATCTTAGCAACAAAAAAAAAATTGTTTAAATAGTGAAACATCAAAGACGTGATAGGAGTTTGATTACCAAACATTCATTTTTTTACTTTATGGTTCTACAAAGTTTTTTTTTATTAGGAAACTTTTGTAAGTTATGAAATTAATCATTTTCTGAACACTAATACACACACACAAACACACACACACACACACACATATATATATATATATATATATATATATATATATATATATATATATATGAATATGTATATATATATATATATATATATATATATATATATATATATATATATATATATACATATGTGTGTGTGTATCAAGTCCAAAAAAGGGGTAGTTGGAATTGCGTGAGTTAATAGCGATTTTAACAAGAAGACTCTGTTATAATAATAAGATACATGAAAAAGGCCTACCCTCGCGTAAGCTTTTAGGATCATCCGGTCAGGCGGAAGCATTTTTGAACTATTTGATGAAAATGCAAACTGATAAGTTTCAGTCATCGCGTGGACATGGAACTGTGAACACAGTCTACGTGTGTCTCAGCCACGAACAATCAAAATGGCGCAGGTTTTGCTTGACGATGATCTAATAAACGATGATATTAAACGATGATTTAATAAACTTATTATTACCAAGAAAGACTGTTTTCCATTCGCCTTAACTCTGGATCACTACACGACATATATATATATATATATATATATATATATATTTATTTATTTATTTATTTATATATATATATATATATATATATATATATATATATATATATATATATATATATATATATATAATATATATATATATATATATATATATATATATATATATATATATATGTATATATATATATATATATATATATATATATATATATATATATATATATATATATATATATATATATATATATATATATATATATATATATATATATATATATATATATATATATATATATATATATATATATATATATATATATATATATATATATATATATATATATATAAATATATATATATATATTTTATTAATTAGAACGCAAAAATATTATGAATTTTACATTAAAAATTTCTTTTAAGGCCATATTGAATATATATATATATATATATATATATATATATATATATATATATATATATATATAAATATATATATATATATATATATATATATATATATATATATATATATATATATATATATATATATATATATATATATATATGTATATATATATATATATATTATATATATATATATATATATATATATATATATATATATATATATATATATATATATATATATATATATATATATATATATATATATATATATATATTTATATATATATATATATATATATATATATATATATATATATATATATATATATATATATATATATATATATATATATATATATATATATATATATATATATATATATATATATATATATATATATATATATATATATATATATATATATATATATATAATATATATATATATATATATATATATATATATATATATATATATATATATACATATACAAACACACAAAAATATTATGAATTCTAAATTAGAAATTTCTTTCAAAGCCACATTGAATGTAAAAGTAACTCAAACTTTATAGTTTTTTTCAATCATTTTTAAACAGATTTCCTTTCAATTTTTTATAAATATAATTTAAGCATTCTAGGCTGATATTTGAAAAATGCTGATTAGTTAAAATGATTTAATAGAAAAAATATATCTTGCATTAAAATATGTATATTTAATCTCGTATTACTGATTAAAAATCATAGAAGTTTCCTATCAAAGTAAAATAAAAAAATTAATTAAATTACAGTTTTGTAAAATACTGAAATCTAATTGACAATTTTTTTTCCTATATTAAAAATTTTATTATTAAAAATTTAAATTACCGGTAAATTTATTACTTCATTTTTGCAAATACTATTAGACTTTTTTAGATATTTTTTAAAATAATTATCACTATTGCAAAAATTATCACTAAATGTTTTTTTGTCGATTTTTGAAGATATTAAGTTCTACTTAAACTAGGCATAAAATTGAGATATAAATTTATTTGAAGAAATATATTTCTGAGATATTTCTTAATAATTCATAAAGATTAAATGACAAAGAGTGATATTTTTGCTCATTCAAGTCATTCTAAATATGGAATTAAAATGTAACCCCGATTAATAAAAATATAACCCATATTCAATATTTACCATACGTTTTATAGTTAGCAGAAGGCACAGGTTGTTAAAACATCTCTCATAAAGCGATAGAAAAATAATGTTTTGATAGTTAAACGTCTGAGACGTGAGAGGAGTTTCATTTTCCAGACACTTTTGTTGGACATTCAGATTCTTTAAATTTCTTTTCTATTAGAAAACTTTTGTTGGTTAGGCATCCAAAAATTTTTCAAGACTTAAAAAAGAAAGATTACACAATAGAATAAGAGAAGATCATTATTCATAGAAGAAAAAATCCTTTCGATGCCACACTGGATGCGAAACGAAATATATTAAAATTTTACAGAGTTTTGTCATTGTTTATTAAACAAATTTGTTTGTTTTTAAAAATAAATTAAATTTGGTTTGTACTGGAAAAATGTCGACTAGTTTAACTATGTTGATAAAAATAACAAACCCCAAATTAAAATCCTTTTCACTGATATTGTATAAATAAATAAAATCATAAAAGATTTCTTCAAAATAAGGTAATTAAATTTCATTATATGAATTTTATTTTTATAAAATTTTCAAATATTTCTAAAAGATAAATTTTTAAATAGTTTGTCTTATTTATTCATTAAATTAAAATTTTAGTTACTCTAACTAGTACTTTATTGCATCATTTATAAAAATACAAATACACAATATGTCTTAAATTTTACTATGTTTTTCATTTAATACGGGATTTATTCATTTTTTAAATACTTATAAATATTGCTGAATTATCACTACTCATAAAAACCCGTTGCAAAAAGAAATATTAAATTTAATACAGAACTGAAATTTATAAAAAAAATATTTCTTTAAATGTATATCTTTAATTTTCAAGATCTTAAATTTTACTTTTAATTGTGTATGAAAATTAGTATATCTATTTGAAGAAATATATTTCTGACATAAATCTAGTATTTTAATAACGCATTTTCTACAACGGTAGCATTTTAATAATTGTTAAATATTAAAAGGTCTGTTTGGAGTACTACGGTCTACTTTTTGCAACACGAGGGCTAATGAGACCGGGACCTACACCTTAATTACGGCTACGAACATCCATGCCACTGTGGGATAAATATTAAAGGACATGCATTAATATTTTGATATCGTAATTTTGAATATGGAATTTTTCTCTCAAAATAATTGTAATTCCCGAGTGAATATTTAACTAGCATTGTATGGTTAGTAGAAGCCAATAAATGATAAAAAATCTCTCAGAGATAAAAAAAAATTCGGTTTTGATAATAAAACGTGTGAGACGTGATAGGAGTTTTGAAGAGGCTTGGTCGCTGGTTCTTAATTAGGTAATGATTATCACAAAATAAATGATGGACTGTAGCTCTTAAATTAAAACTTTTATTCTCCGACGAATACTCAGTCGCCTTCTCGAAGCGAAGGGCCGAACACACTCTCAGTTTTCACACACACTATATATTACAAACATAAAAACACAACAATTCTTAATGTGGCGGTTTTAAAGCAAGCTGCCAGAATTGGTGCCAAGCGTAATATTGGCGGTTTTACAAAACAAAACTCAACAAGTTTCATTTAGCAAACATTTTTCTTATACATTAAATTTCTTTGAAGCCCTTTCTTATTATGAACTTTTTGTAAGTTACGACATTCAGAAATCTTTCTAGACTTGAAAAATAGAATATAAACCCAATAGAACACGAAGAGTTAATTAGTCACACATGAAAAAATTATTTTGAAGCCATATTTAATGTAAAATCAAAATTTGATCCTGAGTTATCAATCTTTAATAAACTGATTTCTTAGTTTATTAAATAAGCAGATTTATGTCTTCCTTGTTATTACTGGGAAAGTGTAGAGCAATTTAAAATAGCTAAGAAAAATAATATTTTCCTTATTAACTGAATAAATTCTTAAAACAAATCATTACTTTCAAAAATAAATTAATAAACTTTTTTAAATAAGACTTTTATGAAATTGCCAAATTATGTTGAAATTATCTCTTAATATTAACGTCTAGATAAACTACAGCTTAACATATATTCTCATAATTAGTCAGTTGTCATAAGTTTATGAATAACTATTTTCTGTCTCGTGCTTTTGGAACAATGTTCAAGTATTTGTAATATAAAATTTAATTATAAGGCTATTATAAGACTATTATACGGCTGTAATAGATATGTTTTAATTCAATAAAATTATTTTGTTCAATATTAAGTGTACAATAGTTAGAGGTTTATTGTTGCCTATTTCTTTATACGTTTAAAATCCATATTAGCTTCTGTTTTCAGAAAATAAACCAATTATATGGCCTGAAGTTGTACTTTAATATAAACTATACTTATAAGCATATTTTGAGTAAAAAAAGGGAATCATGTAAGTATCTAAATCTGACATTCCCTGTCTTTATTAAGAACTTATATTTCACTTAAACTAGATAGTAAAATTAGCGATAAATCTATTTACAGAAAACTATATCTTACATAAGCCTCGCACATTTTTAAGTCTATATCTTCAAAGGTAGTGGTATAAATCTGCCCACACATGCTGTAATTATTTTTTACAATTGTTAATGAAAATAACGTTAGTTTATTTCTTCCTTTAGTGTTATTCTATTTAAAGGAATTTTGGTCATGCTTATGAAAGGATAGTCAGGTATTAATGAGGTATATATTGCGTTAAGTTAAGAATGTGCTTTAAACCTTATTATTTCAATGAAATAAAAATTAATTTTTTCTTTATTGTTGTACATTAATTGATATCTTATTCACTTTTTGTAGTAGAGATGAATGCTGTAGTTTTCTTACAACTTGCCTTGATTATACACACCCCTATAATGCTGAAAGTGTACACAATACTAATGAATGTGAAAGATAATGAACGTGATGCACTTCCTAGAACATATACTTTACATGGGAAAAGTTGTTGGGTATTTAATTTTCTTCATTTCGAAAATTTAAATTTATTTTTATTTTATTTACTTATTTATTTTTTGTTTGTGTGCATAGGTGTTAATAATAAATCGTTTTCGATCTAAAGCATTCCATTTCTTTTTATCATAACTTTATTACAGTTAGACATATAATATTATTATAATGGTATTTTTTTCCCCAAATTGGCATCGCATACTTTTGTTTATCTGTTTACATTTAATTTAGCTCTCTAAAATTCCATATTTTATTTATTAGACTGATCTTAAGTATAATATTTTTACTATATTGCATCTTAAAATACGCTGATTTTAACAATAAACTAGTCAGAGATTTTACAATAAATTTTAAATAAATAATATATAATGTGTGGAAAGTATAAAATAACAATTCTGTATTGGTAGTTTAATTCAGGTAAGTCTTGGATCATGCCTTAAAGTATCGCCTCTTAATCTCATTTTAAGATTATTCTTACTTCCTCTTTGGGAAGGGTTCTGCTAAATTTTTTATGGTTTAATAATTTGTACTAATATATGAATTTTGAATTATCAATAAGGATATATTTTTCAAACGGAAAAGCAGTTTAGGTGTGCCATGGACTTTAAAAATATATTGTATCCAGTGATAAAATTACTCTTACAATTTAAATTACTCAGAAAGTCACTAAATGATTACCAGTTATTACTGTCTTGATTTGCGTTATTATGCATACTGTGTAGAAATCTAATGACATGTTTCTTTAAATGAGAAAAATGTAATCCGAATTCTGCGATTAATTCTTCATGTCGTTATGATAAAAAGAAATATTCAAAATTAATTCGAAGTATTAAGATTTAAGATAAACTTTCTTGTAAAGCTATATATTAGGAATAAATAACTTACCGATACTATCCGACTATCAGAATTACATCGGTCAAAATGTATTTTACCTAAATATTACCTGCCTCTATTATGGCGATATAATGACTGTATGAATAATTGCAAAAGTGTATCTGCAATATAATTTAAAGTATATTTTCTGACAGAAATTTAGTAAGAAATTAAAATATAATTTAGTATGAAAGTAAAATAGGATAAAATATGATACAGATAAAAGTATTAATAAATCATTTACATTTTTGATTTAATATTTCTCAAATTTGGTTTCGATTATTTTGACTCTTTTGATAAAACTTCTTGCCTCCTCAACTCTTTGAAAATTCCAAGTATGATTTCTAAATATTTCTGCATGATTTTTGAAAAGATTCAGATCCTTTCGAGGGCAAATTATCTTTAAAATCCGGCGTAAATAATGAAGCAGAAAGAAAAATATACACTGAAACGAGAGGATACTTTTTTATTAATTTTGTATTATGTTCTCCTTTTAAAGAGAACGGCATGCGGAAACCACATAATTACTAAACAACTGAGATCGTTTTCAAATATAGGTAATTACATTTTTGCTACAGTTTTTAAAAAGTGCAGAGTCGGATAAAGTCTCCCAGTCCAATTAATAGTAGGTGCAATCAGCAGCCTGCCTCCGGGAAAACCTTAATAAAGATTAAAGTAATAAAGTAATATTGCTGTCTCGTACGCTGTCTCTTTCCAGGAGAAAAAAGTTAGATCTTCATAAAGCTTGCAATTAAAATACATTTATTTCATAGAAATGGTTTCTTCGTTTTTGTTTTGATTTTAGTATATTTCAGCAATTAATATTCTTTTAAAAGGACTTTTGGATAAATAAGTAGCTCTTTCCAGGTATTAAATGAAATAGTATAAATATGTTCTTTGTAAAACTTTCCCGAATATGTGAAAGCTTCTTATTGTCATAAAATATTTTTTCTTATCTGAGGGTATTACCAGTACTTCAATTAATAAATTATATTTCGTGTTAAACTACAAAGCAAGTGCATAAAGGTCTAATAAAAGTAAATGCTTATACAATTTATTTATGAACTGTTGATATTTGCCTAGAACGTATATAAGCATTTCATCTTTAAATTAAAATTAATTTGTATTATGAATCAATTTAACTTATAATTTTGGTAATAAGCTTAAAAAATTTCAGAGAGAAATTTAATTTTCTTAATTTAATTTCTTTTTGTTTCAAACGTGATTTTACATGTATACTCCTTTATTTTATCTTATAATGGAATAATACACATAATATAAATAAAATAAAAACATTCACGAAATAATTTTGTGCACAGTTAGTTACCTATAATTAATTTACGAATGTTGTATAAAATGATATATTATTATATTAACTAAAATATAAATTTTTTAACTTTCTGAATATTAAATCCCCTTATTTGACATTTACTTAAACAAATCAATATTACGTTTTTGCCATGGTACATATTTCTAGTGTATAGATAAATGTTCACATATTATAGTATTTTTAACCAAATCATGGTAACAATTGCTGTTACATATGAGTAATTTTCACATTTAATATCTAATATAGTTGCCGATTATTTTGGGTTCTTAGAAATACGAATCTGTGCGGTTTAAAGTTGTAAGTATGAGAAATAATGATGTATATGGTTAAGGTAAATAATGCAATATTCTTTTATTTAAGAAAAATACCTAAAAGTGATAAAGAAAGAAAACTTAAAACTGTGGAAAATATCATTTTGGCCTCTGGTGCAAATTTTTTCTTTTGGTCAAACATTTCGTTTTTTTCTGTTTTATTTTTTTAATATACGTTTTTCTGCACTTTTTTTAACCCTCGTATTTCACCAAAGTGTGAAATTTTAATTAAAGATACATTATTTACAATCATTACATTTACTAAAATTCTATAGTTTGTAAATATTAGTAATTTATTTTTTATCTAATAATAAGAATTATTTCTATTTTGTAAGGATACTTGATATTGAAATATTATCATTTTTTAACTTACAAATCGATTCTTAAAATGATATTTTATCATGGCATAATAGTACGTATTTAGGTGCATCCGGCTTGTGCAATTAAAAATTAAACTTATTAGTTTGATAATAATAAAAAATACAGCATATAGTTATACATAGAAAAAATAACGTAGCAAAATATTTATTACATCCTCTACGGAGTTCACTTTTGCGGTACTGTAATGAATGATGCCAATTAAAGGGTTAGAATAAACATGCGTCGAACGAATAACTCGAATTTTTCTCCAGTAGAAAGATATCGAGCTATTTTACTCGAACAAACCACGTACTTTATATTATTTCAGAACAGAGTGTTTTTAACTTTTGTTGCATAAGATTCGATGTAGCGTATACCAAAAAGAGTAGTTTTAAAATCTGTTATTTCAGAAAACGGTTGTATAGGATATATAAATATAAAATAATGGTATATTCTTTTCTGGGTTAAATTTGAAAATTTTAATTTTTTTCTCGTCTACAAAAGAAAGAATTAGTGTAAGTTCAACAAACAGTACCGAACGACGGCCGATTGGTTAGGCTGCTGGCCTTTCGTACCGGAGTTCATGGGTTCGAATCCCACTGTGGAATGGATGTTCGTAGCCGTTCGGAATCGGCTTTAAGCTGTAGGTCCCTGTCTCATTAGCCCTCGTGTTGCAAATTAGGAGACGGTAGCACTCGAAACTAAACCATCAACAAGCATATATGAAATAAAACATTTTTCGATTTTATTTAGCTAAGGAAAATGAAAATAAATCAAATATATTTACTTGATTATAATATTTTCCAGAATCATGAAGTTACATAAGTATATTACCACTTTTGTTTCGGAGTAGGACATACATTTTTGGTTTAGTGAGCAACGGTCTACTGTTTTTGCTGCACGAGGTCTTATGAGAAATACTTCTAAAAGCAAATGATGGATATTTATTAATAATAATTACTGATGACGCATAATAAGAGACAGTGAATAAATAAACCATTTATTAACTGATATATAAAAGAATAATCTGACGTATTTGGTTGTAAAAAAGGTAATATCAAGATAATATAATTACTGATGACAGAAATAATAGGAAACAGGGAATAAATAGACCATTTATTAACTGATATATAAAATAATAATATAAGGTATTTGGTTATAAAAAAGTAGGACTTTGGAGTAGGACAAAAATTTTTGGTTTGGTTTGGAACGCAACGATCTACTCTTTTTGCTGGATGAGGACTCATGTGAAATACTTCTTAATGCAAATTACGGATATTTATTATTAACAATTACTGATAAGAGAAATATTAAGAAACAGTGAATGAATAAACCATTTATTAACGGATATATAAAAGAATAATCTGAGGTATTTGGTTATAAAAAGATAATATTAAGATGATATAATTACTGATGACAGAAATAATAAGAAACAGTGAATATATAAACTATTTATTAAATGATATATAAAAGAATAATCTGAGGTATTTGGTTATAAAAAGGTAATATTAAGATAATATAATTACTCATGACAGAAAGAATAAGAAACAGTAAATAAATTAACCATTTATTAATTGATATATAAAAGAATACTCTGAGGTATTTGATTATAAAAAGATAATATTAAGATAATATAATTACTGATGACAGAAATAATAAGAAACAGTGAATAAATTAACCATTTATTAACTGATATATAAAAGAATAATCTAAGGTATTTGGTTATAAAAAAGATAATATTAAGATAATATAATTACTGATGACAGAATTAATAGGAAACAGTGAATAAATAAACCATTTATTAACTGATATATTAAATAATAATGTAAGGTATTTGGTTATAAAAAAGTAGATTTGAATATATATAAAAGTATTTTAGATTATCCGTCTCCATAATATAATGTAAAATAAAGAAAAACATATATATCATGGAAAAGAAATTTATAAAACAAATTTTTATCATCAAGGTTGTCTGCTCTATCTTTTTATCAAAGCTTAAAATTAAGAAGGAATAGGTTAGTATGTTACTAATTTCATTAAAGAAGTGATACAACCAGTTTGAAGAAATTACCTGTAATATTACCATATAATCTAATAGCAGCTTTGATAACGTTACTCCCATGTTCATAAAAGAAATATGTATCTCTTGATGTTAAATATTATATTGTGTTTAAACAAAAAAAAATTTAATGTCTTCAACAACTAATTTATATAAATTGAAATGTATAACTTTATATTCAATTTTAGTAATCTTATTGCTGTTATATTTAACACACATTTTGAATGTGTATTATGAGTGTTTGGTATATTATATTGTTGTAATCTACAATAGGTTAAGTCTCAGGGAGCATTTAAGAAAATAAATTAAACTTTATAATTATATATTTCAAAATATCATCTGATTTTATGATATTTCATTATGTTTAATTTACTTATACTTTTATTTATATATGTGCATACATTCAAAATTCGATATTAAAAATTTGTATTAAACTGTAACACCTTTCCATTTTTTAACGGAACATTGATCAAGAAAAATGTTTAAGTTATACTTCTGAAATTTTGTGGACATATATTGAAATATAAATTAACTAATCGCATTAAAATGTATTTTAAAAATTCAATACTTGAAATATTTTGTACCCTTTTTAATATGATCCTTATAAGTTACTCCCTTTTAGAAACCTACTAAAATTTAGTGGACACAGTGTGTTTAAAGCAATATAATACTGTATTGTATATTTATTTTAAATTTCATCTCCATTTAGATTTCGATTATGTGATATAAATTTTAAGATGGATTTGTTTTCATATTTGGCTGGTAGACAAAATCCTTTCTTAAAAATTAACTATCTACAATCATCAATATAATAACTACGTACATACTCTTTTTGTTAGAGCAAAATCAAGATAATAAAAATAAATTTAAATCTAAAAGTAAAAAAAAAGGTAAAGTTAAAAATTAAAGAGTGTTGTGAATTCATAATCTGACATTTTTAAGAAATTTAATGTGATTTATTTAGTTTTATTTCTCTGTAAAGTAGAATGAAGTTTTTATAACCATAGTTAATATTTACTAAAACATTTAACAACGTCTACATTCACTTTAAAATTTGAGGATAATGAAAGCACGTAATCGGCATTTACCAGGGTCTGGTGTAATTTGCCTTCGCTAAACTTTTTACTTAGCACCTAAAGTCAAGTTACATGCAGAGCTAAAACTTTATAAATATCAAAAAATATATAGATATTTTTTAAGATTTAGTTTAATAATTAATTTTTATAGGCGAGAGAGTATATTTCTTTACTGGTGGTATTTTTAGATATTCTTGGGAAAAGTGTAAGAGCATGAATTTGAATTAAAAAGAGTGTGAGCTAATAAAATACTAAATTAAGTAGTTATATATCTAAATAACTTATCATTTATTAATATAAATTGTTATAAATTATTTGTAATTGTATATTCATTTTAATTTAGTTGAGGTTGTTTATTTATCCAGTACATCATAAAATAAAAACAGATATAATTAACAATAAGAAATGACTCTATTAGTAAAGAATATATATATATATATATATATATATATATATATATATATATATATATATATATATATATATATATATATATATATATATACATATATATATATATATATATATATATATATATATATATATATATATATATATATATATATATATATATATATATATATATATATATATAATATATATATGTAGATAGATAGATAGATAGATAGATAAACATATATATGACATAGACAACTGGTTAAGGCAAGGAAGACACATTTGATTTCATATATATAAGCTTCTTTATTGTAATCCTTCTGTCCATGGCTATGCTCATAATTTGCCACTACAAGTGTAGAAGATGTTATCAGCCTGAGTTCCCTCTCTGAACTTTTTTTTTTTTTTGTGTTGCAAAATTCCTATGTCTACTTCAGCGTCAGCTCTTTTACTCTAAATTTGTATGTCTTTCACCTATTACATTGTCATTAATGATTTCTAACTCTTTCTAATTATAACTTGCTTAATTCTTACTTCCTACATTTAAACCTGATAATATATATATATATATATATATATATATATATATATATATATATATATATATATATATATATATATATATATATATATATAAATATATATATATATATATATATATATATATATATTATATATATATATATATATGTATATGTATATGTATATGTATATGTATATGTATATGTATATGTATATGTATATGTATATATATATATATATATATATATATATGTATATATATATATATATATATATAAATATATATATATATATATATATATATAAATATATATATATATATATATATATATATATATATATATATATATATATATATATATATATATATATATATATATGACATGGACGACTGGTTAAGGCAGGGAAGACAGATTTGTTTTCATATATATATAAACTTCTTTATTGTCCATGGCCATGTTCGTTCCCCAGATATTTTGTTAAATAAAGTGCTCGATTTTACTCTTGAAAGATGAACAATTTTCATAAAAATAATATTACTCATTCACCAACACATGATTTCTTTTGTCACTTGATGTCAGGTAATAGTATGTTTGAAATAATGTTATATGAAATTCTGAATGAAAAATTAAGAAGTTAAGCAGATAAAATAACTTGTAAATCAATAATGAATTAAACTGATTTGTAATTATATAGTAAATACAATTTTCATATAAATTTAATTTTTGTAATGCTTGTTTATTCTATATAAGAACATTTTAAACTGATATGGAAATATAATTAATTGTAATGAATAACTGTAGTACGATCTAATTTATAAATAACACACTTGCATAATTTGTTAAGAAAAGCTGTGTTTTATCTCGGGAGATGAAATGTTTTGCTAAAAACTAATAATACTTACTCTTGAATGCATGGATAATGTTTTAATATCTTGCAAACATTTCATATTAGAGACAAATTTAGCTTTAATACCACAGATACATTCACATTTCGTTGAAAAATCCCGAATTTTTCAATTAATCAAAATCTTCAGTTTCCCCAAAGGTAACATTTTAGTAATTATGACTGTAACATTGAATGGTTGTTTATTCTATAAAAGGACATTTTAAACTGACATGGAAATATAATTAATAGTAAAGAGTAACTGTAGCACGATCTAATTTATAAATAACACACTTTGTCTGCATAATTTGTTAGGTAAATCTGAGTTTTATCTCGGGAGATGAAATGTTTTGCTAAAAACTAATATGACTTTCTCTTGAATGCATGAATAATGTTTTAATATCTTGCAAACATTTTATATTAAAGACAAATTTAGCTTTAATACCACAGATACATTCACATTTCGTGGAAAAATCCCGAATTTTTTAATTAATCAAAATCTTCAGTTTCTCCAAAGGTAACATTTTAGTAATTATGACTGTAACATTTTAATCGCTGTTCTAGAGTGCTCGGAATAACGCAACGCTGGTTGGTAAAAGTAACACGCTCCGTATATTAACCAAAATCTTGCCGCTGCTTAATTACAGAGGAATAATTAGTGTTTCATTTTCAAAGCTGAATCTTGCGGTAGCAAAATGAATGGCTCCAATTAGAAGTTTGAAACGGAAAAGTCTCTCAAGAGCAAAGCGAATTTTATTCCAGAAATCAGATATATATAGAAGACTTATTTCGTTAGAACAAAGCAGTGGATTCATCTCTTGAAACTTTTGTGCTGCATTCCGTGGCAATGCATATTGCAAATTAATGCATTCGTTTAAAATACGGTTGGTATTTTTAACCCGCGTTTGTATGATAAGGGATTTTTATAGTACTAAGATTAGACCTATAGTCTTTTAATTGGCATATTTACGCATTTTAAAATGTAAGATTATTATAATACTTAGTTTTTAATAAATCTTTATTTCCAACACAAATAAAATATTTCTAAATATTATAATATAATACTTTTTTTATGAATTTTAATTTATTCTAAATTAAAAGAAGCAGTATTTAAATTTATTTTCCCCACCTCAATATTTATACTTATCTATGAATATTTAAACCTTCGAGTGGCACACACCGAGGAAAAAAGTCTCCAAAAATACAGTAAAGTTTCATTGTGTCAGTGACCAAAGTGTTCTATGATTTTTACTTCACCCTTCGTCGAATAGATTGGAATACGGGAAACCTACCCTCGTTATTGTCCCTTTACTTCCGGTTATAAATAGATATATAAATAGACATTATAGATTGTTAATTTTTAATACACATAAAGCTCGTCAAGTCTCGAAGATCATCCCATAAGAAATAATGGGTTCTAAAAGTACAAATAAAAATATTCTTTAAGAGAATGATTTCTATCTTTTTTACGAAAGTCATCCAAGCTATTTAAGTGGTGCAATTAGAGATACATCTGTTACCGCAAACGAAATACTTCGAAATAGAGATTTACAAAGCTATGAAAAGCTATCAGCGTCTTTGTGCCTCAGAGAGTAGGTGTGCAGTTCCTAAACAATCGACCTGACCCTCCTACCTCAAAACTCCATAGGGGAAAACACTGGCAGAAATGTACATTACATCCATTTTCGGAACGTTTTGGAGGTCGAAAATTGTACGTGACAACCGCTTTGAAGACATAATCTGTTTGGCGGAATTGTACGTGCGAACCGCTTAGAGGGTTAAAGCCCAGTGGCGTTTGAGTTAGCGCTTCGCGTTCCCGCGCAGAAGGTCCGAGGTTCTATCCCCGGGCTGGGTATATTGACTTATCCTTTAATCCCTTCAGTAGGTAGAGAAACTGTAGGTAGAAAACTTTTATCTTACTGTTTCTTACTGTTCATGTATACAAGGTGTTTATAATTGTTTGTATTTTTATTGTTTGTATTATATTTTGTTTCAAGAGGTGTTAGTGTCATTAAACTTAAACCAATCAACCAAACGTGTAATGTAACCTTGAATAAACCTTTAATTATTAAAATACTTTCAGTCAAATAGAAACCTTGTTGTTTGTTAATAAAATAATTTAACGTATTTTAGCAATTAGGTAAAGAGAGTCTTATGGCAGAGGTTGGTGGCAAAATGCTTCCCGGCTCAATTTAAAGAATATTACGGAAAATGTTACAAAATATGTATATCACTTTCAAAGATAAGCCATTTCAACCATTCAAGCAAAAAAAAAAATTATTTAAAAGAAATTATGATTAAATACTCAAAACACCATGCGTAAGAATTTAAATTTAACTGGAAAAGAGAATTTCCCTACTGAGACTACTGATTGATCAAATCCCTACTTCCCTAGTGATTGCCATATTTTTTTTAAGGTTGTTAAGGTATCATCCATTATTTCTTGTTGTGTTTTTTTTTTCATTTCTGGTATCAGTTATACACTATTTTTACTAATTTGCCTTTTATGTCATTACAATATTACATTTATTATATATTTTTAATTAATATAAGGTACAGAAAAATTTTAGTCCTTTAAAATAGATCGTTACTTTGCCTTATATTTTAATGATAATTTCATTTTTTCTACTCTGACATGTGCATAAAATTTAGGTTTAACTTTTACATATTTAATCAATCATTAAATTAAGGAGAAAGAAAATTAAATATTTTTTATTTTAATTTACATTTTAATGAAATTTATATAAAAAGAATTTATTTAAACTACTGTAAAATGCTAAAAATATATTTCAGTATATAATATTTTGCTAGGATTTTATAATCGCTTAAGAAAAATTACTTCAACTCTAATTTGAATAAACTGTAAAGACAGAGTCTTTTCAAAATTTCCTCTCTCCATATTTTAGTTCTCAACTTCATTTGCAAACGTTTAATCTAAATTTTTACCTATGTCACTTTTTCTCTTGGCATGTGCACAGGACAATAACATTTCGAAAGAAGGTCAATCGTAGCTGTATTCTATTTTTGTTTATCATTAGTTTGATTAAAATGGATATATTTCAATAATCTTTTTCAACTTTTGATAGTTGTCAAATATTGAAGAATCTGTACCTTTTTTATATTTTAGTATGACGCAATTCAATTCTCAGGCAAAAAAAATATCAGTAACAAAGCTTATAATTGGGAAGAAATATAAAACATATTTAGCAAACGTGAGGTAATTAGATCCCGACTTGCTGCATAAGGCTGTATTACATAGTAATAACATGCATACCGAAATTTTGTGCCAGAATAAAATAGATATTTCATTCTGTTCAAATTACTAATGTTTTAAAATGTTTGTCAAATTATTATTGTAAAATATGCAATGAATATCAATATACAATATATTATTCAATTATTTTGAAATTTAAAAAATATGAACTAAAATTTTTTCTAGCTGGTTTCTTAAATTGTATTGATATGTGCTTATAAGTAAAGTGTATTATATTTAAATGCATGTATCACTGACATCTACGATAGCATTAGGTTCCTAATATAATGATAATTAAAGTAAGACAGAACTTATTTAATTACCTAAAACATGGATTAGAATTAATTCGAGAGATTTAAATAATTCAGTTTTTGTTGGTAACTGCAATTGATTCCCGAGTTACATTTCGTAATTAACACGGAGATACTCTAATTAGTGTTATTAGTGCACGACGCACTTTTAAGAAAACTACGCTGAAGTGGTTTTAGATATAAGCACGCTCTTTCTATTAAGCAAAACTTCGTGATGCTCAATTATAAAGGAATAATTAGTGTTTCCTTTTGAAAGTCAGCTCGCGCCCAGATTAAATAATGGTTCTAATTACAGTTTTCGCCAGTTAAAGTTCTAGAATATCAACTTTGTGTCCAAAGTTAAATTTAGTTCCAGACAGTTTCGGGCTGTGACTAATTTCTCCATTTAAAATGTTTTTTTTCCCTTTTTACATTTGCTGAAAGTGATGTTGCCTCAGCAAAATTTGCCGAATTTTCCTTTTAAAAAATATGTATTTATTTGCTTATTCAGATAAAGTAAATTAAAAATATACTATATTTAGGTGAAGGCAGAAAATATGAATTTATAAGTTCATATATGTAAGAAGAAAAAATTAAAATAATTTTCAAGCCGTAAATATGTACTTTAACTTAATTCTCGTTAGAAATCCCAAATATTTTTGCAATGTCTATAACACATATATGGATTAAAAGTGGATTAAAAATTACTAATGAATCAATATGAATGTTCTGATTACTTTTACGTAACCTCCATTATTTTTAACTTTTCATAAAATATTAAAAATAGCATTTAGAAAAATCATTTTCTTTTGTTGCAAAGCTAACTCCTTTAATGGATATTACATCAGAAAATGGATAGTCAATTCAGCATTTAAAATTTAAAAAAATATATATTTAAAATATAAAGATTTCAAAGACTGTCTTTTTTACGCAGAAACACACACACACAACAATATATATATATATATATATATATATATATATATATATATATATATATATATATATATATATATATATATATATATGTATATTTATATATATATGAATACATATGTATATATATATATATATATATATTTCAGAAAAATTTAGATATACTTATAAGACTAAAGTAGAAAATTGATTTAAATCATTATGAACTAAAAAACTAAAAGTTGCTTATATGGCACTGCAAGGAAAATTCTTCAAGAATTATTATTCAGTAAATAAACAAGTAAAATTCTCGTAAAACTCCCCTACAACAACAAATTTAAAAATAAATTTACCATATTAATCAGAATTTATTAATATTTCTAATTTGATCAGACAATCTAAATCAATTTAAGGGGTAGTAGATTTCCAAACCCAATTTATTTTATTTAAAATATGCATGAATCTACTTTGTATATATCTAAAGTTTTAACACATTCTTTCAGAAGTCGTTATATTCAAAATGTTCACTCCGCAATGCTTGTTACAATACAATGATCATTTTTATTTATAGAATGTTTCTGAGATTTATGAATAATACTTATTTATTACCATTTATTTTTACTATATTAATAATAATACTATATTAATAATAAAAAATATTAATATACTTGCTATATTAATATTTATTATTACTAATATAGTATTATTATACTTACTATATTAATAATAATATTTATACTTACTATATTAATAATAATAAATATTAATAATAATACTAAGAATACGTAATACTAAGAAACTATCAATTTATCTTTACCAATACATTTTTCTCAATTTGAAATTTTTGAAATATAAACATTTTGACTAACTTTTTATTTATATGATAAACGGTGCATACAAAAAATAATTCCTGATTGTTTTCGATTTATAATAATTAAAATGCAGGTAGACGGCTTCAAATATTATTATCCTGTGACATCATTTTTATTTAATACGTATTTAATGTACTTATTAGTAATATTTCATTAGGGTTTTTCAGTAATAACTTTACTTCTCAGCCAGTGATGGAAATCAAGAAACTATTTGTGTTTTTTAAAATAAATTTCACTTCTAATTTTATTGTGCTATATAACTACTAAAGTACAAGTGTTTGTTTTACCAGCAAAAACAGTATCTTCGTAAAACAGTAATATTTCTTCTTTTTATCTTTACACTTAGACTGAAAGTATCTTCAATTCAATACCTTTATAAGGATAATAATTAAGTTTAACAATGGCGCAACAACTAATATTTGAACCTTATATTTTTTGTCATTTCTCAATTTATTTATCAAAATATTTGAGAAATTATTTAAAATAAAGTTTTCCATACATTTCTGTCATTATTAGCTAATGGTTTTTTCAAAACCATTAATTGTATAAAAATCTATATATATAAAAATGAATTTGTGTGTGTCTGTCTGTCTGTCTGTCTGTACTCAATAGACTCAAAAACTATCCATCCAATCGCCGTGAAAATTTGGGAAATGTTTAGGTATATCCCTGGGAAGGTTTTTGTAAATTTTCAACGTTCGAAATTCATTCCTTCCCCCTTTTTCGAGCATTTCATGTCATTATTCCAAGCATTATTTTCCCCGGTTAAACGCAAACGATTAAGTTTTTAATTTATCGCATCATATCTAAGGGAAAGAAGCAATATTTCTAGCAATGTGACGTCATCCCAAGTAATTGTTTTAAACGCTGTTTTAAACGGTTAAAAGCAGGAGATTAAAATGTTCAATTCATCATATAATAAATAGGCGAAAATGATATTTTTCTATCATTATGACGTCATTCATTTAAATATTTCATTTATTCATTTCTTATTTTATATTATTTAAAATCGTCTGCTTAGTATCTATTCGATTTGAACTGAAATTTGAGATATAAAGTGATTCACTTTCATTTCTATGTGACGCAAATTATAGCATTTTTATATGAGAACTAATTTTAAATTTAATTCTTGGTTCATTTTTATGTTACAATGAAATGCATATCAACAATATTCTAAGTACAAAAAGTACAAATTTCAGTGACTCTCATGGCCAAATAAAACATATCATTTTATATAGTTATCTTCATATTCATATGGTTGTCGATATGAATGTGTGTTTCTGTTTCATACAAAACTATGTGGTTTGTCATAAATTTCCTTAATTTTGGAAAACATTTATTACTACCAACAAAATTAGCACTGTTGCTGTCAAAACCTGTGCTTCCTATTCTATCACGTAATATGACAAGATCTGTTAACTTTGCTAATCAACTTACAGTAGTAATACAGTAATGCAATTTAGGGTTAAGCTTATATTTTACAATAAAAAAAGTTTGAGCAAATTTAATATACGACAAATTCGATTATAAAAACTGAATAATGTTATAATACGCTTATGATAGAAATATATAAACATGCCAATGACTCGAACTGAACTGTGACGAATTTAGAGAGTTATGCACGAAAAAAAATCTTTGTTTAAAAGTAATATATTAAGCTCACCGTAGCAAAGCACGGGCACATTTGCTAGTATAATATATTTTAGCTTAAATAAATATTTTATTTAAAATACAAAACTAGTGATTAAGTTTCAAAAAATAGATTTTTATTTAAAATTACTATTATTTTGGACTGTAAAAAATGTTAGAAGTATTATAGTACTTGCATATTAAAAATCCTCAATTAATTTAAGGTTATTTTGATGAAAGAAATAAAATAATATAAAATCTAAATAATTTTCCTGTGAGATAAAACATAAAATCATTTTTTATAATTAAAAATTCTCAACTGCAGAATGAAAGTTGCAAATCCTCTAGAAAATATTTTGATTTAAAAAAGGTCATAATATTCTCAATACAAGAAGCATTTACTCTCTCGTTTCTATACATTAGAATTTTAAATCACTCTCATGATTAATTTTTAATGTTAGTATACTGATTGCCTTTGCACTGTGATCTGTTAATTGAATTAAAATTTGAAAAATTGTGAAAATCTTTTGGATTCCTAATTAAATCCCCAGCAGCGAGCATTAATTATAAGAGCTTTTACCTGTTTTTATGTATATTTCAGATCTACTTTAATGAAAAATGGCATTTTTGTTTTTGATTTACATTATAACTTCATTAGATTCTTCATAAAAATGCATTTCGTTCTCATAGGAAGTGAATTTTTTGACAGGTGAAGGAATAAATATCAGCGACATGTATTTTAAATTAATTTTTTCGTAATAAATTATGTTTGGAAAACAATGTATAATGTATTAGTAAAATAGCTTCGATTTTGTAGAAAAACACAAGTTGGATAATAACAAATTGATTGTTTTCAAAACTTTAAATTACAAATTATTATACACAGAAAATAAAATATGTAAAATGAGTGATTTTTACAATTAATAATTATAAGAATCGTATAATTATATATATTAAGGCTAATAATTCTGAGAAAATAGAGACTGGACCCCATCTGGATAATTTAATATGTGACATTGTTAATTTAAGTATTTTTCCTAAACTTGTTTATAATTATATTCGTATTATTATATTTCTATTATTATATCCGTAATATTATATTTCTATTATTATATTCGTATAATTATATTTGTACAATTATTAAGCACAGAAAAAAATATGCAAGATGAGTGATTGTGACAACTAATAATTATAAAAATACAGGTAATAATCGTATAAATATATATATTAAAACTAATAATTTTGACAAACAAGAGACTGGACCCGATCTGGATAACTTAATGTGTGGCATTGTTAACTTAAGTATTTTTCCTAAACTTGTTTATAATTATATTCGTTTATTATATTTCTATTATTATATTCGTATTATTATATTCGTATAATTATATTCGTATAATTATATTTCTATTATTATACTTGTATTATTTTATTTCTATTATCATATTCGTATTATTATATTCGTATAATTATACTCTTATAATTAAATTCGTATTATTATATTCGTATTATTATATTCGTATAATTATACTCGTACAATTATATTTCACATGAAAGATAGTAGAACCTCAAGAATTTAAAAAATGGGATCAGATCGGACTAGGACATTCTATAGAATGTTTATAAAAGTGAGTCATAAAATCTAAGTACATTTTTAAACACTTCACATGAAATATGATATAGCTTCATTAGTTGGATATAAATGGAACTAGATTCAAACGGGATAATCGAAAACCTAAGTTAGTTCATTTTAGATGTCATAAAACTTGTTAAACTCTCACAAAAGTTAAATAATTTGTAAAGTTGCAAAGTATGGTATAAGGAACAAGAAAAAAATATTGAAATATATAAGTAATCTATTCATATAAAACATATGGATATAAAAGTAATACAATTTATAGTAGTTTTTCCCGTACTAAATATACAGACGCTATAAATTTTAAATTAATTATTTAATAAAAAGTGATATTCAAATACGTTTAATGAATGTGGTTCATTACCTCAGTGCTTTAAGTAGTCAATTTTTATTCTTTATTTTGATATTTTATTACCTTACTTTATATTTTTTGTGATTTCTCAATTTATTTTATAAAAATCTTTGGTAAAATATTTAATTAAAATATTTCATACATTTCTATCATTATTAGCTTAAGGTTTTCTCAAATCCATTAATCACATAAAAATGTTTTATATTTTAGCTTAAGTAAATATTTTATTTAAAATAGAAAACTAGTGATTACGTTTCAAATAACAGATTTATATTTTAAATTTCTATTATTTTAGACTGTAAAAAAATGTTAGAAATATTATAGTACTTGCATAATGAAAATCCTCAATTAATATAAGGTTATTTTGATGAAAGTAATAACATAATATAAAATCCAAATACTTTTCCTGTGAGATAAAACACAAAATCATTTTTTATAATTAAAAATTCTCAATTGCAAGAATGAAAGTTGCAAATCCTCTAGAAAACATTTTAATTTAAAAATGTCATAATATTCACAATACTGAAAGCATTTACTCTCCCGTTTCTATGCATTAGAATTTTAAATCACTCTTATGATTAATTTTTAATGTTAGTATACTGATTGCCTTTGCACTGTGATTTGCTAATTGAATTAAAATTTGAAAAATTGTGAAAATCGTTTGGATTCCTAATTAAATCCCCAGCAGCGAGCATGTAATTATAAGAGCTTTTACCTGTTTTTATGTTATTTCAAATGTACTGGAATGAAAAATGGCATTTTTGTTTTTGATTTACTTTATAACTTCATTAGATGCTTCATAAAACTGGATTTCGGTCTCATACAAAGTGAATTTTTTGACAGATGGAGGAATAAATATCAGCAACATGCATTTTAAATTAATTTTTTTTTCGTAATAAAGTATATTTTGACAACAATTTATAATGTATTAGCAAAATAGCTTCGATTTTGTCGAAAAACACAACTTTGATAATCACAAATTTATTGTTTTCCAAAACTTTACAAATTATTAAGCACAGAAAATAAAATATGCAAGATGAGTGATTTTACAATTAATAATTATAAGAATACAGGTACTAATCGTATAATTATATATATTAACACTAATAATTCTGACAAAATAGAGACTGGACCCGATCTGGTTAGTTTAATGTGTGACATTTTTAATTTAAGTAATTTTCCTAAACTTGTATAAAATTATATTCGTATCATTAGATTTCTATTATTATATTCGTATTATTATATTTGTATTATTATATTCGTATTATTATATTTCTATTATTATATTCGTATTATTATATTTGTATAATTATGTTCGTATAATTATATTTGTATTATTATATTCGTATAATTATATTCGTATTATTATATTCGTATAATTACATACGTATTATTATATTCGTATAATTATATTCGTATTATAGTATTCGTATTATTATATTCGGTTTATTATATTCGTATAATTATATTTGTATTATTATATTCGTATTATTATATTCATATTATTATATTCGTATAATTATATTCGTATAATTATATTTCACATGAAAGATAGTAGAACCTCGAGAATCCAAAAGAGAGATCAAATCGGGCTGAGACATTCTATAGAGTGTTTATAAAAATGAATCATAAAATTTAGTTTTAAATACTTCACATGAAATATGACGTAACTTTATACCGGGACATTAATGACACTAGATTAAAGCCGGTTAATCGAAAACCTATGTTAGTTCATGTTATATGTCATAAAACTTTTTAAGCTTTCTTAAAAAGTTAAGTAATTTGTAAAGTTGCATAGTATGGTATATTTAAACATTGAAATATATAAGTAAAACATATGTAACATAAAAGGAATACAATTTATAGTAGTGTTCCCATACTAAATATAAACACACTATTAAATTTGAGTTAATTATTTTTTAAAAAATTCATCGAAATACTTTTTTATGAATGTGGTTCATCAACTCAATTCTTTAAATAGTTATTTTTAATTCTTTAGTTAAGTATTTTATTGCCTTGATATTTTGTATAATAATATATATACTCATTTTATAAAGACGGTGAAAATTAAATATATAAAAACTATTATTTATTGTCTTTATCCATTTAAATAAAATTGTACTTTATGACATTAAAACTATTAAGATTTGGATACTGACAGATTTCGTTTGCAAAATATAGATAAAAGGGGAGATAAATATTGAACTTTATTTTTTTATGCTAAAAAGGGCTAATTGTCGTATCCCAAAATAAATTGTTACTTTTATAATGAAGCACAAACACAACTGCCTCAGTGCAAAGTGATTCATACATTATAGATTTTAGTAATTTTATCTTTAATTTAATAGTGTAAATTATTATAGTTTTCAGATTTTGATACTTAAAAATTAGGATTTATCGTCTGTTAATTCCTTAGATAATATTATTATCTTTAAAGTATTAAACTATTTAAGATTCTGATATTTAACAAATATAAGTAACAAAATGCGGATTAAAAAAAAGAAATGTTAAGGGTTAAATGTATTTTTAAAGGAAGAACATTTATCACAAACTCAATTGTTACATCTATAATGAAACAAAAACATAATGGCATCAATAAAAATATAGCATACACATTGTATTCTTTATCCGGTTTGTCTTTAAATTATATTATTTGTTTTAATTTCAAGAACGTAGCTAAATATAGGATAAAAAATATGATTTATGATCTATTAATCTCTTTAAATATTATTTTTTAACATATAAATAGTTATGATTATTAGTGACAAATATAATTTGTAAAATATGGAGTTAACAAAGAAAAAAGTTAAACTTTTATTTTCATTGTTGAAAGGGGAACATTGTCTTATCCTTCACTTAATTGCTACATCACTAATGAAGCAAAAACACAATGGCAGCAGAAAAAAAAATAAATCATATATGGCTTGAGTGCAATTAGTGGTCTTTTCTTTAAGACTTCCCAAGGGCCAACATTGATCATAACGAAGCATCGTTATTATTGAAGCCAGACAGGCAGACAACTTGAAGAAAGATGAATCTCTCCTCACAGCGCCAAAATGGGTTAATTGCAAGTCTGCCAAAGATGCTTAAATTATGTCATAATGTTACGCACGGAAAAGATCAGCTTGTTATAGTCATTTGCATACTATGCGCGATGTATTTGTTGCTCTTCATTCAAAGTTTCGGAATCAAAGCTAATGGATTTGAAACAAATGATGCCCATTAATGATTATCGAAAAAATATTTTTTTCATCATGCTTCCTTATTTGAGGCCATTTGTCATTATTTAAAGACATTTAATATAATAGTACAAAGAATACATATATTTTCTATACATATATTCTGGTAAAACATTTTTTGTTAATTTTAATGGCAATACTTAAAAGTCTGAAGTTATTATAAATGTTGTGAAATGGATGGATATTTTATAATTTTTCTAGGATTAACATGAATTTTATTTATGCGCAGTTGCATTAACTGAAATCAGGTCAAATAATTATATCTATTACTTAACTTTAAAGAACTTGAACTTTTTAAAATTTAATATCACATATATATATATATACATATATATATATATATATATATATATATATATATATATATATATATATATATATATATATATATATATATATATATATATATATATATATATATATATATATATATATATATATATATATATATATATATATATATATATATATATATATACATATATGTATATATATATATATATATATATATATATATATATATATATATATATATATATATATATATATATATATATATATATATATATATATATATATACATATATATATATATGTATATATATATATATATATATATATATATATATATATATATATGTATATATATATATATATATATATATATATATATATATATATATATATATATATATATATATATATATATACATATTATAATAGCTAAAATATATTTTAATGAATTAACATTTCTCCTCTAACCATCCGTGTTCATGAAAAAGATATTTTGCTCTTCGATTTATTAACCTACAGTAATGTTCTAATTTTATGCAATTTATGGTATTTTGGATAAAGCAGTTGCAGTATATTAAATTTACAATTAGTACTTTTTTTAATAGATTAATTTCTTGGTCAGTTCATATCTTTCTTAGTTTCCTGTGTTCCTTACCTTTGAATGGAGTACTCTAGTAAAGGTTTAATAGCAAAATAAATGTAATCGATCTCTAAAGCAAGATTTACTGATATTTTAACATGAGCAAAAAAATGAGGTCTGCTTTTATTGCTTAATTCACACGTTTTAAATGCTGTCTTCAATGCATTTAAATAAATAGATTTTAAAAATGTAATACATATTAAAACTATTCATAGAATACACATTTTTAAAAATGTGCATTCTATGTAAAAATTAATAATATTAATGCTTCGTTTTAACATCTGATTTTGTAGATTGTATTTTTTTTCAAGTAAGGCAGTTTTATTGTCTAGAAAAAAAAACAAATTTTAAACCTTTTTCTCAACAACCTGGATTGAAAAACACTTTCCAGCTGTTACAGCAAGTCATTTCTAATGTATCAACAATAATTAAATAAAAAGAAAACACATAAAAATTTATTCTCCAAAAAGTGTGTTTTTACAAACATATAAAATTTTATTTGTTATGTTTGTCGTCACATGGCATATCATGAATGATGGTTGCCATTGTCTCAAGAGATTGGACTTCTAAAAGCAAGTTCTCGTAATTTTGAATTATGCACCAATTAATAGACGAGGCTAGACTTTGGCTTTCCTAGGCTTGGGCTACCACTTACAAAGCTATCGTTTAGGATCATGAAGGACTTTGCTATCCCGTAAATCTTTTACGTGCTCCATACGTCGTAATGGAACACGGCGATTGTTTGGCCATCACGAGCCTCGATCCCTTAACTATTCCGCTTAGACATTGTTGTCTACTCCCACTTATTTCTTATAAATATTGCAAATTATTCAGTATGAAGTTTGTATTCTAATAAAGAATTTAAAAATCTTATTCAGACATATTCAGAAATTTACAAAAAATTTGGATGTCCAAATTTTTTGTAAATTTTTAATAAATCCAATGATTTTATCAGTATTTATGTGCCTGTGATGAAATGATAAATGAAATATTTATATGGAAATTAATTTCAGTATAACTATTTGTCAGAAGATTTATGATCAAATTTGGATAGTTTCAGAGTTTTAGTATAGCCATACTTTTAAATATTAAGCTTTTAAATCTCACGGATTAAAGCTTCAAATTTGGGTATGATGTAGAACTGCAACACAGTGATACAAAAGGAAATTGCAATTGCAATTTTTTAAAATAAAACTTAAAATTCATGAATAAATCAAATGTTTGTAACATTTTTGAATAAATATGTAAAAGAGAATTTGAACATGAAATAGTTTATTACTAAAAATTAATTTGTTTTTACAACAATTTATCAAAAATTTAAACTATTTAGTCGTATTCTTATGCTTCTTTCCTTGATATTTATCAAGGTTATATTTCAGCAATTATGTCATTTTTTGTTATTTCTCTAGAAAGGAATCTGGTAGAAATTAATTTTAGCCTGTTACGTTATCATCCATCCTCTAAGAAAAACGATCAAATTGTGACAAATAAAAGAAATTTTGTATGCAAAATATATTGATACCGTCAGATGGGACACATAGGATGCTTTAGTACAGTTGATAAATAGGTGACTTAACGTACTGTTCAGTTATTTTTCAACTAGGGAAGAAAAAATTTAGCATATTTATCAAGGTGGCGTCTCTCATAGTTTGAGTTCTTCGAAAAGCGTTTGGGGAAGATAAATAGAAACTAAGTTATGATATTTGTCAAGAGACAATATTTCAGAACTAACCTATAATTTTCCCACTACAAAGAAACCGGAAGAATATTTTTATGATACGGAAAACTTCTTGAAAGATAATGCACCAAAAAGTTGCAAAAAATCTTATAATATTTATAGATTAATAATATACTATATTTTAATGAAGATGGTGGGATGTGTTTTCCAGAAATTGCATATCAATTCCCTTAATTCATTTGCAGGTACAAAATTAGAAATTTTCAATGCTGAAATTGAGTAATTTATAGGAATATGTATGTATGTGTGTATGTATATATGTGTATATATGTGTGTGTTCATGTATATATATAATATATACACGTACATATTATTTATATCTATATCTAGAGATAGATAGATAGATATGCATATATGCCTGTGTATGTATGCGTTTATAAATCGAACACTACTTTTTATGTAGAAGCGTACCTTTTCAATATGCTTTATTTATCGAGAGAAGATTATTCCTTTACTCCCGTCATACAATTGAATCCTGATGCTTCTATCTTTCACAGCTTTTGGAATATCATCGTTGTTTGAAACATTTTCTTCGTTTTCTGCTTTGTTTCAGGAAAGTTAAATTTGGAAAAAGCCAATCAGACCAACTCTTGGTGGTTGACAATCGGGGAACACAGTAAGTAGACAGTTGTTTTACGGTATCAGCTGTGTGACAATGTACACAGCTCCTGACATTGTCTTACATTTTCAATGTCTTGCTTTATCGGAGGGATATATATATCTGTACCTTCTCTCAGATTTTCGACGTGTCTGGGACATTAACTCCAGTCTGAATGGAATGGAATTGATGTGTCCATTTTAACGTTTCATGTATCAAGAGCTTTCAAGACTGGGATAGAATGGACAGACTTTTTCAAGACTGGGATAAACTACTGCAAATTATACTATCAATAATCTTGATTTTATTGAATAGACTTGTTATCAGTATTATTGAAAACATTTTAAGAATATAATGTTCAAAGTTCTTCCAGAATGCTTTTCATATAGCAAATTAACTTCTTGTAAATTATAGCCTAGAATAATTATAATGTTAAATTAATATTCAAAATTAAGGTATATGAAGGTAAATTTTAACGGAATTTCGGAAATGGAATCGACTCTAATAATGAACGTGACACAAGATCTTTGTGAAATTTTAATCCGAAGGAGATTCCTCAGTTTTATATAAACGTGTCCTTCACAGGAATGTCACAATTTTTAAATGAGGAAACTGCAAGACTGATAGTGTCACAAGCACTTAAATCTTTCTTTTTCTTTTAACCCATCCACCCTCCTCACCTTTTTCCCTTTCAAAACAGTCACCCTTTTCGTAAATTCCAGACGGAACTTACCGTACCATATTAGAGTTGCCGGTTTAAAAGTTGTCAGGCTACTTTTAAGTTATTTTCCCTGCAAGGTAAAGGAGTTCCGTTATTCAAAATTAGTTTCTTTCATTTATTATCGCTTTGCAATATTTTTATTTCCTCAAAAGTGTGTTATGCGAGTTCGAACGAGAAGGGGTCGACAGGTCCGTTTTCGAACAGGAATTCGCTGTCGAACCCCCGTCGACACGTCCGTTCAGTGGGTTAAGTTAATATCTCTATTATTTTATTACCCCCAAATATAGAATTGTTTTTAGCTGTATGGCAGTCATAGCAACATATTTTGATCGGTACTAAACACAACTGGTAAACATTGTCCTATTAATAATATAGTAAAACGTATTAAAAATATAGTTGAAAATTAGAAAGATATGATTAGATGTTGTATAAATTAGATATAATTATATTAGAAAATATTAGAAAGATAGTTGAAGAAATGGTAATAAGTCGAGGAAATAGAGGATATGCCTGTTAATGCAATAACTTTAAAGAGTATATAATTGTTGTAGCGATAAATTGCCTAAATCTGAGCCACTTAGATGCATAAAAATTAATAAAACTGAAAAACAATCTTTTATTAAGCATCATTTATTCTCGAATAGTATTAGTAAATACATAAATATGGAAAAAATATCAAAACTTTAGAAATTTTATATTCTTTTTTCTCTTGACCCTCAAATATGTGACAATAATTTGTATATCCTTTCCATTAGAAATAATTTTAAAAATATGATTATCAGATTACACCCAATACGTCATATCAGAAATTGTACTTTGCAATTTTTTTTGCAAAAATGCTTAGATACATATAATATGTTTTGAAAAAACTCTAATATCTTATCTAAGAAATACCTTTTAAATATCAAAATATATTTCGCTGCAAGGTAGTCGTAGCAACGTATTTTGATCGGTACTCAAGACAACGGCTAAAAATTGCCCTATTAATAATACATGAATACGTATTAGTAATATGATTTATGAAGAAATGCTAATATGTCGAGGAAATGTCTGTTAATGCAGTAACATTGAAAAGTATATAATTGCTATTGTGATAAATCGTCTAAAGCTTTGGGACATTTGAATGCATAAATTGTTATAAAGCTAAAAAAATAATATTTAATT
The DNA here is from genome assembly GCA_032207245.1 of Pardosa pseudoannulata. Lineage (NCBI taxonomy): Eukaryota > Metazoa > Arthropoda > Arachnida > Araneae > Lycosidae > Pardosa > Pardosa pseudoannulata. Next base: position 157,885,832 of record CM063498.1, on the reverse strand, counting down.
AATTACCATGTATTCATAAATAGTGGTCATGGGAACATGAATATAGAAAATGAATATCAAAACTTTATAACGGATATTTGAAAAAAAGTGTTAAAAGTTTTTTTTTATTTTATAACCAATCTAAAGTCAATCAAAATAAACTTTTTACATTGTAGCAAGCGAAGCTGAAAGTCACTAGTGTTATTCTATTATCAGCATATAGCCCGTCATATGACGGGATCATTAAAAGTTTTAATTTTCCAGAACTGTAAAATACTGTATGAGGCAGGTAAAAAAATGAATTGTTTTTTGGCTGAGTATGATTTGGTTCACTCTGAAGAATTTATTTATCTTTATACTCCTCTAAAGTCTCCCGATACTGTGAATGCAGTTTAGAATCACGTTGAACTCATTTAGAAATATAATTCAAAGTTTTCTTAGCTACGTTGAAAATATCATTAAGTTATTCCCAAATGTTTGCCACAGTAATTAATGGAATTAAAAGAATGAAACTATCATTTACATTACACCCTGTAGGTAGATAGAATTTGTTGTTAATACCGGTGATTAAATTTCCATTGCAACAAAAAATAATCGATGATTAAAATTAAAATTATCACATATGTGCCTAATGAATTATTTAAGCCAAATATAAAAAAAATATTTACATAATATCTAAATTCAGCTATAAAATATATGAAAATCATGCAGATGATATTTGAATTATTTAAAAAAATATTCAAATGTTATTCTTAAACATTTATTATCTGATAAATTGATAAATTTAATTACTTGCTCTTACCCGAGGAAAACAGTTCTTCAGATAACGACAATAAATGCTAGAAAAGGGGGTAATTGGTGGATTTCGAATGTTGCTAACTCATCAAAAACCCAATATAGATGCCTGTGTCTAATCCAGGTACAACCATTTCATAAATTCGAGGACAGACGGAAAGATAACTTAGACTATTATTATATATGGGATGGAAAAATATGTTGCGTTTTTTAGCAAATACATATTTTATTTGCTTAGAAAATTATTTTAATTTTAAAGAACATAATTGTAAATGAGAAACACGTTTACTTAAACAGGTGTTTCAAGTAATATAACAAGAAAATAATAGCAACAGACGTTTACCTCGTCAGTTCTAAATGATATGGATAAAATTGCAGTATAACAGAAGAATCACAAGGGGCTAGTGCGTCTTTCTTACTTAGAGATCTACTGAAAGTGTCTTGTAAGTTCGTTACCAATATATAAATTGTCTCGTGCATGCAAGTACTAGTGGCACACAAAGAAAAGTCAAGTTTAAGAAATAACACCGTTTATTAAATGCTAAGCTACCTAGCTCGTACTCAAACAACAACTGCCGCTTCCAGTTTTAACAGATACTTTTATATTGTAACTGAACATTCTAGATGTATTTTAATGGAACAGAAAATTTGCATAATTTAGAAGTCTAAATAAATTCTATAACTCATAAATTTACTATTACAAAAGGTATATCTACTGAATTTTTGTGAAATATCAATGTGTGTATATATGTGTATATATATATATATATATGTATGTATGTATGTATATATATATGTATGTATATATATATATATATATATATATATATATATATATATATATATATATATATATATATATATATATATATATATATATATATATATATATATATATATATATATATATATATATATATATATATATATATATATATATATTATATATATATATATATATATATATATATATATATATATATATATATATATATATATATATATATATATTATATATATATATATATATATATATATATATATATATATATATATATATATATATATATATATATATTATATATATATATATATATATATATATTATATATATATATATATATGTATATATATATATATATATATATATATATATATATATATATATATATATATATATATATATATATATATATATATATATATATATATATATATATATATATATATATATATGTATATATATATATGTATATATATAATATATATATATCTATATATGTATATATATATATATATATATATATATATATATATATATATATATATATATATATATATATATATATATATATATATATATATATATATATATATATATATATATATATATATATATATATATATATATATATATATATATATATATATATATATATATATATATATATATATATATATATATATATATATATATATATATATATATATATATATATATATATATATATATATATATATATATATATATATATATATATATATATATATATATATATATATATTTATATATATATATATATATATATATATATATATATATATATATATATATATATATATATATATATATATATATATATATATATATATATATATATATATATATATACATATATATATATTATACATATTTATATTTCACAAAATTTCAGTAGATATACCTTCTGTAATTTTATGAGTAAGGTTTGAAAAATTCTAAAATGTGAGTTCAAATTTTTAAATTATAACTGTATACTTAAAATGCTTGGAGATTTTTTATAAAAATCTCTCATTATCCTTAATCAAAGAATTGAATATGTTATAAAATCATCGTTCTGAGAAAAGAAGGAGTATATCAGCTCAATGAAGGAGTATTCGAGTATTCATTGAACTGTTTCTAAAAAAAGACAGCGTTAATGTTTTAATTATATTATTTATTTCCTTTATTAATTCAAGTTATCACTAAAGAATATCTTTAAAAATACATTTTAATTTTTGAATCTTGTATTTTAATGTATTACAAAGTATTATGGATTATACTTTATGATTTTATTAATATGGTATAATGCTACAGCACATGATACTGGATTTTGTAAGCTTCAAATCTATTTTCATTCTTATTCATAATACTACAGTTCTATTAAATTCTTCGTATTATTTCATATATGTTACTCAAATAATTAAGTTTTATAATATAGCATTATAAATTAATGAAGAACTTATTAATTCATAAATATTTAGAAATACATAATCACCATGTATTGTTCTTTGAATATTTTTGGTGTTATATCAAACGCTATTTTTATTAAGATTTTGAAAATTTCCTTTATTTATTTTATATTTTAAAATACAGCAATAAAATCTGATAAAATTAATTTAAAGCATTTTCTTGAATAATTTATATCATTAATATGTGATATAATTTTAAGAAGAATGATTTTTTATAAAACATACATTAAAATGCATTACAGGTCTTTTATAGGAGTGTAACCTTTCCTCATTATATTTTATAATTTTTGTTGCACTGTAAAAAGCTACCTATTCCATACTAGGGGTAATTTTCTTTCGTATGGGGAAAATGAGGATAAAAAGTAAAGGAGAAATGCAGACAATTTATATCACATCAAAAAATAATTTCTAACAGTACTATAAACATCAAACTTTAAATCCCTAAAGTAGAAATAAATAAAATATTTATTTTCCAAATGTAATTTAGAACATTTTATGAGCTAAATCGCTTCCTAAGAACTTAACCATTTTAACTATACTCTACCCTCAAATAAACCCGAGCTATTACAGGAGAGATTTATTACACATATAAAACATACTTTATAAAACGAAAAAAAGTAAAATTCTCTGAAGACTTAATAAAAGACTAAACATTTAGCAAACTATATATTTTATACATTACATTTCACGACTCACCCAGCTTCTTTTCAATTCAGTCTCTTGATCATCAAATCAGTAGACGGCAAATAATTTTCTGTCTAAAAAACCCCTCCAAATTCTCGAAGTGTCTGAGCGAAATAAATTACTTTTACCCCTATTTTATTGTTAAATCATATTTTTTTAATTTAGTAGGAAATAAAAGATTTTATTCAAGTTAATTTTTTAGTTCCCAAATTTTCATCATATTATTTGTTACTCAGGTAAAGGATATCTATGTATATGATATTTAACACTGCTTGTGATACATATTTCTATTTTAATAGATTTATAGAATTAGTCTTTATAATGTTTCAATTTTACTCTTCTGAACAAAATCAATACAGATAGCAGAATATACTCTGAATAGATTTTCCCCAATCGAGAAAAATTTCAACGTGCCTATGGCCAAAGTGAAGGACTGACTCTAATGTTTTTGACATCAAAGGTTGCATAACAAAACTAACTTGAGTATAATGTAAACGTTGGTGCATTAACAATGATTTTAAACAGAAATAAGATACTTATATAAGTCTATTTTTTATCTTTTGTGATAAATAAAATTCAGTATAATACACAGGAGTAGGGACTTATGAAAGAATCTGTCTGATAAAACTGGACTGAATATATGATGTAATTTCATGTTGGACGTATTTTAAGAAATGATTTAAAATTTTAAAAAAATATTAGGAAGACGAATTTGTTATTTCTAACCATTAATCTGTATGGAAATGTTTATATAGAAATGATATATAGAAAGGTTTTTAAGCTATGCATGACTAAATTTTTAATGCATGCTACTTCACAGATTTCTGTAAATGTGAATTTCAGGTTCTGTTGAAAATTGTTAGCATAAACAATATCTTTTGCAAAGATTACAACTGTATTTTTTTTGTTATCTTCTAATGAGTTCTATGACAGATAAGATGTCTATTGAAAGAAACGTTGAACAGTACTTCTGAATTTAAGTAAAGTGTTAGATACTTTGAGAGAATATGCAAAAGATATTCTTTGTTTACAAAGACACGTTGATAAACTCAAAAAAACTTTTATGAAGGTTTACGAAAATAGAGTGTGGAATGCATGATCATGCTAATGATTCTTGCTATCTGTGTTTGATATTCAGTATTACAAAGGATATATTAACTGTATAATACTGCTGAGTGAAATGATCCAAATTATTTTTATCACCCTAAATGCTGTGCATATCAGATTTTCTCCTTTCAAAAATAGTCTATTTTGTAGGCATTTATTTTGTAAACAACACAATTCTGATTTTCATCAGCTATAAAAAGTATCAAAAAGGCATCTCAGGAGTAGATCTGTGTCTAAACTAATTATGGTATAAACCGAACATGCAGGATGGTTTTATAAAATACCTGATGTCTCTATGATAACATACTTTATGCTTATTTACTTTTAAATAGTATATAACTGTAAATACAAATAAAAAAAATACAGTAAATATCAAGCTTATATTTTAGTTATTGCTGATACATTATTTAGTGTAGTTATCAGAGGTGAGTGTAATGTTTATGCCATTAAAATTAGGTTTTAATTAAAAGTATTTTTAAATCTAAAATCTCTAGAAATATTTTTTTATTTTTGTTTATAGAGAGTCTGAAACACCGTCGTATTCTTATTTTTAATAATATTACCTAACTCATTCATGATGTAAAAATAGTTGTATTTTTGATACTGAAATACAGATACAATTAGAAGAATATTGCAAATGGATACAATTGGATAAAGTTAGCAGAATCATACATTGGACGTTTTTGAATCTTTCATAAAGTAAGATACACAGAAATAGCAGATCTGTTGGACTATGATTCGAGTACATTTTTCAAATGCTGAGAGCTACAACAGTCTTAAATGCCTTCACTAGACTTATAGCAATATAGTCTCACGTTCATGCCTCGTTCTGAATTTTGCATAGCAAGAAGTTGGGTTTGATTTAATTTATTTACAACTTTTCACTTTTTAAAATCATTTACAATACTAATTATTATATTTTTTATTATAAAACTATACATTTATTATGTCACATGTCAACTAAATGTCATGTGTCCTACTTGAGTAACATATTCCTATGTAAATAAATATCTGCTGTTCTATTATAGGTAGATATATATATATATATATATATATATATATATATATATATATATATATATATATATATATATATATATATCTTCCTATGTAAATAAATATCTGCTGCTGTTTTGTGCAACGACACTCCTTCATGCCTATGTAGGGTGTAATTGTGAAAAATATAAAAGATTCCAGTTAATTAAAACTATAAGTTATCAACAAAAATTGAAATATTAATTCTTGAAATAAAAATGTAGTATTTGTGAACTTAAAAAACAATGATTTTATCTATATTAAACATGTTCAAGCTTGCAATGAACATATTTAATATTAGGAGCAATAAGTGCAACAACACTTCTTCATGCCTATGTAGGGTGTAATTGTAAAAAATATAATAGATTTTAGTTAAATGAAACTATAAGATATCAACAAAAATATTTCTTGAAATAAATATAAATATTTCTTGAAATAAAAATGTAGTTTTTGTTGACTTAAAAAACAATGCTTTTATCTATATTAAACATATTCAAGCTTGCAATGAAAATATTTAATATAAGGGGCAATATTATTTTTTAATTTACAGTATAATATATATATATATATATATATATATATATATATATATATATATATATATATATATATTATATATATATATATATATATATATATATATATATATATATATATATATATATATATATATATATATATATATATATGTATATATATATATATATATATATATATATATACATACATATATATACATATATATATATATATATACATATATATATATACATATATATATATATATATATATATATATATATATATATATATATATATATATATATATATATATATATATATATATATATATATATATATATAATATATATATATATATATACATATATATATATATATATATATATATATATATATATATATATATATATATATATATATATATATATATATATATATATATATATATATATATATATATATATATATATATATTATATTATATTATATATATTTTATATATTATATATATATAACGTATATATTAAAACATATATATATATACAAGCGCTAACTATATACTCTCATCATATACTATATAATATATATACAGAGAGAATTATATATAAGAAAAACTTTAAGATATACTATATATATATATATATTTTATTTTATTTTGATATATATGTACTTCCGCTTGAGGCAGTATTTCGAAGTAGAAACCCCTGAGCCCTAACATTTGGCAAATTGCCCTAAACTTACCTATTTTATGACCATTTTATGTACGAAAAAAATGTATGAAAAGTTGGGGTTTTTTTACTATCAGACAATAAGGCCATGGAGTTTGATAAATTAAACTTTTTAAAACAGCAATGAAATAGTTTAGAACTGTTTGCAGTAAAGGTGCTTCTGTTAAGAGTATTAAGAAATGATAACGTAAGGCTTTCTTGCGAGATGTTTAGTTAGTATAGAAGAAACATACATTTAAAAAATAAAAACCTATGTAAAGATATAATTTTTTGTTGTTTTACATAAGACATCAATATATGGTGTTTATTCAGTTTTTTTTAATTAATGTTTTCGCAGAATTTGTTTTATATAGTATTTGTAAAGATTAGTACAATATGAGTAGAAGAGATAAAGTGTAGATGATTCTATTACTTTTAAAAATTTACAGTGCACAAAATCTAGATAGTATGAGAATAATTTTGTACAATTTAAAATCATCCTATTTTTACATTACTATAATATATTATTATTGTTATTTTCAGTGCACCATCATAGCACTGATGCACTCTGCTTTCACCACAACCAATCTGCAGATATATGTACCTATTTGGTTATGGTAACAACTTATAAATATCCAACATTAGTCTCTACGACAACAACAACAACAAAAAAATAAAAATTGAACCCTCATAATTTAGACACAAAGACCTTCAGGCTTGGACTCCCACTTCCAAAGGTATTGTAATAAAAAATTTAAGGACAATTGAAATACGAATGTGCTCCAGCCTCCATTAATTAACATGATGAATCTTTAACGCTCTAGAGCATCGAAATAGCAACTACGGTTATGATATGGATGCCTTTACAAGATTTTTTCTAAATTGTGAAATTAATAATTTTATGTACTATAAAATATTATAAGTAATAATTTGAAATTTTTTCAACTGCTGCAGTTTGATTTTTAAAGTTATACATGTGTTTATATTTGAATTCTATATACTTCCAATCTTAATTAAATGTTTGTTTTAACACATTGTATGCGAGACGCTTAGTAGTACATTTTTTGACGATTGATACTTGAACGCGGATCACGTACTAGTACGGGTTAGTGTAACAATATAGCGTAAGCAGAGACTGTTTTACGAATATTTTAGCAGTTACTTGATGCTATATTTCCTGACCCTCAGCCTTTCAGTATGGAATCAAAAACAACGTTTCTTGTATTAGCTAAAATAACAAAATACAACACAAAGGTATGCAAAGATGTTAACACATTGTATGCGTTACACGTACTAGTACGTTTTCTTGCGATTTATACTTAAGCGCGAGATACATACTAGTACGTTTTCTGGTATTGATACTTGAACGTGGGTCACGTACTAGTACGGGTTAGTGTAACAAAATAGTTTGTTTGTGGGTACAAAAATAAATGTATACACAGGAAAGCGAAGCCGAAGGTTCTTGTCTACTGCATAGATTCTGGAAACATTTAGACAAATAAAAACTAATTTTTACATTACTCATTTTATGATTTCTCTTTTCATTTTTTTATAATGTAACTATATACTACTATTTCTATTTTAGTTTTCGTATTTAAGATAATATTATAAATTTATCCACTAAAAATATATTTTTTGTTTACAAAAATCATATAGTTGATATTTATATATTTCTATTTATATATTGGTTTATATATTTCAATATAAAATACGAAAAGTTGGTTAAAAATTAAATAATTTTCGATCTATTGAGATATAACTGAATAACTAAATTTATGCGAAAAATGCCCGATCCCTGCAATGTGTTAATATTTAAATTAAAAGAGAACCCAAATTTAAATATCTAACATAGTCATTTTTTATAGTATAAGGTTTTACATATTTAGTACATTTATGTTACATTTCAAACAGGCAATAAATGTGTTATATAATATGATTTATAATAAAAGCTATTGTGTACTCTATTGCCAAAATAAGAAAGGTAAATAGTTCTTCCTCTTCCCATTTTAAAAAATATGATGTATTGCCTCAACTCTTCATATTGTGATACCAATACAATTTCGCCTGAAAATAAAACACATTTCTACGTAAGAGACATGGCTTGAAAAAAAATCAAATATACGATACCTCTCTACAGTAGCAGCTGTCAACCACGCATATAGAAGAGTTTTAAAGTTCATTAAACACAGATCTCACACCGATCCTGAGTATTGGATAATCCAGACATCCCCTCTCTTTCTTCTTTATTGAAAATGTCATAAAATCAGTGAAAAATGAAAAGTTCGATTTCAAAAATTCTTTATCATATTTTAGTTCATTTCAAAGAATTTTTTTTTTTCACAGTTTGGCAGCAAATCGCAGTCTTTAACGTCAACAATATCCGTTATTTTATCTCTTTTATTGGAATGCATTTCTCTGGTTTTGGTTTCGGGCATTTTTTAGAAAGATAAAATATAACAAAAAGTGAGATGTCATGCATAAACGTCATACAAAACAGATAAGCTAAATGATAGAAGTGCAAGATTAATAAATTAGGAAGCGTAATTTTATTGAAATATATTAAATTTGAATCCATTTTCAAGCACACTTTTTTTTTTCTTAACGTAACTATATTGGAATACCTTCTTTGAATAAACAACTTAAATTGTTTTATATATTTGGTAAAGCAGTAAAGTAAACATATAAATAATATTTGATTTGTAAATTAAAATCTGTAAATTGTGTATATATTTTAATATTTTGGTTTAATCAGTTAAAAATGTCTATACTATTCTAAAGCAATTATTAAATGGTCATCACATGCAGGAGACGTATAACATTAATCTGAAAGAGGATGTATTGTAAAATAATTTAAATCAGGGTATCAATGAAATAATGGAGCCTGAGGATTATGAAATCTCAAGGTTATTAAACGAGGTACCATAATTATGTTTTGAATTAGCAAATGTAACAAATAATTCACTTTTCATGCACAGTTTTTTTATTTACTCTATAACAAATAATTCACTTTTCAAGCACAGTTTTTCTTATTTACTCTATAAAAAATTATAGCTATATACTACTATTTCTTTTTTTATTTTTCCTATTTACAATACTATTATAAATTTATCCACTAAAAATATATTTTTTGTTTACAAAAATCATATGATTGATATTTATATATTTCTATTTATATATTGGTTCAATATAAAATACGAAAAGTTGGTTAAAAAATTAAATAATTTTCGATCTATTGAGATTTAACTGAATAACTAAATTTATGCGAAAAATGCCCGATCCCGGCAATGTGTTAATTTTTAAAATAAAAGAGAACCCAAATTTAAATATCTAACATAGTCATTTTTTATAATATAAGATTTTACATATTTAGTACAGTTATGTTACATTTCAAACAGGCAATAAATGTGTTATATAATATGATTTATAATAAAAGCTATTGTGTACTCTATTGCCAAAATAAGAAAGGTAAATAGTTCTTCCTTTACCCGTTTTAAAAAAATATGATGTATTGCTTCAACTCTTCATATTGTGATACCAATACAATTTCGCCTGAAAATAAAACACATTTCTACGTAAGAGACATGGCTTGAAAAAAAATCAAATATACGATACCTCTCTACAGTAGCAGCTGTCAACCACGCATATAGAAGAGTTTTAAAGTTCATTAAACACAGATCTCACACCGATCCTGAGTATTGGATAATCCAGACATCCCCTCTCTTTCTTCTTTATTGAAAATGTCATAAAATCAGTGAAAAATGAAAAGTTCGATTTCAAAAATTCTTTATCATATTTTAGTTCATTTCAAAGATTTTTTTTCACAGTTTGGCAGCAAATCGCAGTCTTTAACGTCAACAATATCCGTTATTTTATCTCTTTTATTGGAATGCATTTCTCTGGTTTTGGTTTCGGGCTTTTTTTAGAAAGATAAAAAATAACAAAAAGTGAGATGTCATGCATAAACGTCATACAAAACAGATAAGCTAAATGATAGAAGTGCAAGATTAATAAATTAGGAAGCTTAATTTTATTAAAAACTATTAAATTTGAAAAAAAAAAATCAATTTTCAAGCACAATTTTTTTAACGTAACTATATTTGAATACTTTCTTTGAATAAACTTAAATTGTTTTATATATTTGGTAAAGCAGTAAAGTAAAGTAAACATATAAATAATATTTGATTTGTAAATTAAAATCTGTAAATTGTGTATATATTTTAATATTTTGGTTTAATCAGTTAACAATGTTCAAACAATTCTAAAGCAATTATTAAATGGTCAGGAGACGTATAACATTAATCTGAAATAGGATGTGTTGTAAAATAATTTAAATCAGGTTATCAATGAAATAATGGAGACTGAGGATTATCAAATCTGAAGTTTATTAAACGAAGTACAATAATTATGTTTTGGATTAGCAAATGTAACAAATAATTCACTTTCACAAGCACAGTTTTTTTCATTTACTCTATATTACTTTTATTTTACTTAACCAGACATCATAAGGGCGACGAAAAAAAATATGTTAAACTCAGAGGTGTTTCTTCATATTTTCTACCATACATTCGTTACAATAAAGATAAAATATGGTGAAAATAGCAAATAACATTCGTAATTTCTGTTTCCTTTTAATTTGAAAAAGAATAATAATCTATCCATATATAAATTTCTATTAAACTTGTCAGCAAAAAATTCAGTTTTACTATTCTTTTATTCTGGCTTACGGCAGATCATTCATATACTCCTTACTATATTTGACATTTTCTTCTTAATATACATCCATGAAATTCAGCTTTATTTAATAGTTCAGAAGATATAAGCAGATTCCATGTTTTATACTTTGAAATATTTTTTAAAGATGTCATTCAAAGAAATTTCGCAACAATTTTTTTCCATAGGTAAAATGCGAGCTTCACATAAAATTACAACGTCTACACTCCAGGAGGTTAAAAAAAAGTAACTTTATAAGTATCTACAACGTAGAATATTATTCGATTTATTTCTTTTTACATAAATAAATTTAATAAGCATATTTGAAGATATTTATTAACAAATGCATAATGGTTTACTAGGTAATCTAATACCGACTCATGCTACACACAATTGTCGGTTGCCTTAAAGTTTTGATGTGAAGCTCCTATGATTTCGGCAGTCACTCTGCGACCCATGCCTCTGCTCAGTCATTTTGACTCAAGAAAAGTTCTTCAAAGTTTCACAGAATTAAAATCGGATATTAACCACCATTAAAAATGTTACTAATGTAACAAAATTGACCTGCAGTAACAAATAATTCTTGGCGTAATTGACATCCAGGATAATAAACTACCTTAAAAATATTATGTCAAGGATGTGAGCATACATGAAAGATATTGTAAAATAATCATGAATGGTCTTTGAGGATTTTATAATTATGGTGGCAGAACAAACTCGGTTTTCCAGGTGGAGCCAAAAATTCTCTATTGGATTAATTCCAGATGTATTTGAAGGCGAAGACAAGTCGCTGGAATGTTCCTCGAACCACTTCCTGATGATTTGACACTAATGATCCTGAATTATGATCGGTGCATTATCCTGTTGGTAAACTCCATTCCCATCTGTCATTCATAGGTCAACCTAGTCTGCAACGATGACCACGTACTGCACAAACTGCATGGATTGTTTTATGGGGATTATAGGTCCTAATGTGCTTCATAAAATCATTGGTGTCATGATACCCCCTCCACGAGCTTGTCTCCGTCCAACTGTGCATCCATGAGCTAGGGTTTACTATAGAAATCGGCTTATTTGAACATGCCCGTGAATGTCATGGACCCCAAAACGTGATTTGTCGAATCATTAAACTTTCTTACATTATTCTAATGTCCAATTAGAATGTTTCTTGGCCCATTGTAGACGTAGCTACAATGATGTGCAGTGAGAGCTAACACCGGTTTCGGCTTCCGGTTTCGCAGCAATGTGCGCTGAAGAGAGTGTTGGGAAATACTTTCTGAGTCGCACTGTTCTAGCTTGGGGTGATTTCGACTGTTGTAGCTCTTCGGTCAAGGATAACGATGTTTAAAAATCTAAAGTCTACTTTGTAATCAATGTGTCGCGGATGACACACCACTCGCCGACGTCTTATAATTTTACCATCCATGCACTACTTTCACTACGTGTTCACAACAGCTGCACTTAAAAACAGCTCACCAAACGCGCTATTTCTTATACTGTTGTTCTCTGTAATCAAGCAATAATGATTTGACTTTTACTGAAATATATATATATATATATATATATATATATATATATATATACATATATACATATATATATATATATATATATATATATATATATATATATATATATATATATATATATATATATATATATATATATATATATATTATATATATATATATATATATATATATATATATATATACATATATATATATATATATACATATAAACAGACACACACACACATATATATATATATATATATATATATATATATATATATATATATATATATATTCACTTGCATATACATATTCACTTGTACCCCTCTCTCTCTTTATATCTATATATTTAGAACTTTATTTTCGAAGCTTAAGTTTGATGCAGGCAAAGCTCTAATGGATGGAAAATGATTTTGTTTTCATAAAAAGTAATCAATATTCCTATCACTTCAAGGCATAAATCCTGGCAGCTGCTCTGTTTTCCCTTTTTCCGTCTTCAGTTTTCAAATATGATTTATGAAAGAATGCCGTTCTAGACAAATCTAGAGATGAAACCTTAATATCTTGACAGCTCCACTGAAATAAGTGAATGCGTACTCAATCATAAGAGTAATCTATTTTACTAAACTATCTTCTATTTAAATGTGAAGTTTTAAAAAATATATATATTCATAAACGAAAAAGGAAACATGACTTATATTTTAGAATAATGTAATAATTCTAAAAAGTACTTGTAGAAAAAGTATAAACGACCATTACTAAAATATGCTTCTCGGAAATGTTTGTTTGCGTAATATCACGTTCTATGAATTTTGTGAAAATATTCTATATTTTTTAAATAAATGTTAACATCCATATAGAGATTAAAATGCTATTTCAAAAATATTTCTCAGTGATACTCTACCCAAATAATTTTAATTAATTAACGAATAACTGTATTTAACAGAATATTAGTGCATGAATTTTAATTTAAGATACGTATTGCAATGTACTTCAAAAAACTAAATAAAACTTTGTACTTATTTTATCTGTACAATTATCTAATATAATTTATATAAATAGTTTTAGATAAATATAATTTTTATTAAAATTTCACCAATTATTTCATTTTACAAATTATTTTACTTTTATTTTTAAATTTTTCTAAATCACATTCATGCTAAACAAAGGTTTATTTATAAAACACTATTTGTTCATTCATAATACGATTTTGAATTTTTTCCATATAGATTATAGCAACATTTTTTAGAAGAAGAGTATATTCAAGAACCTTAAATAACATATTTACATAAAGAAAGTATAAAAAATGTAAATAATCAGCTAAATATAATCATTCTAATATAATCAGCTAAATAAAAATTTAAATATAATCAGCTTTACAATTACATAGAGATAAATATTCTATCATAGAATCAAAATAGAAAAGTCACTTAAAAAGGAATAGCAAAACGTTATTTTTTAAAATTTATATAAAGTTATATATATGTTTAAGACAGAAAGCATATGCAAGATAAATTTTGAATTTAAAAAAAATTGTGTATCTTATATTTGTAGAAAATTCAAAATTTAAAAAATAACATCTTACTTAATTTTGTCTTATAATACATTGAAGGAATATGGTTATATTTATTAATTACTGTAATAAAAATGATTAAATTAATTCTTAGAAAAAATATCATTAATTAAAAACATATAAAAAAATTGAAATATAAGTATAATACGTAACAGAAAAGGAAGAAAATTAAATACGATGTTAATTAGCATTCCATATTTCAAAAAAATTAAATATTTGATAATTTTTGTTATTTTATTTTACGTCATTCCAAATTTTTAAATTATTTTTAATTGTATGAGTCACAAATTTTGTAAAGATTTATCATATGTTTAACTATTTTTATACAGACAATTTTTTATTACCCTTGATTAAAATTATTATACTTCTTAAAATGTTTTCGTTTTCAAATATATTTTATACTCAATATGTATTGAAACGTTTCGTTCAATTTAATGATATAAAAATTAAATATAGTAATTAAATAAAATTAAATATACTTAGTGAGTCCTGTGGTATATCAAACAACAATAATTTGTGTATTTATAAATTGGAAATGTATAGGCAGTTACTAGAGTTGCTT
>CM063498.1:157862873-157865373 GCA_032207245.1 Pardosa pseudoannulata | reverse complement strand
GAATTAAGATAATATTAAGTAATACAAATCTCGCATTTTATTTAAGAGAAAATTTTAGGATAACACCAATAAAAGTTTTCAGATTACAGCTTTGTTTCCAAGTAAACTTGGAAAGAACATGAATAAAATTCAGTCTGAATCAAACTGACATTAGCTGTGGTAATTATGATACTTCAACCATGACTTTATGGAAATACGATATTCTGTTTATCCGACTTTCCTTGATACGCATGCAATTAAATTTATATGTTTTGATGACAAATAATTTTTTAAAAATTTAACATACTTTACTCTGGCATTATTGATATTACACGTAATATTGTTAAATAAAGACAATCTGCTCAAATTAAGTACAAGGTATTAAAATACATTTTTATATTAAAGGCTTAGGATAGCTACTAATAACTTTAAAGCATAAATATGTTCGTTATCTCACGAAATACTCCTCACTAACTAGTTGATGATTAGAAAAAAATCATTCATGACGCTTAGTCACGTCTTTCAACTGCTGACAAATTTGAAATCAATTTTAGTAAACTAATACATAATTTATACTTTCCTAGCTATAATTTTATTTAGAAAATACGCTAAAAGTCAACTTTAATTTTGGTATTACGGTGCTCGCATATCATGGGCTATATAATATCATACCCATGGAATTGAGTACATGTTAAAATCAATCCAACACACGTTCAGCTAAATGATGAAAGCTACGAATATTCTCGACACACCTTTAATAAACATTAAAATTATAGAAATACATCGAGCTGTGTTAGCTCGCCACTACAGCATCACGGACTCCAGTGAATGTCTGAGAGTCTAAATATGTTTGAATAAAACATTCAAGGTAGTCAAGGATATCATAGTATCCACGCCTTAAAAATTAACTGCGAAACTATTGCATAAATGAACTGAGCCATTTTTTAAGTGGTGAGAATCTATTTTTGATTAAAACAATAATGTTAACCATAACAATAAAAGCAATCTGCTATGATCTTTTTAATCTATAAAGAGTTCCTTTAAAAGTGATTAAAGTTTTTTTTTCTCATTTCGTCCATATACATGTATAGTTAATGCATCTACAAATATAATAATAGTCAAATTGGTATAAATCTGCAAAGATATATTAAATTAAAAAAATTATACTGCATCCTTAACTTATGCTTTAAAAACGATCACATTATATGATTAAATCAATTTAATATAAGGCGATTTTACGCAGTAGGGCAGATTCTCAAATTATGGCAATTCTGGCTTTAGTTTCAAATGGAAGGGCAGTTTATTGTTTGTCTATTGGTTGTTGTAAACATGAAAATGAATATGAAGGACATTATAGCAGTTCGTGACGTTGCGACAAATTGCTTTATTGTTTTTCTGCTTCTGGTGCCTCTATCTGGCGGTTATAGTCTATGTTAGTTTATATACTATGTTAACTGCCATCGGTGTGAGAAGGTCATTGAGTTGCCGTAGTATTTTTTTGCATTAAAAAGACTTACTCCAATTATTGGATATGTGTACTTACTACAGCCCTTAATCTGCTTTATTAAATAGCTTGACATCATAGACAATGTATTATCGTGTGTAAAATCCTAGAAATGGGCCGGTAATATGTTCATTTATTTTCATTTCAAATACTTATGGGTCACCTTATTCCAAGAAAGATTTATATTGCCTAGAGCTTTCATGTATTATATATTTTTCTAAAAATTACTTATTGATTATATATTTTTCCTCTATTTTACCAATCAGTTATTGCAGTATATGCTCCAGACAATTGGCTTTTAACTTTAACCATTCATGAAGTGGTTGGATTGACAAAATTTTTTTGGAGGAAGAAAAAGCACACCAAAATATATAAGGCACTTGTATTTGTGAAATTAATTTAAAAGTACCAGTATTGCATGCGATAAAGTGAATATACCAGTACTATCGTACAACTGAAATAGAGTAAGATAGGTTTCGTCACGTTCGCGATAAAGTTAATATACCAATAGTATCGTACAACTAAAATACAGTAAGATAGGTTTCGTTACATTCAATTATATATAAACATACTGTGTGAAATATTTTATTTAATAAATATTGTATAAAAATTATTTTACAATAAGCAAAATTTAATGACATTTTTATTACTTAAAAACAAGTACGCTTGACAAACGCAGGTGCATTATATTTTAAAGAGTTGATACATTTATTTACCAGATATATAAATTCGTTTAAAGAATTATAACTTATTTTAAAGTTACAGTTAGATGTTGATCTCAAAAAGTAAATCTTTAGAAAGCTAATAACATAAAATCACTAATGTTTATATCAAAGTAAGTATATTCGTAGAAACACTATTATATAAACGTTATTCAGAAATCTGCTAGTAAATTTTGTAATTATGTTTTAAAATGTACAAATATTTATATAATACATATATTTATCATTACAGATTTTTTAATCTTTTTATATTCTTAATGATATTATAAGAAATGCAGTATACCTTTTAAGCAAT
>CM063498.1:157787873-157857873 GCA_032207245.1 Pardosa pseudoannulata | reverse complement strand
CCGAGTATTCTCGGAATAATAATTAACTGCAATATATACGAACCCGAGATAACTGCGGATAATCAGGCAAGAAGTCAATACTTTTTTTCTTGTTGTACAAAACAAACCAAACATTGTTATCGCCTAAAACTCGAAACTTCCGATTTCAACGGGAATATGTGCTTTGACCTGAATCAAGCTATAAGAAAACTACAAGTTTGAAGCTTAAACATACATTCTGATAATCCCTGCGCACTTTTGCATAAGTTTCAATTATGACATATTATGGGAAAAGTTAATAAAACCATAAAAATGTATTTGAAGTTATGTCCCAGACTTTTTGAGAAACTCAAAATAGACATACGACACAAATAAGAGAAGACTTACCATTTTTGACAATTTATTTTCAAGTTCAATTTAACACATTGTCTACGGGTATATTTTGCATTGCATTGTACCGGGAGCGGACGTTTTGCACGTAAATTTAGTTCTTCAGTTGAATTTCAATAGATAAAAAATTATTTAATTTTTAACCAACTTTTGGTTTGGTTTGGAGCGCTACGGTCTACTGTTTTGCATAAGAGGGCTAATGAGACCGGGACCTACTGTTTAAGCCGATTCCGAACGGCTACGAACATCCACGCCATAACGGGATTCGAACCCACGAAATCCGGTACCGACGATCAGCGCCCTAACCAATCGGCCATCGTTCGGCCCAACTTTTGGTATTTTATTTTGAAATATATAAACAAATATATATATAAGTAAATAAATAAATAAATAAACACATATATATATATATATATATATATATATATATATATATATTTATATATATATATATTTATATATATATATATATATATATATATATATATAATATAAATATATATATATATATATATTTATATATATATATATATATATATATATTTATATATATATATGTATATTGTATATATATATGTATATATATATATATATATATATATATATATATATATATATATATATATATATATATATATATTATATATATATATATATATATATATATATATATATATATATATATATATATATATATATATATATATATATATATATATATATATATATATATATATATATATATATATATATAAATATATATATATATATATATATATATATATATATATATATATATATATATATATATATATATATATATATATATATATATATATATATATATATATATATATATATATATATATATATATATATATAATATATATATATATATATATATATATATTTATATATATATATATATATATATATATATATATATATATATATATATATATATATATACATATATATATAGATATATATATATATATATATATATATATATATATATATATATATATATATATATATATATATATATATATATATATATATATATATATATATATATATATATATTATATATATATATATATATATATATATATATATATATATATATATATATATATATATATATATATATATATATATATATATATATATATATATATATAAATAATATAATTTTCGCAGGCATAAATAAAATGTTAAATTTTAATCTAAATTGATATTTTTAATCAAACTTCCCGCTTTGTGGTTCCGCATCGACTGACCTAAAAACTAGTTTTTGTCTAAATTCCTCCAGAACCTATGTAGTAGACAAGAACATTCGGCTTTGTTTCCTGTATATACCGTTATTTTTGTACCCACAAACAAACCATGTAGTTACACTAACTCGTACTAGTACGTGACCCGCGCTCATGTATCAATCGTCAGGAAACTTACTAGTACGTGTCCCGCATACAATGTGTTAACATCCTTGTATACTTATGTGTTATACTTTGGTAATTTAGCTAATACAAGAAACATTGTTCTTGGTTACATACTGAAGGACTGAGGGTCAAGAATGATAGCACCGAGCAACTGCTAAAATAATCGTGCAACAGTCTCTTCTCACACTGATTCACTTTTTGTGACCTTCTACTGCTGCGATCTTTTGCCAACCGTGCAAGGAAACAATCATACTAGAGATTTCAGTCACTTTCATATGGTTAGGGGGTATAAAACCCAACTTAATTTATTGTAAATTAAATTCTTGCTATTGTATTTTATTGTAAATTGAATTCTAAAAAAATTAGAAAGTAAGTTGTTTGAAAAAAAAAAAAAACCTTTTGCATTTTTGATACATTTTTATTCATAGAGGAATACTATTTATATTGTAGGTCATGAAGTTTCAGAGAGATATTTTATAATATTTTTTTATGTTTATTCATCAAAGTTTTTAGTAATTTA
Source organism: Pardosa pseudoannulata (assembly GCA_032207245.1). Classification (NCBI taxonomy): domain Eukaryota; kingdom Metazoa; phylum Arthropoda; class Arachnida; order Araneae; family Lycosidae; genus Pardosa; species Pardosa pseudoannulata. The sequence goes on along the minus strand of CM063498.1, from coordinate 157,855,542 downwards.
TTTACATACGATAAATTGAATGCGCAATTGCACTGTGAGGTATAAATTCTCATTGCTGTCTTTTAAATATTTGGTCTGGATATATGACTTCAACTGTATTACAAAAACATTGCTTAAGAAATGGAGAATAACTCCGATAATATGCCTTACTTAATGAACTTTTCAATCCGCATGTCACAGCGTATTTTCAGAAAATAACGGGGAATTAACTTGGGAAGACAAGTGGTTAAAATAAAAGTAAAAAAGCATGCAACATGTTAATTTTTATAAGAATGCAAAAGACTGAGTTCCATTATTAGTGCTAAATAGGGATTCAATAAAAAATTAAACCACATCCTCTGGTGTCAACATTACTTTAAAGAATATACTACCTTTGGAGATAATTTTTTTTATGAGGTATAATGACATACCAATATGAAATGTATATGTTGTTACTCTTTCTTCTGGTGAAAAAAAGTTTACACCAGGTCCAATACACCATGTAGCGATATACGACTGGTTCATTGCTAAGGGTAATTCGCTTAGACCTAGGAAGCTTAGAGCTGAAGTCTAAAATAACCTCGAAAAGGGGTGACCGTAATTTAAAAGTAAGGACCAAGCAGAAAACCTCAATGGCTTGGTATGCTACATTTATAAGTATGGTTTGAGAACATATAAAAAATTGTGAGTATGAACCTATTTTGTGAGCCCCAGCCGTTATTAACAAAACAGGTATTTCGCATACTCGAGCCTCGAGCTACCTACAGTCCGGTTACGAGATCACAGTCGATCTTTTACCGACTAATCTACCTCGGCTCACAACATGCATAGTTTATTTTATAATGTAATAGCTTTTATTTAGTTTGATTTTAATAACAGAATAAATGAAAACGTATTTTTTACTAGTAATCATTGTTTTAAAATTTAAAAGCACCGAAGGTGAATATAAATTTTTAATACAAAGAACTATAAATAAATCTCGTGTCATATCATCTATTTTCATAACTTGTTGTATTATGTTTTGTGTTTCTTGAGGAATTATCATAACTATAAAATATGATATCCCATAAATATGATATGATGACTAATTAACCATTTCTCTGAGTAATTGAAAGGGTTTTAATGACTTACTTTTTAAATAAGATTTTATTATTACAGAAAACTAAAAAGAGATCATTTCTGTTCAAGTGTAAAACAAAACATAGTTAATAATCTGGATTAAAAATGACTTATAAGGACAGTATTATTTTAAAAAAATGAAATACCATGGTTTAGTAAGATAATGTAATACTATTGTTAAATAAATTGAAATACGCAATGTTAGATTCTGAATTTTTTTTTAAATCGATAGAGAATATTATATAGCATTGAATAAATGGAATGCTGTTTTAATACAGAATTTGATAGGCAAAAATATTTACTTAACTTTTTTTCAGTATCGTGAGATTAGATGTAATATTCTCTTTTACACATCATTTTATAAAGAACAGCAATTATCTAGATGAATAATCTCTCCATATGCTTTAGGAGTATAACATTTATGGAGTTGAAATTTATGAAATTTATGAAATTTAGGAGTATAGAAAATTTATGTTTCTTAGAATCATCATATAATATATCAAAAATACAGCAATTAAATTTTGCTCATGTGCTTAGATTAATTTCATTTTCGATAGGAAAATAGGAATAAAAATATATTAAAATAGGAATTCGATATATTTTACAAAGTGTAAGTTTCCTTTATTTTGCTGCACAGTGTCACATAATTAGTTATACCTTCATTATATAATCTAAAATTATTGTTATTTGTTATACAATATCAAATTTCTATATTTATCATATTTATTTTATTATTATTATTATTTTACAACTTTCATCCATTTACTTCTGACTGCAAATAAAGTTTTATTAGATAAGTAAAATATATAATACTTAGCGTAGGGATAGTTAATTCTTAAACAAGTTTCATATTTTGCAAATTCATTAAGGGTATCTATCATAAACACATAGTTCAGCTATCTCCTAGGCAGCATAAATTGAGCTAAAGTATAAAATAATTGTCACCAGAGAGGCTTTAATGATGTGAAATAGTTGTATTTTTTTTTAATTTTAACAATGCTAACATTTTTGAAGAATATTTAGCCTAGGAACTATGTGTCATTTTTCGAGAAAGTGTTCCTCATAAAGCATTGTAAAATGCATTATTCGTTTAATATATAAAACTCTTTTCTTACTTTTTAAAATGCAAAAACAAAATCATATATTTACTATGAAATGATGATATCTAGTTGAATTTAAGCACTTCTAAAATTTAAAGAAACTTATTTTCTTTAAACAAAAGTAAAATTTAGATTTAAGTGTATTTTATAAACCGATATACACGTGTTATATTTGATCTAAAAATATAAGAGATAGGGATTTACTTTCAAAACACATATTTTTATAGCTTCATACTTAAAGTACTCTCAATAAAATATGAATTTCTGCAAAAATTACCTAAGGTTTTTTAGAATTTTATGAAATATATCTTTAAAAATATTTATATGTTATTTTTAAAACAAGGTAATAAATCAGCTGATATTTTAAAATATTTTTTAATCCTTTAATGCTTCATTGTAGATAATTCATTAACTAAAGTAGACATATAGCCATGATATAAAAAGAAATATTTATTGTTTATAAATATTTCCTAAAATATCTATCACTAATCTACCAGTTCATTTAATAGTTAAAAATATAAAAAATATAAATATTTTACAAGAATATTATGTCATTTGTACTTTTTTACTTTATATATTTAGACAATTTTTTATTGGTTTTTGATTAATACTTTTTATTAAATGGTTGAAAAATATATAAAAAGAAAAATATTTTACAAAAATCTCAGTTCATTTGTAGTTTTTAACCTTACTTAATTAGGTAATTTTTTATTGGATTTTGACTTTAAATATAAACGTTATTAAACGTTTGAATATAAACGTTAACACTTTTTATTAAAGGGTTGAAAAATATATCAAAAGAAATATATATGAGAATGTCACGTCATGTATAGTTTTTAACTTATTTTATTTAGATAATTTATTATTGGGTTTTGACCTTGCATACTATATAGAGATTAACTTTTTATTTTAAACGAATTTTAGAAGGCTTAATGTTGTAGTCAAACCCAATGTTATTATATACCCTACAATGTGTAAATCATATAATCTATTCTGTATTGTAAAAAATGGGACCCTCAAAATTCCTGCACCTCAAAATTCGCAAAATCTACAAAAATTTGCCCACATTGACAAGCATTTATTGGAAGTCAAGAAAATTAACAGTATCTGCCAAAAGAAATTGTAAAGCTAAATCACTTTAACTGCTTTCTGCTGTGAAAGTACTATACCTTATTCATTAAATATGAAATACCAACAGGCTAAGAACCGCAAAGCCATAGTACGTCAATTTCTGAAGACTGTACAATAGAAAGACCTTAGTAGCAGAAAGAAAAAGTGATGAAGGACCTTCTGCCTAAATATAAGCATTGAAGAATATTTATATAACAGAAAGGAAGAGGTATCTGAAATAAACTTTGAAAAACAATCTGGATATCATGGTTCTAAAAAAATCTCTTCAGGTATTTTTTGAATACACTTCGTTGATGATGCATTATAGATTTAAGTTTCAAACGTAAACACTGAAAGGCTGTTTTTCAAATTTTGAAGCTTTTTAAATACACGTAAAACTAATTTTAACTTGACAAACCATGGTACTGCTTCCTTCATATCATTACAAAATTCAAAAAAGAATTTTTGCATTTCTGAAGATACTACTAAGTATGTTTTTTAAATTATATGTATTGTATTTATACATAAATATTTGTGTATTATTTTATGCAAAAGCATATGACCGAGTCGAACTTCTCAGCCCAAAATAATTTTTCTCTCTCCCACTTTTGAATTAAATAATTACGGGAATTGTATTCAATAATTTCCAGTTTCTATAAACAAGAGATATACATCATACACAAAACAGAAGAATAACATTACAATCTATTAATAATAGTAACATTGTAACACATACATTTACTTTAACAGTTGATATCATTGTTCTTTAAGTATTTAATACTATGATAAATATATAATTCCAATAAGTAGATTACAAGGGGTTGTCATTATCGAGCTATAATTGTTTTAATAGAGAATAGGTTCATATAACGAGTTTCTTGTACGAAAGGATTAACTATGTAATAACCATTTCAAGCCTTAAGATTGCTTTGCTGTCTTATTCATTAAATATGAAATACCAACAGGCTAAGAACCACAAAGCCATAGTACGTCAATTTCTGAAGACTGTACAATAGAAAGACCTTAGTAGCAGAAAGAAAAAGTGATGAAGGACCTTCTGCCTAAATATAAGCATTGAAGAATATTTATATAACAGAAAGGAAGAGGTATCTGAAATAAACTTTGAAAAACAATCTGGATATCATGGTTCTAAAAAAATCTCTTCAGGTATTTTTTGAATACACTTCGTTGATGATGCATTATAGATTTAAGTTTCAAACGTAAACACTGAAAGGCTGTTTTTCAAATTTTGAAGCTTTTTAAATACACGTAAAACTAATTTTAACTTGACAAACCATGGTACTGCTTCCTTCATGTCATTACAAAATTCAAAAAAGAATTTTTGCATTTCTGCAGATGCTACTAAGTATAATTTTTAAATTATATGTATTGTATTTATACATGAATTTTTGTGTATTATTTTATGCTAAAGCATATGACCGAGTCGAACTTCTCAGCCCAAAATATTTTTTTCTCTCTCCCACTTTTGAATTCAATAATTACGGGAATTGTATACAATAATTTCCAGTTTCTATAAACAAGAGATATACATAATACACAAATCAGAAGAATAACATTACAATCTATTAATCATAGTAATGTTGTAACACATACATTTACTTTAACTGTTGATATAATTGTTCTTTAAGTATTTAATACTATGATAAACATATAATTCCAATAAGTAGATTAAAAGGGGTTGTCATTATCGAGCTATAATTGTTTTAATAGAGAATAGGTTCATATAACGAGTTTCTTCTACGAAAGGATTAACTATGTAATAACCATTTCAAGCATTAAGATTGCTTTGCTGTGTATTACTTTGATTGTTTCCTTAATAATGTGAGAGTATCTATCATGTAAATATGTACCAATTAAGTGAAATATATGTATGTTATATAAATATATATATAATATATATATATATAATATATATATTATATATATATATATATATATATAAATATATATAAATATATATATATATATATTATTTTTATATATATAATATTTATATAATATTATATATATAATATATATATATATATATAATATTTAAATATATATATATATTGTCCATATACAATTATATTTATATTTAGTCTTTATATAAATTTATCTTTATATATATATATAAATTTTTTTATATATAATATTATATAGATAAATATATTCTCAATATATATATTTTATATATATTGTGCTTCTCTTATATATAACATATCGTTTGTTCTAGTTATATTATTATATATATATATAAAAATATATATATAATAATATAATATTTATAAATATATATATAAAGATTTCAAATTTATATATATATTATAATATTTAAATTTATATATTTTATATATTTTTTTCCTTAATGTATGAATAATTTAAAAAGAATATATAAATGTAAACTCTTCAAGGGAACATATAACATAAACCTTCTATGAATTTAATCATGAAAAATATAACAAGTTTATATGTAGTGTACATAGTAAGATCCAAGTGATTCCATTATAGATTTTGTAAATACAAAACTAATCATAATTTAATTAAAAAACATCTTAAATGTTTGTTATAATCTAAATATATTTTGTAATCATAATTCATAATTAGAAAATAAATTCGCTTTAAAGAAAATTGGGAACATACAACTCTTCTAGTGTAAAATTACTAAAAATATAACAAGGTTATATGTATATGTAAACAAGTAGAAAATAATTTTGTTAGTAAAAATGGTATCTGAAGAAAACAGAAATACAAGACCTTCTTGTATAGCATTATATAAAATATATCCAAAGGATTATATTTTATGTAATGATTTTCACCTCTAAATATATTTTAATCATAATTCTATAATTAGAAAATAAATTCATTGCTTTTAAGTTATTTTATCCGAAATGTTGCATAAGACCTCATTATCTGTTTTAATGCATTATTTCAACGATAATGAACTGTTTTAATTATGTATGACAAAATTATGCTATCTATTGATCATCTATAAACTATTAATCAAATTTTAAAACTTATCAGATTTAACGGCATATCACTTCATAAAAGGATATATGTTGGAGACTTAACTAATTAATACTAAAGTTGTAAAACACATCATTCTGTAAAGCTTTAAATAAGATTAGAAATGAGAAAATGCGAAATTTAAGAATTTCTTTAGAAAATAAACATTATTTTAAGAATGAATTTTCTCACTGAAATCCAATTGTTAAATTAATTAATAGTTTTCTTTTAATAAAAGCAACTATTTTATTTTATTCCTGTACTAATAAAAAATTCCTAGTTTTATATTGCTGTACTAGTGAATGAAACCATCATATTTTAGGTCACTTATTATTCTTTGCTAATTTTTTTTCCAAATTTCTGTATGTTTTTTTTTTGCAATGTAATTTTGAAACATACCTTTTTCACTTTATAAAGTTTTTAATTCGCTATACAGTATACCTAAAACGATAGCATAATGAAAATAATGTTAAAAAACAATAAAATTTTAAATAATTGTATTTACATAATATAGCTACAAATCAAATTCAAAAATATAATCAGAAAATTTCGTTTTAAGGTTTAACTAACTGAACAAGTAATAAGATTTTGTACAACTGTCAGAAAACAAACTAAAAAGATAGTATGTGATTTTAAAAATGTGTTTAAAAAAGTTTAGGCTTTTATAAATTTTTGTTATATGATTATTTTATTTCAAAATAAAGAATACTTTTGAGGTGACTTAGGAGTTTTGGCTTGGTGAAATTTTCCAGAAAATACAATGATCATATATTATTCAACTCAACATTGAACTAAATCAGTAATATAACATCATTACTAATCATCATGAACTATCTCATAGAACTAAGAATCATATGCAAAAATTAGTTTTATACTACATTTTGTAAATATTGCCAGATAACATGGCACATTACTTCATTATTAATATCTCTAAACGTTTTTGTAAAAAATATTTTATTATTTTATAAATACTTCACAGGTGATACTAAACGTCCTTTCCATCTAAAAACTTATCTGCTGTTTATTTTATATCACCCAAAATAAAAGCTAGTGAAATTTAATATGACTGGAGATGGAAAATCTGTAATTTTACAGAAATGCTTTGCTCATATTAGACTCGAATAAATTATTGATTTCAGTTATATTATTATTTTCATTTAATATTTTCTGAAAACAGATACAATACAAACATAAAATTAGATGAATATTAGTTTATACAAGTGTTTATATCAGGCATTGAAAACTTTAAATTCAATTTTTGAAATATTTTCTATCTAACACCACGGAACTATAATGTATAAATAACTTTCATAACTTAGTTTTAATTGCCTCTTTAAGTGATGATATGTACGTATTAAAATAAAAGGTTTCAAATATATTTATTTAAATATAAAATATTTGATTTTTCTTGGTAAATTAAAGACTATTTTCTCATAAGTATTATGTGCATACTTTTTTTCGGTGAAACGAAACTTTAGAATATCCTGATTCTTTTATTTCAAGATTAGAATGAGTACATGTCTATATTCCTACAAGAATATAGTATATATTTTGAAATAATATTTAGATGAGTATTCTTCTATTAAGTGAAAATTATTTATTTTTTTCATATGTCAATAAAAATATTTCTAAACGTTTTTGTAAACTACATTTTTCTATTTTATAAATAATCCAGAGGTGTTGCTAAATGTCCTTTTCATATCATACAAAATAAACTAGTGAAATTTAATATGACTGGAGATGAAAAAATGTAATTTTACAGAAATACTTTACACATAATGCACTCAAACAAATTGTTGATTCCAGTAATATCATTATTTTCATTTAATATTTTCTGAAGTCAGATACAATACAAAGTATACAATACAAACACAAAATTAGATGAACATTAGTTTATACAAGAGTTTATTTCATACACTAAAAACTTTAAATTTAATTTTTGAAACATTATTGTCTATCTAATACCACAGAACTATAATATATAAATAAATTTCGTAACTTCCCCTTTAAGTTCTGATATGTTGGTATTAAACTAATAGGTTTATATATATATATTTGTTTGAATATAAAATATTTGATTTTTCTTGGGAAACTAAAAACTATTTTCTCATAAGAAATCTGTGCATATTTATTTTTGCTAAAATGAAGCACTAAAATAGCCTTATTCTTTTAGTTCAAAATTTTATTGTCTATCTAACACCACGGAACTATAAAGTATAAATAAATTTCATAACTTAGTTTTAACTGCCCCTTTAAGTAATGATATGTCCGTATAAAACTAACAGGTTTTAAATATATTTATTTAAATATAAAATATTTGATTTTTCTTGGAAAACTAAATACTATTTTCTCATAAGTATTATGTGCATACTTGTTTTCGATGAAACGAAGCAATAGAATATCCTTATTCTTTTAGTTCAATATTAGAATCATTACATGTCTATATCACAACAAGAGCATAGGATATATTTCACATTAATATTTAGATGAGTATTCTTTCGTTAGGTAAAAATATTTATTTTTTCCCATATGTCAATGAAAATACATAAGTGTATGTTAATAATCATATTACATATTATTATGTATACTTTTATTTTGCGAAAATATAAAATACAGATCTACATATATTTATTTAAATATTTTAGCTGTAAACGTGGCAGGCTAGATAAAAGTCCCAGTTTAAAAGAGGTATATAACATGAAATCCCTTTGGGCCCTTATATCTTGTAGAAGATAATGAGCTTTTTTACTTCCATCTAAAACAACTACAAAAAAAAAGAGAACACCTCCTTCAACTCTAACTTCTGTAAGCGTTTTCTCTGCAGGTTCTATCCATCACTTACACAGATGCGAGTATGCCCATATGTCAAGATAAGGTTTCAATCACATTCTCTGCGATATATCAATATGCCTTAAAAGATTGACACTAATGCTAAAATAATTCTCGGGGAAACAAACACTCCAGATTTATCTTTCGCGAAAGTCGATTGTGCAAGAAACGGGGGAGGTATTTTTTTTATATTGAAAACGCTACAAACGGCACGCCGAGGTTTCTTTGCCAGAGATGAGAAGTGCTTGTAATTTTGGTCATCAAACTCCTCGACGTTTTCAAAAACACCAAATTCTTAAACTGTGAGAAGGAGGATTTTCAATGTTTTTAATATATGTATATATATATATTTGTGTGTAAGGATATTTTTATTTCTGTGTTTCCGGTAATTCCTTTCCAGCAACTCTAGAGAATGTTCTCGAATGTTCAATATGGATTTCTTCTGGTTGCATAGCTAAAAAAAGATTTCTGTCTCTTAACCCTTTAACGGACAGTGGTTTCGGATCGAAACCACCCGTTAAATTTTTTTCTATGCTTTTGAAAGACATAGGATGGACTTTTAGTTTTCTATGTTTATACCATTTCCCAATCACAATAGAAATTATACAAGAGATCTATACTTCATTTGAAATATACGTGGTTTACTTGGAAAAATCAGTAATATGATATTTCACTTATAAACCCAAATAAATGTCTATCCAAACAACACTTATAAATTTTTTATCTTTTGTACGGTATACTGTCTTTCAACACAAGGGTGAATAATACCGAGACCTACAGCTTAAGGCCGAATCCGAATTGCTACGAACATCCATACCTGCAGTGGGATTTTAACCCATGAATTTCGGTACCTAATTTCGGTACTTCTCATTGCTATTAATACGAGATTTGAAACTTTAATAGTGCCAACAGTGCTGCAAAAACGCTACGTAACAAAAGCAAAGAATATCGCTTATACCATGCGTGAGCTACATACCTACCTTACCACTCAGCAAAAGAATCGTCATTTGGAGTGACGTAAACAACTGATCCTTGTATAAGCTTACGGTCTAAAGTGTTGTCAAGATGTTTTCAAAGCAAGAACATCGAAGTTGGAAAAAATTTAATGTGCCAGAGGATGTACAACAGGAAAGTGTCAACTTGGGCTTTACCATCCACCTTACTCTCCAAGTCTAAGCACTTGTGACATTGTCTTAATTCCTAAAATGAAGAAACGACTTTGTGGTATTCACTTCAGAACTGTTTCCGAGATTCTTGTGTCAATAGACCGGAGCATTCGAACTACCAATAGAACAGGGTCTTCCACAGGTATTCTGAGACTTTCACATCATTGAAAACGGGTTATACATAATACGTTCGGCTATATTGAAGGATAACTAAAAGCAGCGCTGTAATATATGGCCATCCTTCGGCTGTAAATTGGTTAGTTTATCTTTACTATACCCTTTTAGATAATAATCATTGTTCTTGCAGCATATTTAAACCTTTAGAAAAGCATTTTCACTCCGTACAAGGGGCTGGATTTTGCACTATAACCACCCCTCAAATTCCACCCCCCCCAAAAAAAAATGTAAAAAAAATTATGCATATACATTATGCATAAAGCTCATAGATACCATTTATAAAATAATTTCATTGTTAGTTAGTAATAATTTCATTAGTTGTATTAAAAGAGTGACCTTTAAATGGTTAAGTCATCAAAGTGGCTGGTAGTGATTGCTGATTCGCTGGTTTAAAAAAACTAGAAAAGGAGATGTAGAATGGACAGTTGAGTTGGCAGTTTTTGTTCGTAAGAGAAAATATCAATAAACTGCAATAGTTTGAGATTCCATTTGTTTTATCCTTCTCTCTCTCTCTCCCAGCAAGACTGCAGGACGAAAGTAACCGCTCGGAAACGTAGAACGTTGTACTTCAAACAAAAAAAAACTTTTTAATAGAGGATGTCTGTAATACTTTGGGTATTTATTGTATATAAGGGTTTTTTGTTTTGAAGTAATATATGAAAGTATATGAAGAAATCCCAAAATTTAAGTCGAAAGAAGCGTTATATTTTTTAAATATATACACTCAGAAAGTTAAATAATTGTTTAAGCAAAACTCTTTCAATGGGATCATTTAATTATAGTTAACTATATATGTGTAAAAATTCTATTCACGTAAAAGTTTCATAATTTCATTTAAATTGCTTTATAACGTTTACATTACCCTCATTAAAACGAATTTATGAATTTAAAAATCCTGAAATGTAAAAGTTTAAAAAAAAATAAAAGTTAAAATTTTAGGGTATTTTTAACAGTGATATAATAAATCTAATTGAATAAATTAACAAATAAAAGTAAATATCCAGTGAACATTTTGAAAGGGGTTCTTTAATAAACGTTTATGTCTTTTTAGTTTATATTTGTGGATTTATAATGATATAAAAAGTATTTCTTTTCGAATAATTTTAATACTGTGTCTAAAGATAGGGCATCTTCATTAACCGATCTGCTTCCCAACCGTCAAATACACATATACGATGTGTTTTAAGAGCACCCTCACCCCGATATAATGGTTACAGTGAATTTTGAAAACTCATTTATTTCCTTTTTGATTTGTTTGAAAATATAGATTACTATTAAAAGTATCTTCATATAAATAGGGAAATTTCAAGGTAAAAACTAAATTTTTCTGAAGCTCTAAATTTTTAACTATTTAACAGAAGCTTTATAAATGATATTCTATATACATATTATTTATTTATAATATTACCATGTTTATTCATAGAATAACTTTTGGACTTAGTAATTAGAAAAATATTTGTGGAAAATATGAAAAGAAATCAATTGTTAAATATCCATTGTTTAGAGTACAAATGTCTAGACACTGTTTTAAGTGAAGAAATTAATGTTCTTATATTTTTGAAATTCTTTACTTTCAACAAGGTTTTATTATGCATACTACGTGATAAATATTTACTAAATATCAAAATGAAAAATCAGATAGGCATTCTCCTGAATGTTTCGATAACACAAAGAGTAAAAGAAAAAGAATAGAAAAACTTCACTTTGAAAAACATATTTATTTTTTATAATGCTGTTGTAAATTTTTGGTATAAATATATTCATTACAGAATGCAATATATAATAAAAAGGTTTTTATTTCTCAGTGCTATTAATACGAGATTTGAAACTTTAATAGTACCAACAATGTTGTAAAAACGCTACGTAACAAAACCAAAGAATATAGCGTATACCACACGTTAGCTACATACATACCTTACGTCTCGGCAAAAAGAATCGTCCTTGCTACGTCATGCGCTTGTGGAGTGACGCAAAGAACTGATCCTTGTATTAGCTTGCGGCCTCAAGTGTTGTCAAGATGTTTTCAAAACAAAAACATCGAAGTTGGATAAAAATTTAATGTGTACTAAGTAATGTGTACTAAGTAAATTTAATGTGTAATAAGTACAACGGGACAATGTCGGCAAAGGGCTATACAATCCATCTTACTATCCAAGTCAAAGACGAAGGAACCACTGTTCAGAACTGTTCCAGAGATTCTTGTGTCAATCGACCTATACATTTGAATTATCAAGAGAACAGGTGCTGCCACAGGTATTCTGCGACTTAAACATCATTGGAAACTGATTATACATAATACGTTCGGCTATATTGAAAAATTGTAAAGTATAGTGATATCAATTACTTTTGTATTCCATATAAATAAATAGTTGATATTACTAAAAGTCCAATCCTCGTAGTTTACAACTGATTGAGATTAAATTAATCAAAACATTAAATTTTCAGCCATACTTGTTTCAGCTAAATGTTCATTATTTCTTTAAAAGTATAAAAATTAATTAACTGTCAATGATTTCCTTAAGTGCTATATAAAGATTTTCAAATTTTTCACACGGAAAATAATTTACCTGAAATAATACAACTTTTATTTTTTAGTGTATTTTTAAAGAAAATAAACTTTAATTATATGTTATTCTACAACTTTAACACTATATAAAACTTAATTTTAAATGTAATCTAAAAGCAATTTAACATTTATATCAAAAACTAAAAGCATTCCTTAATATCTCATATTAAAAAATGGACTGAACCTAACTATAACAGAAAATGTCATGAAAGAAACCACAAAACTATGATATGATACGCATTTTCTTTATTTTTTCCTTTATCCAAAAACTTCTTCAGTAGTTTGTGCTCCTTTTGTGATGAATTTTTATGCCTTTCCTATTTTATGACATCTATCATATTGTTAAACTTCATAAAAATAAGTTTTTACCGACAGCAACTATCACAAATTTTTATTTGATGTACTCATAGTTTCTAAATCTTGACTTTGCGGCAGCTGTCACTTTGAAAATCGACAAAAGCATTTTTAGAATTTGCTTTTTATTCGCTGAAAGGGAAAAGCAGAACTAGTGTAATATTCTGTTAATTGTCTGTTATGAAAGTATTTTATGATTAAAGTATAAGACATGGATTTATATTTATTGATGCATATTTAGCATTTTATACAAATAAATAATGCTATATTATATCTATTAACACGAAAATAGAAACTACATAGTTAATTATAACATTTTCTCTAATAATTTATAAAGATAATTATAATATTTAAACTCATTCAATTTTATTTTAAGGGGACAAAGTAGATGAAATATTATTCTTTTAATACATTCATATTATATCTCATTTTACAGGATAAATAAAATAATGATGTTATATATATATATATATATATATATATATAATATATATATATATATATATATATATATAAAGCAAATATAATGTACAAGAAAGAGTATTTTTGTATAATACAAAACATCTTTGCTTGAAAATTGTGTAGATCAAGTAAATTCATTAAATGATTATTATTATTTCTTGATAAGATAATAAATCATTAATTTTTTTACTATTTATTAAATTAACAGTAATTAAGTATTTCGTATAATAAACAAATAATGATGTTTTATGGAATATATATATATATATATATATATATATATATATATATATATATATATATATATATATATATATATATATATATATATATATATATAAGACAACAGAATGTACAATAAAGTGTTTTTTTTATAAAATAAAGACCTTTTTTAAAAATTGAGTAGATCAAGCCAATTCTGTAAGGTATCGTTATTATTTGTTTATAAGATAATAAATCATTAATGATTATTATTATTTAATAAGATAATAAAAATTAACCACTTTAGTCCATTCAATAATTCAATTTAAGTGGACAAAGAGGCTTAAATGTTAAATGTTTTAATATACAAACTATAGAATATTTCATAGAATAAACAAAATATTAGTATTTTATAAAATACATATATTACGTGATAGAACGCACAAGAAATAGTTCTTTTTTTATAATGTTTTTGTATAATGTGTAATCTGAGTAGAACAAATCATTTCATTAAATGATCATTATTATGTCTTTTAAGATTATAAATCATAAATCCTTATATTTCTTAAAAAAAATATAATAAAGCTCCTTCGGCCCTTAATTAATTTAATTTAAGTGTAAAAAGGGGTTTAAATATTCATTGTTTTAATATATTCATATTATAGAATGTTTCATAGGATAAACAAAATAATGATGTTTTATAAGATACATATATTTGGCGATATAATGTACAAGAGACAGTTTTCTATAGAGTATTTGGAAATTTGATTTCACGAAATAAGTATTTTAATTTCTTTTAAGATAATGAATCATTAATCCTTATTATTATTTAAAAGAAATAATAATAATAATTAAGCTCTTTCTTCCCCTTAAATAATTAAATTTAATGTGGACAAAGGAACTTAAAAATATTAATTGTGTTAATATATTCATATTATAGATTATTGGATATAGATATTTAGAGTATAGGATAAACAAATTAATGATGTTTAACAGAACATATATATATATATATATATATATATATATATATATATATATATATATATATATATATATATATATATATATATATATATATATATGTGTGTGTGTGTGTGTGTGTGTGTGTGTGTCTTTGTGTGTATCAGGTCTAAAAAAAGGGGTAATTGTAAATTACGTGAGTTAAAAGCGATTTTTAAATGGAAACTCTTTTATAATAATAAAATAAATGAAAAGACCTAGGCTCACGTAAGCTTTTAGGAAGCAATTAGAAACAATCTGATGAGCTTGCAAACAGATAAGTTTACAGTGACGCATGGACATGGAGCTGTTAAGAACACTCTAAGCGTGTCTTCGCAGAAAAAGGGAAAATGGAGCAAGATTTACTCTAACGATGGTTTAATAAACTTATTATTATAAAAAAAACTGCTTTCCATTCGCCTTAACTCTGTATCACGACATGTCACACACACACGCACACACACATATATATGCATATATATATATATATATATATATAATATATATATATATATATATATATATATATATATATATATATTATATATATATATATATATATATATATATATATATATATATATATATATATATATATATATATATATATATATATATATATATATATATATATATATATATATATATATATATATATACATGTATATATATATACAGCCTATATATATATATATAAATATATACTATATATATATATATATATATATAATATATATATATATATATATATATGCATATATATATATATATATATAATGCATATATATGTATATATATATATATATATATATAATATTAAATATATATATATATATATATATATATATATATATATATATATATATATATATATTTAATATATATATATATATAATATATATATATATAATAAATATATATATATACTAGGCCTTAGGATATACAGTAAATAGTTTTTTTATAATATACAGCACATTTCCTAGAAAACTGAGCACATCAAACCAATTTATTAAATGTATAACACACAAACTGGAACCTATTTATACATAGAAAGCACATTAATATAATTTATATGCAATTAAAACAATTGTTGTTATACTTAAAAAAAACTAATAAGGTAAATATAAAATGTTTGGTTTAATTTAATAAAAAATAAATAATATCTCAATTAAACCGATTAAAAAACATACAACATGTTTGATTCAATAATTAAAAGTTTTTTTTTTTTTTTGTAAATAATTCCATCCAAATACATAAACCATGAAATGTACGTAAAATATTTAAGAAATTATTTTATGGAAACTTTACTGGAAGCAATATTTGCATTAATTTTTTAAATGTAACATTCAAGTTAATACCATCGTTACTTTGAGGATTAATAAAATGATTCCCACGCATAATTTAATTCCGCTTTCCTAGAATATTTATCGTTGCTTATTTTTTATCGGTTGATTTTTTGACAGAAAAGGTTAATTTAAAAATATTACCTCCATTTACGCCCCAAGAAAATATAAAGGAATGCATTAAAACGCAATTTTAATGTTTTCACTTTTAAAATAATATTTTTGAATGCAATTCGGAATAACTGATGTATTCAATAGTATACCCTCTAGATCAAATTTCCCTTATGATTTGAAAAGCAAGAAATGTTCGAAACTTTAGTAAAAGTTAAGGATTCGAATTTTTTTTATATTTACAAATCAAAATTGCAGTGTTTGTTTTTTTTAAATTAACAATAAATGACTGCAAGTAAGGGAAAATTATGTAACAGAGACCTTAGAATATAGTTTTATGTTATAATAAAAACATTTAAAACATTATTTACAGAAAATAGTTTTAAAAATATAAATATCCGTTTTCACTTTGGGAAATAATCAGAATTCGACAGTTTTACACAAAATTAAATCAAATAAGAGTAGAAAAATATCACTTAGTAAAAATTTAAATTTATTTGTGTTCTTTTTACTCTTTATGCTAAAAAATGTTATGAGTAATATATTTTTCATTTTATTTAGTTTTCCTTTAAAAAATGTTTCATGTGATATTAGAATTTGACTGTTCCAAAGTGACTTCATGACGATAAATATGTGTTTTGTTTTTACTTATCGAATGTCTCTTATACTTTACAAAAACTTAATGGTATTTAAAGCGTTAACTAAAAATTCCTTTAAATTACTAAATTATTAAAGAAATTTTTTTTGTAGAAAATATATTTCTCTTGCTCTAACTTTTATTTTGAGAAATATAAGACATTTTTATATAAAAGAAATATATATATATATATATATATATATATATATATATATATATATACATATATATATACATATATATATACATATATATAGATCAAGAAGACAATCAAAATTGTCAAGTTACTCACAGTCAAAATATCACTTTATAAGAATCATGTAAAATGAAAATAAACAATGTCGTATGATTATTTAACAAAACGTTTGAATATAACAACATATATTTTACACATAAACTAAATAATCAATTTGAAGGTAGTTAATTCATAAAATATTTAAAAATTACATATTGCCGGTAGATGTTGGGTTAGTAATTGTGTTTTTAAAACAAATAACTCTTGTTATAGCA
The DNA here is from genome assembly GCA_032207245.1 of Pardosa pseudoannulata. Classification (NCBI taxonomy): domain Eukaryota; kingdom Metazoa; phylum Arthropoda; class Arachnida; order Araneae; family Lycosidae; genus Pardosa; species Pardosa pseudoannulata. The sequence goes on along the minus strand of CM063498.1, from coordinate 157,837,870 downwards.
AATTTTGTTGTTGATGTAATATTGATTCTTTTAATTCTGTGAATAGATATAGATATTTTAGAGCAAAAAGCAACCATCAAGATCTTTCACAATAAGTTGCGATAAAATAATTAACTCTGAATTGAAATATAAAAGGATATATAATTGTACTGAATAATGCTATGCAGAAAAAGTTTTTCTGCTTGACATATTTATTGAAAACTATCAAAAATATATAGATAAATGGAAAGAGATAGTTTTATGATGTAAGACAAAATCATGTAACTGCAGTATGTGACCTGCATAAATTTACATAGGTATTTCCAGGAGTGTTCCTTCATATTTTTAAAATATATGTAACTTCCTGTTAATATAAATGGGAATTATGAATTACATATCAAGTGTAAATATTTTGACGATATTTAAGCTTACATAGGTAAATAGACTATCAACTTGTAAATTTTCATTCATTCGCGTTAAGGAAAATACATGTTTTGTTGAATTTTCTTTTTTATCAAGACTTCTGTTTCATTATCTATATGTGTCGGTATCTCCTCATAAAAATATGGTTCAGAACTAATTAAAGAAAACTTCATTTTTTATACATAATAAATACTTTAATATGCATAATTTAATATACATATGGGGTAAATATCAACGTATATGACCTATACAAAGGCTAATGAAAGGTTTCATATTTTCGAAAACTACAAAAGAATAAGAACATACAAAACTTTTTTTTAAAAAATCATCAAGTTTATTAATGGTAGTTACTTAATCTCATAAAATAGTAATAATTATTTATGCTACAGTGTAAGTGATATTGGAATAATATTTTGAATTTTATCGTTAGTTGTATTATATTTACAATTGAATGAGGTTAAAATTTATTTTCCGTTTGAAATACAGAATTTTGCACGAATAAAAGTTTACATTCATCTATGTATATTCCAAATGAATAAAGATAAAACATAGATATTAAATTAGAAAGATTGCTTGGATATAAGCGGAATTGTGTGAAGTAAATATATTTCTATACACAAATTTATTAATTAAATATGGAACAAATTAAAGATAGGTAAGTAGTAGTAGACAAAACTATAAATAAATACAATAATATGACACAAGAAAAGATACGAAATCTAATTTGTAATAACGTAACCGGAAATGACCTCGGGTAAAAGGAGGGAAGAAATTTTCCTTGGGTTATTCGTTATGTTTGACCATGTTAAAGGAATTTTGTCACAGTCTCTAGGGAATAAACCACAGACAGGCAACGTATTAAATTACAAGATGGAAAATCCCAAAAAACACAATCAATAAAGTGGTAGTGCTCGACAAAAATTGTATCTCTTCTATTTAGGAAAAGACAGAAGGTAGATTCTATTGTGTAATATATAAGTATTTTTAAAAAGAATTTATTTATATATTTAATTTTTTATTCCACAAGCTCTTCATTCTACATCATTGGCTTCCATACATCACAGATGTATGAGATAAAAGTTTTAATGATTACAAAAAGATAAAAAAATTAAGAAACTTTATAAAAATTAGAATAAGAAACAAGAACATTAACACACTACCAATAAAATATTAAAAACATTAAAAGAAAATCAATCTGTGGGGGTCGACTGCATGATCTCTTTTGTCTCCCAATATCGATTGTAGATGTTTTCCTCTTTCAAAAATGGACACTTTGCAAAGTGGTCTCCTTCTAGGCCCGCGTGGTTTGCTATACATTCCCTAATTCCGGCGTCTAGGGGTATCTAAGCATCCAGTAGCTTTCCAAATTCTCCACCCTCTCCAGCACAACTCTACTGCTTTCCTCCATGATGGCGCCTGCAGTGCAACGGGCGCTCTCCGGGTTCTTCAAAGGGTCGTTTTCGTGGTGGGGTGTCCCAGTACTTGCGATCTGCCTACCACTTCCGGGGTAAGCTTGGAGAGCCTCATGGCCAAATGGACCCGGTCAGGCGCTTGATTGTCTTTGTCCATTTCAAAATTTTAAGTGCACAGTGGGCTATTGTAGATGTTATGCGGTAAAGGTATTTGGCGAGTCAATCGTGAATGATCTTCAGACGAAATGCCGCAAGTGCGATAGATAAATTTAATTTATACTGCTATTTATTTAAAAGAAATGAAATAAATTAGTTTAATGGATAGGAATACGTAGACAAGATACCAGTTAAATAACATGATAAATCATCTGAATCAGTAGATTGAAATTAAATTTAATAGGAGGATATAGCGAATAGAGTGAGAGTGAAAATTCTTAATGTGAAATTTTTAAACGATTTATATCTCCATAATTGTTTTTACCCATTAAAGCCTAGTATATTTTTAAGCTGTTAAAAAATAAACTGTAAAATTGTAATGTAATTCAGAACTTGTTTTTATTTCAAAGAAAGTTAGATGACAGTTCTATATTTAATTTTTAAAAATTTTGATTAGCTCTTTTTATTTATTACTTACTATTTTAACTGAAACTTTATGATACTTGAGACTTACTTCTAAAGTTACTTTTTTGCCAGGTACATCTATTGACATTATAACAAATAATTTTATGTATAATAAAGTTTGAATTTACTGCTCTTGCATGCCATACAAACTAAATATCTTATCCTGAATACATCCTTATTTTGTTTGTAAATGACATTTTTTGAGGTTTATACCAATATCTCAATAGTAATGTATGAAAGTAACTTGATTAGAATGTTTATAAAGTAGAATAACATGAAAAAAGTTGAAAAATTTAAGAAAGTTAAAAAGGATTGAGAAATGTATAGTTACTTTTCAAAATAAAATTTAATATATAAAAGGTGGATAGATCATTTTGACACATTTAAGCACATAAATTGAAAAATTTGAATAAAATTTTCGTTAAACATGTACTTTATTTACAAATACAGAGCGATCCACAGTATTTATACGCTGCCAAATTTCAAATGTATATTTTAAATTCAGGGTTAAATAATAGAAGGTGACTGAAAAAGCAAGAACATTTTAATAATCCACTTAAACCAGGAGTTTTGGAAGTAAAATATTTATTCATAGTAATTCAAACCTTAAGCATTTTCATTTAAAAAATAATAATGGAATTTATCATTTTTTTCAAGTCCTTTACATGCCAACATCCTGTTTGAATACGCTCTCGAAATCTGCTGTTGGGATTTCTCATTGACCGCTTCAATTTCTCAGTTGAAATACTGTGAATGTCATCCAAAATTCTCTGTTTTAACATAATTCCTTTGTTGAGTCTAGTACGCTTTACTCTTGAGATAGCCCCACAAGAAATATCACAAATCTACCTATCTAGAGGTTACAGAAAAAAATTCTCACAGTTTCCATTGATTTCCGTGCAATTCCTGCTGCTGCTCCATCCTGTTGAAAACAGGTTTCTTGAATGTGTGGAAGATGTTTCAATTCAAATGTAACGAAATATTTTATTATCTCTATTGTCATGACCCGCATCAACAGTTAGTGTGATCCATTGCTCATTAAAAAATAAGACAGCCGAACGATGGGCGATTGGTTAGGGTTCTGGCCTTTGGTACCGGAGTTCGTGGGTTCGATTCCCACAGTGGCATGGATGTTCGGAATCGGCTTTAAGCTGTAGGTCCCTGTCTCATTAGCCCTCGTGTGCAAAAAGTAGATCGCAGAACTCCAAACCAAACCAAACCAAACCAAAAAATAAGACCCAAGGATAACATGAAAAGATACAGCACAACATACTGTCACCTTACCAGAGTATAAAGAGCTGTCATGAAGTTAATAAAGATTTGAGTGTGCCCAGTAAAGAGAATGCTACTTATTCACGTAACCTGTGGTATAAAAATGTATACACAACTTGATTAGAAATTCAAAGTCATTGTTTGTTTCTTATAAAAGTTGAAAGAATTGTAATCCCAAATGGCAATAGTTTTCCTTCAGTTGTTGCACCATTTTCAGCTTGAATAGATGAAATTTCAATTCTAAATGAAGAATTCTGCAAGCAGTCTAACGAGACATTTCAACCGTAGGTGCTTGCTTACAAATTTAACGCCGTGGGCTTCATAGGACAGTACTTCAATGTTCTGTGTGATACAAACACTTATTGTTGGTCCTGTTGGTTTGTTTTAACAGGGCAGGTCCAGTCTTTTCAATGTTATTAATCCAACTTATTATCGTGTGCTTTGATGGAGTATCCTAAGTTGCACCTAAGTCAGAACTCTCTCTTGGCAGCTTACAAACGATCACTGATATTATAATATATTTTATGGCGAACGCACGCTGCTGCCGTTCCACTGATCTATAGTTACTAAAATGAAAAAGTGTTTACTTGCTCAGGGTCACTATTCTATATTGTCACAACGCATTTAAATAATTCTTATATTTTTGTCTAACAGGGAGATCAAAAATATAACTTATGTCATTTCAATTATTGTGAACACATTTCATGTTACAATTCAAAGATACATTTTTTAAAGAGTATCTTTAAAATTATCTTAAATTTGACTGCAACCAAAACTTTCTGGAACTGTTAGACAAATTTTATAATACTTAAATTTGGATATGCTTGGATATGTTTGGATTGCCCATATCAAGAATAAAAAAAATTGGATTTATATGTATTAAAAAAACATTTTAGTGATGTAATCATCTCTAATATTTGTAAAAAATTAAGGATTTTTATCTGCATATTTTTTTATTATTGATAAAATTTAAAGTTTGAGACAATTTTTTGTATGCTGACTTAAGGAATACACGAAAACCAAGAAACATTCTCAAATGCATTTAAATAGAAAATAAAATTTTCAGAAACTTTTGAAACTTTGAGATGGAATGGTCAAAAGGAAAAAAAGGGGAAGACATTTGCATTTATTTTGTACAACATTTGCACGTTTTACATTTGACGTGTTGAAAAGTAAAATTTGGAACCAATTTGTTTTGGCTTTCTGGCTCACAGAGACGAATGAGAAGGTAATTCAGTGATATGTCAATTTGTCCTGAAATAAATTTGTAAACTCTGGAAATGTAAGAAAAATAATTCATGTCATTGTATACTCTTACAAAACACATACAAAAGCTGTGATATTAGGAACTGTGATTATCTAGTCAAAATTATGTCTTTCCTGTTAAAATGTACTTTTTAAAATCTATATTTAAGGTATTTAAAACAGAATATTTTATACGTGTGATGGAATAAAGAAACTAAAGTACCTTCAATCCTGAAAACAGATTCCGTTTGGTATTACTGTATTTTATTTCACAGTCATTATTGGGAATAAGTAATTTGCATAATAACATATATCAGTTATTACAGTACAAATAATACAAAACTGCAACTGTGAATTAAATGAAGAGTTTTATACTTTAAAGAACATTTAGTAAAATTTATTATGTTTAGAAAACTTAATAAATTGAATAGATAATAAATCGTTCATACTATACAAGTTTTAATATCTTCACTGCTAAATAAGGAGTGTTAGATATAATTGTAAAACTGAACAACTGTTAAAAACTTGCTCATTCAGGATAAAATTATCTAAACACAACTCATATAAAAAGTGAAAATTTATGACAGTGTAAAAACACTATTGAAAACGCTGTGTATAAATTATAAAAATATTAGCTTTAGAATTAAATTTTAGGAGTTATAGTACTTAATATTTAATGTTTTATTCAATATTTTCAGGGCAATTGCATTATACAATAGCCGTTATCATCGTCCGTCAGTTTTGCATAAATGTCGGATTCTTTCTTTCTGGTTTTGAACGTATCCTTGGTATTGCACCTTGGTGTATCAGAAATGTTCCAGTGTATTCAATATCTAACTGCGGCATTTGAGAGGGTAATAGACAACCCATTGAGATTATTAGTGAATTCTCTAATATACTCCGTAAAGAGCTATGGATACTTAATAGGAATGACAAAGAAAAGTTATTAGTGTTGTAACTGGTCACTGCCAATTACAAAGGTATTTTAACATGACGGAGATCAGCACTGATCCCTTATATCGACTATACCGTCTTGGGGAGAATACCTTTCGCTATATTTTGTATGGTTTGTACATTTTGTATTAGCTCTTTAGGTTTCAAGACCTTTGTTTCCCCTTTTTGAGTTTTGAGAGATACTAGCTATTCCTGTCAGCTTCTCCTGAGTTTTTAGTCCTCCACCGGCTGTTATTTGGAATATTTTTTCTTGGGTTTGGGGCCATAAGAGCTCTGGCTGATATCCCCTGTAGGTGGAATACTATGATTTGTAAGTGAATTCATTTCTTTTAGAGAGGAAAGAGGGTTGCTAAAGTGTCTTTAAGATAAAGAATAGTTGTTAGTTTTAAAACAGAAATATAACCCATTGTTACACATTTAATATACTTTTCTACTTATTCTGTAATTCAAAATGTTGTTTTCTCTCTATTTATGTCAACGATATAATTCTACTTAAGAGTTATATTTATAAAATTTTTAAGTTTGCTAAGATTTGTATATCTTTTATTAAATTAATCCCTGGTGTCGAGACTGCCGTCTTGAGGATAATACTGATCGTTCCTTTTTGTATGGTTGTAAGTTTCTACTAGCTCTTTAGGTTTCAAGACCTTCGTCTCTCCTTTTTTTGAGTTTTGTGAAATACAACATATCCCCATTTAATGAATGACGAGAGTAACGAAATCCTTTCTCTTAGAGAGGGAAGAGGATTGTTTAAGTGTCTATAAGATAAATAATAGTTATTACTTTCAAAACAGAAATATAACCCATTGTTACACATTTAGTATATTCTTCTACTTATTCTGTAATTCAAAATGTCGTTTTCTCTGTATGTCAAGGATATAATTCTACTTAAGAGTTATATTTATAAAATTTTTAAGTTTGTTAAGATTTGTAAATCGCTTATTATATTTAACATTTTAACACTCTCATTTAGTGTTCATAATCGTTCTTTATTTTACCACTTTTTTTGCCATTGAAGCTGAAACGTGTCTTTCTATTGTATTTTAGTTGGTAATTGGTCTCATTCCTTTCTTTCCTTTACTCTTGGCAATGTTTAAGCTTTGTCCTGGCATTGTCCAAGTATTTAGCTTGCCCTGATTTCAAAACATTATCCTATTGCGTCTTAGCCTATCTTTTCTTAAAGCAACCAGATATCAACTCTTTCGAAGTTGCCAAGCAGATGTTAGCATTCTTGTCTTACTACCTATGTATTTCCTAGTTCATTTTACATTTATTACTCTATTCTGAGACAAACATTTATCTTCTCGTAATTTTTTTAAATGTGGGTAATATTTCTATTGGTTGGTATTATAAGAATGTATAAATGTAGATATTAGCTTTGTGGAAGAAATGTCAATATTAATTTTAGTAATATATTCTACATTTCTCACTGTTACACATTTAACCCATTGTTACACATTTAGTATACTTTTCTACTTATTCTGTAATTCAAAATGTCGTTTTCTCTCTATTTATGTCAAGGATATAATTCTACTTAAGAGTTATATTTATAAAATTTTTAAGTTTGTTAAGATTTGTAAATCGCTTATTATATTTAATATTTTAACACTCTCATTTAGTGTTCTTAATCGTTCTCTATTTTCCCACTTTTTTGACACTGATGGCTGAAACTTGTCTTGCCTGTTTTCTATTGTATTTTAGTTGGTAATTGGTCTCATTCCGTTCTTTATTTTTCTCTTGGCAATGTTTAAGCTTTGTCCGGGCATTGTACAAGCATTTAGCTTGCCCTGGATTTCAAAACATTAACCTTATGCGTCCTAGCCCATCTTTTCTTAAAGCAACCAGATATCAACTCGTTCGAAGTTGCAAAGCAGCAGTGAGCATTCTTCTCTTACTACCTATGTCTTTCCTAGTTTATTTTACATTTATTACTCTATTCTGAAACAAACATTTATCTTGTCGTAATCGTTTAAATATGGGTAATATTTCTATTGGTTGGTATTATAAGAATGCGCAACTGTAGATATTAGCTTTGTGGTAGAAATGACAATATTAATTTTAGTAATATATTCTACATTTCTCTTTCTCACATAAAAAAGTCACAACTTTTTTATGACTAAAATCAATATGAATGAATTTGAGAATTTAAACAAAAATTTCAATTACAAATTTGAGGGAAAATGTATTAGCATGTTAATGAATACAATAGAAAAATTTTATAGCAAGTACAATCTCAGAAGACACGTGAACACAATTCCATTCATGAATATTTAATTATTTGATAATTCGGAATAAATTGAAACTCTAAAGCTAATAAAGCTAAACAAAGACACAATAGATTATACACAACATAAAGTATAAATATAAGTATAAACAGAAAATTTTGAAGACATTTGTTTCAAAGCCTCGGGGATTCATTTTTAAATATTAAGTTGTTGATCCTCATTAAAGAAATATGTCACAAATATTTAATGAAGTAAGATTAGAATTTGAAATTTGAAATTTTTATGAGAAGTTTATTTATTCATGATTCATGCAAAAGTTTGTGTTTCCTTCTAAACAAAACAAGTTATAATTCATTGTTAATTCATATACACGTTATTATTCCACGCAGCACATATTTTATAATGCTATTCTTCATATATTCAGCAGATGCAGCAATTTAAAAATATATATGCATAATATAGTACATGTTACTTATGGAAAACTATCAGGTTTTGTAAGCAGATATTCATTTTTTAGAATATTTTAAAAGTGTAGAGTACTTTCATGATCTAACTCCGTGGAGAGACTGCAGGGAATTTAAAATTAAATATAAAACAATATAGTTAAAATTTCATGACATTATGCAGCCGTTGTTGTACTAAAGAGAAGTAAAACTAACGATATTTTTATTCATTTGTAGTTCCTCTTATTATAAGAGACCCATTTTATATTCAAAGCAGTTTTGTTCCAGAAGAAAAAATATTTTTCCTTCTTTTTTATGGCTAGAGTTGTTCAGGGCATCAAAACTAATAAATAAAAAATGTCTCGTGTCAAGATATATTTCTGCCTAAGAAATAAAGAACACAAAATCTACTCTTAAAATAATGAGACCGTTGCACATTCGTGTATAATTTGTTATCCTCTATTATTTAATGAAATCATCACCTCAATTTGCTAAAATTGTGATATTTAGTGAAATGGAAAATAATTAACCAACTTGGCTTAGAGGTAAAGATGTCCATTTAGTCCCAAAACTCCTTATTTGTACTACTTACTTATTGTAAAAGGCATTTTGTGTTTCATATTATTTCAAAGACTTTTATAAAGATTCTCGCCAAAATCGCCCTAATAGAAACAAATCTGTGAAGAATGTTTATTATTCCTGAGCGTAAAATTTAAACTTTGCCCAATAGTGTTCTTTATACCCGAAGTATAGTTATATTAGTAGGGATTTCCTATATTGTCAGAAGATTAAATGAAAACATCGTAGCTATTTATTTTGAAAGCTTCTGAAATGATTTTTTCTTTTCAACTAACGTAGTTTATTGACGACATCACTGAGTGATCTTTTCTAATCAACTCTCTATACAAATAGGAATGCGGGGGATATCCATTGACATTTAGAACTGGTTAATACCTACTTGGAGACCTCCGTTCTTCTACTTCTAATCATCTTTGTAATGTTTCACGATACTATGAAAGAAGTTTCTTAAAGCAAATTTATAAATTTTCATACCATTATTCTGATGCTTTATATAAATAAAAAACATTACATTAAACAAAAATTTTATTTTACTATTTTATTCATATCTTTCAAAACTACTTTACGTCACAAATATTTACAATTTATAAGGATTTCTTAAGTCATGTCCATAATATGTGTACATCAATTACCACTGAGAAAAATAAAAAGCTATTAATCAATTACAATTTTATCTACCATGCTTGACATAAGATCATAGATGGAAATTAGAAGATAAATTATAGTAGTTAAATATCCGTTTTTTGCACTTAAAATACACCACTCCTTTATAGATTTTTATCCTTCATAACAGTTAATACTTTTAGTTATTTCTTTTAAGAATTAATTTTGAAAGATTAATTTTTGTATTTTTTAGGAATATATTTTATGAAATTGATTTCATTTTACTTACAAATTATAAGTTAGATATCAAACATAGAAACAAAATACAAAAAATTAACTTTATAAATAATTCGGCTAAAAAATATTTAAATCTGAATCCCTGAATATCAGTTAAACATCAATCAAACAAATTACATTTAGAACCGGTACCACCAAAATCGTCTTGCAGCTAACCGCTAATAATCTGTGTTTAAACAGAGAATTACTTCCCACCAGTCATTGGCGCCATGGGGTTATCTCAGTTAGCTTTTAAACAACATTGATGACATCCTAACTTATGGAAGTACAACTTAATTTTAATTTTGAATGAAATAAATATAAGTATAGTTGGAATTCATTTTATTCATTATTTTTAAATAATAAATTATTTCATGGAAGACAACATAGAAAAAATTTGTTAATTTAAAAAAATATATTATGACTATGCATAGAATAATTTACATTTATTACCATGATTATTTTTCTATCCAAATAATAATTTTTAATATAAAATAATTTTAAACAATAAGCTTTTAGGTGTATTAATTCATAAAATAAGTTAAACTGGAAGAAGCTAAATATTACATAATAACATAACTGTGGTTCCGAAACAGGAAGATATTTTTTCTGATATAAAATTATTTATATACATTTAGAAATTGTTGTATTATATGAAATACATGATTTCATCTTCTAAAATTACTCTTTTAATTATTTTACTACATCTGTAAGTTTCGAAAGTAAATTATATCTATCTGAAGTAGTTCTAAATTTTTTTCATAAATATAAATTTATCCATCCTCCCCAAAAAATGTTTCTAATTTATTTTCAAAAGAGTATGAAATTTCATAAACGTTATGTAATCATCTCTAAAATTCATTTATTTGGAGAGTAATATTCCAATAAAGGGATTTTATTAATTTAAATATATTAGAATCCGATCTTAAACACTAAAAAACAAACATGTTGAAGAAATAAATAGTTTCATGTAAAATAAATAAATAAATACTTATAAGAGCTCGGATTAATATTACATCGAAAATTCAGGATTCTCCGATTTAATAAACTGAACTGACAAGAAAACAAATTGAAAATCTGCTGTAAAATATTGTTATTATATTCGTTTAAAACAGTTTTTGTGGTAATTATACGTAATGAGTAAACAAAATGATACCATCAGATCAATAAATAAATCTTTAACAATTATGTAACTCATTGCAAATTTCAACATGAATTTAAAAGTCGATGGTATATACAAATTAAATGTTGAAATTATTTACAAAATCAATATGTTTCTCTGATATATATACTGAAGAGCCAAAAAAACTGGTATAGGCATGTGTATACATATAAATATGATACCAATAAGAACTCGACAGTGCCTATATAAGACTACAAGGGTCTGGCACAGTTGTTATATTGGTTACTGTTGTTATAATAGTAGGTCTTTAAGATTTAGATAGAGTTTGAACGTGGTGTTATGGTCAGCGCATGGTAGATGGGACATAGCATTTCCAAGATAACGATGAAATTTGGGTTTTTCCGTACGACTATTTCACAGTGTATATGGGGAATCCTGTAAAACATTAAATCTCTGACAACGCTGCGGCCGAAAAAAGATCATGGAAGAACGGGACTAACGACGACTGGGGAGAAGCTTTAAACGTAACAAAACTGCAACCTTTAGGCAAATTACTGCAGATTTCAATGCTGGGCCATCAGCAAGTGCCGGCGGGCGAACCATTCAACGGAACATCATCGATATGTGCATCAATATGGGCCCAAGGCCCACCCATGTAACCTTGATGACTGCAAGACACAAAGCTTTACGCTTCATGGGCCAGTTAACACCGACATTGGACTGTTGATGATTGAAAACACATTGCCTGGTCTGACGAATAGACGTGTACAGGTATGGAGATAACCTCATGAATCCATGGAATCTACATGTCAAGAGGGGATTGTTGGAGCCTATGGAGGCTGTGTGATGTGTCTGTGTGTCTTTATTGGCTATTTTTACCCACTACAAAATTAGATATATATCCGTATTACAAAGAACAATTGATAGGTCATGAAAGTAAACAGCACTATGATTAAATAACAATATAGAGTGTAGAGTATTTCTAGAAAAATATACTGAGACAATCAGCCATTTGAGATCTCCCACTCAATTGTGTACATTCGCTTATATAGTGACATGGGGACTCAAAGGACCCAGTCAGTCAGATGTGTCAAGAGTATACCACATGTGTGAGGCCAACAGCCGAAAATAACTTACGTATACTAGGTATATAATATTAGTTGTGGTAAGCAGAAATGAACTCGTTGTTCTAATGGTCCCTAAAAGATTACCAAACTTAGAATTTCTTTCGTCACAGAATCGCTAGAAATTTATTTTAAAATATAAGCATAATACATTCTGTTAATTTCTTATAATATATAACAAGAACAGTCGAACCCACTTAAGAAGTTCCCATTTACGTTATTTTCTGTCTTGAGACTGCTATTTCAGTGTTCCCAATATTATTCATCTTTCGATAGCATTAAATTTCCGTGTTTAAAAAGTTTTTAAATATTTCCCCCCTTACGACCTTTTTCCTTCTAAAACCTGTTGTTGTCATTTCATTATGAGGCTTCTTTAAATTTTAAGGAACAGTAATGCAAAACATATTTGAGGTATACGGATGCAGGTATGGATACTCGTAGCCTTGCGAAATCGGCTTTAGAAGTAGGTCCTCGCCTCATTAGTCCCCGCGAGCAAAACAGTAGACGATAGCTCTCCAAACCAAACCAAATCTGTGCAGTAACAGTAATTAAAAACTAGGAAGTTTTGTCACTCTGCCCACAAATTAAATACAACTTTTCATACGTAAAGTCAATTCGATTCTTTCTAGAAACAATCCTACGCACGGTTGAAAGGTATTTATTCTAATAGTATGTCGAATTTGATGAAATTAAGCCCGAATTTTTGGGAAAAATAGTAAAGTAAACTAATATAATTATTTTGTTTCCAGTTTACTTTAGTCTTTGAGTGTACAAAATGTTTTAAGGATAAAACTATTAGAATTATTCACTGATAAGTTTAATAATATTCTAAATTTTTTAAAATATTCACTTTAGACTGGATTAAAATGTTAAAATTATTTTTATAGCACATATTTAATGAGGATAAAATGAATTAACGTAAGATTAAAATATTTTTATAACGCATTTTTTTTCAGTTTCCACGTTAGAAAAAAAAGTGCTTCAGAAATTTTAATCTATGAGTGTCTAGGAAAACTCCTTTAGGTAGTTTCACTTTATAGGCAGTGTGATTCAGAATTAGACGAATCATTTTATAGTAGGTTTAAGATACATCATATCGACTATGAATCACGAAGAAAAAGATGGTTGGAAGTACAATCTTAACAAAATAGTGAGATTGTTACTTATTGAGTCCACAGCGATATATGTTGGACGTTCAGAAATATACTCGGTATTTTGAAATGTGTGAATTTTGTGGATTCTTCTACTGTGCAAGATACCATTCTGTAAGCAAACTACAAAACTTCGGGGAACTCGGTTATCAGGAGAGTCATAACTTATTTTACTCTGTATCGGGACAATATATCCTCGATAAGCAGACTGTGCCTACGTCCATAGCAAAACTAGGGAACGTAGTAGCCAAAGTAAGAATTTTAAGAGAAGGGTGATTATTATTGTAACAAAGAGTTACAGTTCAACAAAGCCAGAGCGAAACTGACCTAGGTTTATAGTACACCATATCAACTCGGAATCTCGTAGATAAAGATGGTTGGAAGTACAATCTTAACGAAATAGTGAGATTATTACTTATTGAGTCGGTAACGATATATCTTGGACGTTTAGAAATATACTCGGTGTTTTGAAATGTCTGAATTTTGTGGATACCTCGACTGTCCAAGATTACACGCTGTAAGCAATCTACAAAACTTTAGACAACTCATTTACCTGGAGAGTAATACCTTATTTTAATCTGTATCTCGACAATATATCCTCGAAGATTTCGGGATATTCAAGAAAGTTCTGAAGGACAGCAGACTGTGCCCTCGTCCATGCCAAAGCTAGCTTACTTAATAGCCAAAGTAAGAATTTTAAGATAAGGATGGTTATTATATAGATATCTCCTGATTGGTCATAGACGAACTATCCACTGTACAGACTTCCAGTGTGGGACACATAATGCATACCAAAATTATTAATGCATACCAAGAATAACGTTGGTTTGACTACGATAACCTAAGAAATGCCAGAGGAGTCCATGGATGAGAAGTAATATATCTCCAAAAATATTGCCAATCATCAATTTTATTTTTTACCACCTTTTCAGAAAGAAAATGAAATAACTACTATTGCATATTAGTATCAGAATCGATAATTTAAAAAAATATAATAAGATATAAGCTTGCGAATCGATATAATTTGCATGTTAAAATTATTTTTTATTATGTGTGAAACGCATACAGAGATAAATGTTATTTGTATTTTTCATATTTAAAGATATATTATTCATACATTTTTGGCATATAGACCAACATTAGATAAATAATTGTTAGCTCAAATCTAATATAATACGACAAAAGGAAAATAATCCTTATAATACGGCTTATTTAATCGATTTTTATTCTGTATTCCGACGAGAAAATATTTATAAGACCATATAAACATGTTAAGTGCAAATTATTGTTCAGGTAGTAGTTAAAAGTATGTTTTATCTACTTTATTCTGCGGGAAATAATTAATATTGATTATGGAAATGGAGACAGCACTTAACTTTTCTACCATGTATAAAAAAGCAATTAAATGTCGTAACCTTTATTTCATTGTGAATTAATTGCAGAAATTGTGAAAGCTATTTTTGGTTTTCATTTCCAGAGCAATTACAGCTTCCCATTTCTATATTTTTCAAACTAATTCTATTGTACTTAAAATATGTCACGTTTTATTATGGCTTCTCATATTTTCTTTTTTTTTCTTTTGAAGTCTCTATTGACAACGCTTCTAAGACAGCAAATCCTTGCAAACAAAGGTAATAAATGACTGCCATTATTTTTCACATCGATTTTACATACGATTTACTGCTCGTCGGAATCATTATTTGAAATAAAATTAAGTTTCATCTTATGCTAGATTAAACATGTGATTCGAATTTCATCTCTGTGTCTGAGACGCTACTGCATAATGGTAGAGACACTGCAGAAGAAATGTCATTAGCATTAAATCATTTTAATAACACATACACTGGAAGGTTGCTGTATGAATCGTTGATTTTGCCATTTTTAGAAGATCAAAGAATGCTTGTGATAATCAATTGAATGAAATTCTTTGGAATATAAAACGTGATGATATTGGATTTGTGAATAGCATATTTGCTTTTAAATACGCATATTTAAAATAGAACGCATAATTAAGTTAATATTAGTTAATTACCGAAGAGAATATTTTTAATACATAAAGCGTTTATTCAGTTCAGTGTAAAATTTGAATCGAATTTAAAGTGTGATTCAAATGTAAACTCTATGCATCACAAGAGTGCACAGACTTTGCAAAAAGAAATAACACTTGCATTACAGAGTTTTAATAAATATATGCTTGAACAATGTTGATTATGTTGATATTTAATGTTCTGAAATAAAATGTTATAGTTTGTGAACTTACTATAGATAATCAGTAACATAAAATTATACTGATATATAAAATGTGACGAAATTAGATAATGTGTAATACACTAGATTTAAAACATAGTTTTATAAAGAATATTTAGAAAAGTTAAGTACCCATAGATAGAATACCAAAGGTGTGTCAAAATGTCTATTTTAGATTCAGATTTATAGACGCTTTCCTACTTAACTACATTACAACGTCTAAATAGATGGTAAATAATACAACGACAAAAAGGTGATAGGTTCGTCTAGTAAACAATTTTCCTACTCTACTGATATCGTTACCCGATACGGAAAAACTTTCTTAACTATCATTTAAAGATCTATTTACTGCAAGTTTTATTATGACAAAAGTAGTTACTTTTTAGACTCATTTCACTAATTATTGTTAAAAAAGGCAAATATTAAAGTTGTTTCATTAAAGCAAATTTAAAAAATATTAAATACTAAAATTAGGGACAAATTCCTTTATTTATTTATTTATTTATATTTTTATTTTTTTTATTGGACCGACGTATGCCAGTAAAGAGCCTCTTCTTTGTAATAATGTTAATTTAATACTCAACCAGCGATCTGTTTTGGCATAGAGTTAAAGAAAGTTGCTACCATTTTTCTGTTCATTCTGATTCATCTTTTTTAATGCTCCACTTTAAAAATTTTAATTTTAATTTTTCAATCATTCTCTTAAACCTACTAAAATTGCACTCAATTAAAACCGATTATTTAAAAATTTTTTTAAAAAAATATAAAAAATATAGAAAAAAAGTTTTTCAATTTTAATTCTTTTCAATATTTTGTTTGCTAACTTACTCTAATTATAATTATAATATTATATATTATAAAAAAGATAGAATATATATATATATAAAGAATATATATATTTTAGAAATTATATTCTTATATATAGTAGTATAAATATATGTGTATTAAAATTAACAATATAATGTCTATTTATATAATATAAAAGTAAAATAACGATTTTGTATTATATACAAACTATAAAAATCATAAAACATTTTCACTACACAATAAACTTTATATTTTTAATATATATTTTTCCTCGGTGTGTACACTATTAAATATAAAATCGTAGAATATATTTTAATAATTTAATTATGTTTAAAACATATTATTATATAAAAAATAAGATAAAAATGTTTCAATTTTATATGTATTCAAATTTCATGTAATTATTGTGTACTTATAATATATACATAACATACACACACATATATATATATTATATATATAATATATATATGTGTGTGTTTATATATATATATATATATATATGTATATATAAAATATATATATATAGATTATAATATATATATATATATATATATATATATATATATATATATTATATATATATCTATATATATATAAATATATAATATATATATATATATATATATATAAATATTATATAAATATATATATATATATATTAAATATATATATAAATATATATATATGTATATATATGAAATATATATATACACAATATATATATATATATATATATATATATATATATATATATATATATATATATATATATATATATATATATATAATATTTTATTGTATGTATAGAATATATTGTATATATATATGTATTTATAATCCAAATATATATATATATATAAATATAACAAATATTACTATACAACAATATAAAAATATATTATTAATATATATATAATATTATTTATATAAATATATATATTTATTTTTGTGTTTTGTTTGTGCTAGATATATAGTTGATGCAATATACTAAAAATTTTACTAAGATGTTGGAATGATATTACTATACATATGACAAACTAGAAATATTCATCATAAATTCCTTTTTCTTTCATATTGTGTATATTTGTACATTTAATTTTTAGAGTAAAATATATATTTAATAGATGTTAGAATCTTTGATTACAAAATATATACTGTAAAATATTTAACACCCTTTTTTTAAAAAAAAATAATGTTATTTTTATATAAAAGTTATGAAACCATTATTGCATTCTATTTCTTTATACGAAATATTGCATTCCACAATAGTTTTAATGCCCATATTTCGAAGAAAATTCTCTTTTTAACATTACTGAAAACATTTATAGGTGTTTTACTGCGACATATGCATGCACTTCTGCATCGGTCTGTTGACAGTATCTGCATAAGAAAAATTCCAACATAAAATATATTAATTTTGTGGGTATAGATTAAAAGTGATTTGTCATAAAATTTTATATCTATTACTTTTATAACGTCGTCAATTTGTATATTTCGTAGGATCACTGTATTCTGCAATCTGTATAACGAAAAAAATTCCTCATAACGTATATGGATATTTTAAGACATTATTAAAAATGATTAGCTGTAGTAAGTTGAAAATTTGTATTTAGGACTGTTATAACATTTATGTATAACGAAATGATTTATACACAATAGGGCATTAATATACGAAAATATAAAAATTCTATATGATATCATAATGCTCTGGACAAATATTTAAAACAATTAGCTGTAAAATTAAATTTTTCTTTCTTTTATAGAACTGCTATAATTCACAGTTGAACACATCCGTGTTTAATTTCAATCCAAAATCTATACAACAAAAATCTGAATATAACAGCCAATAACTTACTAATCAACAACAATGCAAGTAAAATATATCACCTTATCCTACCGCTGAAAAATATTCTATTATTTTCAAACATACCTAATTAAACTTTATACATTAATTGTAGGAATTCTTCATGTGCTTTAACACTACAACAGAGAAAAATATATCAGTTTATTTCTAAGATTGATTTTTGATGATTCATTAAAAATGACTAGTACTTCTGCAATTTTTGATAATATATTTCCATTGCTATTTTAGATCTACGACTAATAAGCAATAAGTCTTCTTTCAGGTAAATCTATTAAACAAGTTTGGGTAAATACGTACTTTATAAACGCATGTAAATAGCAATATTCTGTTAGTTTTATTGTATGTATGAAGTTATGCCTTTTTTTATGGAAATATATAACAGTGATTCCTATCGTCTAATCGTAAATCATTAATATTTTTTTTTGATTTTACAATCACCAGAATTATTTTACTTTTGAATAGAATAGTAAGCAATGATTTATGATGTTTTAACTCCATAGCAGAGAAACATACAAAAAGTTATTAAAATGAACTCTATATGAGATATTTCTTATAATTATTTAACCAGACTCGTAATTGATTCTCTATTTTCAATATTTCTTTCTAATGCACTTATAAAGTTTATGAATATATATACGTGCGTGTATGTATATGTGGTAAATATTATCAAGAAACTTTTAAAGAATCATGCCTAGTTTCATTCATTATAAAAATAATTTAATTATTAAATTATAAGACTATAAGCATTTAAGGTAAACGTAACTACTGTGGAAATCATTTTCCTGTTAGTTTTGATTTTCAATTTTAACGTCACTTTTGTAAGTATAAATATATTTTTGTAAGTGTACTATTTTTGTAAGAGAGTAATAATACATCTTAGACTAATCTGCATTTAATATAATACAATAGTAAAATTTTCTAATCTAAAAAGCCTCTTAGTTTGGAAGTTTCAATGGGTGTGAAAGAAAAAAAAAAAGAATTAATTTTACACATAGGTCACATTAAGTTTCTGGAATTGTTTTTAAACTTTTTTTAGAACAATAATTTGATCAAGAGGATCAAAAATGTCGCAGAGTGAAAAACTGTGCTTTGGGATAAATAAATCTCTTCTGAAAGCTCTAATGTAAAAGTAAAATAAATTATCGTATAGTCTTAAATAAAAACAGAGAATTTAACAATATAACAGTTTTGCCAAATGAGTTCATTGTTTGAAAAGAAATTACTGAAATTTCTTTTTGAAATTTTTTTTTTCTTTACAGTCAAAAGTAGCAAAAAAGATAAACGTTCATATTTCATATTTCTATTTAGTTTACTAACCTTCTGTGTTTACATTTTCTTCTTTCTATTTGCCCCTTATTTCTAATGTCCTTAATTATTATTTAAGTTGTGTGTAACTACTGGCATTACGCTTGTTTCTATTTCAGTAATAATAAGCACTTTAAAGTTTGTGTTAAACAGGACGGCAAAGATTCCCTTTAATAATAAAGTTATTGTTTTCTAATATTTTATATTTACATTTAAAATAGACACACTGAAGCATAGTAACAAAATAAAACTGAGAAATCAAATTATATGTATTGTAAAATTTATTTTCAGCAACCTCTGCAAAATTGTCTTTTTTAATCTTTTACTATATTTATTATTTTTTTCAAAATTGTGGAGGTTGCTTTTAGTTTAAAAAAAGCTAATAATTAGCTGAGATTTTTGTTGAAAAATACATTTTACTTATTTAAATATAAAAAATGTAAAATAAAAGATTGAATACCGATTATTTTTCCAAAATTTTCCATTGATAGAAATTCTTATCTTTTCAAATAAAATTCAAACATTTAAACCTGGACACAACAAGGGTAAATAGATGTCTATGTAATTCAGAAAAAGGAGATTGCAAGATAAAATTTATTTTTTTATGTTAAATAAGTAAGAAAAAACCAATTACAGTATGCTTAAAATGTAATGTTGGTCTTGTTTTGACTGTTTTAAATTTTTTATGGTCAGCCAACTGCAGTGTAATATATTTGTTTAAGTTTTAGTAGTGTATGTACCGTTGTCCTATTTTATAGGACAGCCAATTACATAAAAAATTAAAAAAATTTTTTTCAAAATTTTGGTTTGATATAAACTTAGTTACACCATATTAATGATATAATGAGTTTATAACTTAAAAATATTTAGTTGGTATACAATATGGGTTAAAGTTTGTGTTAATATATAAAATCAGAAACATGTAGTAGTCTAACTGATTGTTTATGCCATATATCCTTATATATAAATATACATATAATCGTACGCATACACACAGTATGTGTAAGCATGGACAAAGAACTCAGTTTCTCTCATTACGGAAACAATTCAATGACCGAAATGTGCTGTCTTACAACAAACTTTTAGCAAAATCTTTTCTCTAATCAGAGTTTCAAGTTATAAATTATACCTTAAAATTTAGTGAATAGAAATAATTTCAGAATTATAAAAATAAATCTTACACATTTCTCTACTTTTTTTAAAAATGTTTACAAATTCACTATTTTCTAATCAAAAGAGTATGGTCTTTAGCAAATTGCACTGGTTGTAAAAAGAAAGATTAATAACTTAACCCCTAGGTTACATTAATCTGTAGGAACTTTTCATAGAGATATAATTCTTATGTTTTTCAGCGATATTTGAATTGTTAAAAAAGAAATTAGTGAGAGAAGGTAATAGAAATTCTAGAGGAGGGTTTAAATGATTTTTTTTTTTAAGTTGAAAGAAAATAACGCAATAGAATATACTTTTTTTTCATATTTTATAAGTTGATTAACACTGTTTCTTTACATAGTCATTCTTTATAAAAAAAGGACTCTTATTTATAATATTATAATAGTTTTTTAAGATGTGTGTATATTACATATATTCAAAATCATATTTATTTCTAATTTCAGTAAGGATATTGTCTTTGAATTATGTATATAAATAAAATACATTAAACTTAATTGTTGTTTATATATATATTTATACACACATACATACATATAAGAATTAATTATAAAATCAATATATATTCTGTATAAATAATACGTACATACGATTTGTTATATATCTACCAAATTTGCAAGAAATATATACATATATATATGTTTTAATAATGACCAATATATTTTCTGAAATTATATAATACCAAGATTTTAAATATTTTTGTATTTTTATCTTATGTTTATAAAGCTAATAAAGTTAAAAAATAAATGTCGATATCCAAAAACTTATCTCCTTCCGACAAATTTTCAATTTTTTAAACGTTACAGAAGCATTTTTCTGAACAGCCGATGATGTATTCAACCATGTGTGGACTTTGTGAGAGTGCATATGTTTGATAATTTACGATTTGCTATAATTGTGGGTTGAATGATATTTTTTATCCAGGAAGCGTGTGGTGTATAAAATAATATTAATTAAATATTTTATATATTGTATTTAACAATATATATATATATATATATATATATATATATATATATAATTTCTATATAATATATAACAACAACACATATATATAATAAATATATATATGCTTGAGATATAACAAGGAAAAAAGAATATATATCTCTTACATTATAATTTTTTTTTGACTACATTTATTTCTTTATATTTTAATTCTAAATATATATATATAATATATAATATAAAAAATATATATATATATTGCATATTTTTGTCGATTGTTCTAATTTTGCACATTGTAATATAGATCAGTGGTATTATACTATAATTAAAAGCATTATAAAGCAACTTTGGGTTATCAATGACTTTGAAATAACAATGCAATGTACTACACCACAGCAGACTTGTCATAGGATTATTTAGGTCCATATAGCAATTTTTTCATTACAAGCACAAATGTTATAACTATTTAATTTAAAGTTCCGATTCAAGCCTAAACTCATACCATGTGCACAACCATTTGAAGACATAATCCACTGGGAAGAAAATAACGTGTGTAACGGTTAGAGGGAACATCACAGCTATTATTGTTTGCATACACAAATAATTTCAGAAAATGGTAGCGATACATTTATACATTTGTTTACTTTTTTATTAACGTTTACGGAAGTATTATTTTTTAATCACAATTGTCTAGTCGTTTGCAAGTTTTATTGGCTGTAAAACGAAAGATTTACAACTTAGCGCATACGTCGCATTAAGCTGTAGTATTTATTTTATCTTTTTTATAGCGCAATAATTGGAGCCACATAAATGAAAAATACCATACACTGAAGAATTGTGTTTGGGGACATATAACTCAATTTTGAAGGCGCTTTATTTTAAAAGTGTAAAAAACAAATTCTTACAGTTCTGCACAAAAAATTGTAAGTTGAACAATCTTACAATTGTTTAATCCGGTAATTTCACTGTTAGAAAATGTAATTGCTGAAAATACTTAACATAATTCCTAAAGGAGCTTTTAGGACATTTTTTCTGGAATCAAAGGAAGAAAAAAGGCTATACGTTTAACTATCATATTTCTATTAAGTTGATTTACACTCTGGGTTATTATAGTTGTTTTGTACATTTGTTTCATACTCTTAATAGTTATTTAAGTTGAGTGTAATAAATTGAAGCCTTTATTTAAAATTATATGATAAATTACATTTATTTTTGTATCAGTAGTAGTAAGCTATTTTGATATATAAAATTATATAAATATAATTTTTTCGCTTTGACCAACTAAAACGAAAACCAACCACGATTGAATTAATCTTAATAAATAATTCCTTTAATTTTAATTTGTGCAGGAAATAGATTATAAAAATTCAAAATAAGAAAATTTAAGAATTATTTTCATTAAATTCGGAAAAATATATTTGATGCATGCTACAGGTTCCTAATTTTTCAATAGTTCTTCAATTTTTCATTATGAATTTTCGTTTGTAGACATAAGTAGTTTCAGAAGTGGAAGTTAATTAATGTTAAACATTTTTTAAATAAAATTTATAAAAGCATTATTTTCTAATTAAAAGCGTCCATCCGTTTCCAAGTTTCAGTTGTTGATAAATGAAATTTTACTACTCAGATCGTAGTAAAGAATTGTTTAGCTGAATGAATTATCTATTTTAAGCTTTATCATGCAAAAACGGCCTTAGACTTTTAACCGCTTTCCTTACAAATTGTTTAAAAAAATGGCAAAAAATCATCGCATTTTTTATTTTGTTATTAAATACAAAGAAATGAAACAAAACAATATATGTAAGTTTAAATTAACTGTTTAATTCTTTTCAAGTGTAAAAGCATTTAGATTTAATATTAGTTTACTGTCCTGAGTTATCTCGGGCAAACAGAAAAAGTTAATTAGTCTTTGTATGATAGTTTTTTGAAACAATTGACAACACAAAGTAATATTTTACATTATGTACTCTGATATCTGGTCTTTTTTCTTACTGGCTTACTTCTGCAATGTGTTTTACGGGAGCACAGAGTACACTGTCTCGTTTCTTTTTAAAAAAAATGGCAAAAAATCATCACATTTTTTATTTTATTATTAAATGCAATGAAATGAACCAAAACAATATATGTAGGTTTTAAGTTAAATTTTTAATTTTTTTCAAGTGTAAAAGTATAGATTTAATATTAGTTTACTGTTCCGAGTTATCTCGAGCAAACAGAGAAAGTTAAACAAGGCACAACACAAAGTGATATTCAACATTCTGTACCCTGATAGCTGGTCTCTTTTCTTACTGGGTTACCTCTGCAATATGTTTTACGGGAGTACACAGAGTACACTGTTTCGTTGGATTTGATTTTTTCTTTTCAGTATCAGGAATAACACCAGGAAATTGCCTGATAAATTACCTGTCAGGTTAAATGAGTTAACCTGAGTGTCAAAGGACTAATGCTAGGTGTTCCTGATGTGGCAGAAAACTCGTCACTGTGATTTTCGGAAATTTGTTTTTCAATCAATAGAAAACACGGTACCAGTCCTGCAAAAGAACCGCGAGACCGACAAAACTTTGCAAACTGCCAATCAAAGCTGAACATTTCCAGTAATTTCCCCCAGGCCGAGTAAAACCGTGATAAAACAAATCATACTGACAAATTTTGCTTTGCTCGGGTTTTCTCGGGATAGTAAGGAATTGCAACATATACGAACCAGACATAACTCGGGATGATCAGTCAATATGGTTAAAACAAAATTAAACTTTATATTTTGTACCAAATCTTACGACTGTCTAAGAATAATGCTTTCCATGTATGTTAGTACGTGGGGCAAGTAGAGAAACGTGTTTCTCAAATGGGTTTCTATCAACAATTTAGCTTTGTAATAGTAATTTTTATCATTGGTAAGAGAGCTGCATTTTTCATTTTTCTCAAGGGCGGTAAAGTTACTCTAGTATCTGTATCTAGCTGTTGCAAAGATTTTACTTGTATTCTGAGGTTTAAATGCTAAAAGCTCTCTACACCATTGGATGATTTAACTGCGGTATGAAACCCTATAATGTATACCATAATATTGCTGAATGTATCTAATCTGACGCATAAATGTGTATCAATTACGAAGATTATTTGGCTGTACCCCTTCTATCCGAGTATTCATTCTTCTCTCAGTGCCGCTGACATCGCTTTCAGCACATTCCTTATAGCACATTGTTCTATCTCAACCATCCATTTATGTTCCCATTTGAAGGGGGAATGGAGCAGATGTCGATCCCTTTTCGAACACAATTGATTTTCTGAGATGAGTGTAGAATTTTTCCATCCCCAAAGTTCTATTTCATGGGACGGAAGAAAAGGAGTTCAAAATGTCACAGACTTAACGAGGTCATAAAAGAGAGGAGGAATCCGTCTCTTCGTGCTTTTTCTTGGTCAGACGCGGGAAGGGGAAGCTACTATGCATGAAGCGCAGATAAATATCACGGAGAACTAGAGAGGACTTTGACGGCCTATACATCAAATGCATGTTACCGAGTGTAAAAGAAAAATGGAGCACCGGCGTCTCATATGCATGTGGTGGAATTTTTCTCTTCACCTTCCGGCATAGAGTGGCAAATCATAATCACATGACATATGGGGTATGCATTCCCATTATAACTATTGATTATACATACAAGAAAATCGGAAAAACGTGTAATTATTTTAATGTATGAGAAGTAACTAAGTACTACATGAATATTTACAACAGATGAATGCCTGTATAACTGTCACCTCGAGAAAAATCCTGTCAAGAAAAATGGGCAAATATTTTGTTTGTACGTAGAAAAAACTATAAATTTGACATGAAATTAACTATTTGTACTATAAACTATTTCGATATCAACTAAATTAGTCCATACTCTAATTCGATGTCATTTGAGAACAACGTTTTTTAATTTTGAATGTAAATAAATAATGGATCCCAACTCTTCATCAATTAATCGATATAAAAAATAACTGGTTGATATCCAGGTTTACAGTAACGCAACCAGGAAAGGTCTGATATTTACCGTAAAATTAATGAATAGTGATGCTGATTGGTTTGGTTATGTTTGCAGAGTCATGGTGAACCCTTTATTGATTAAACAAAAACACCAACTTGATTTGAATCCTTAGACCTTCCTATCCTGCCGTCGTTAGGAATAGTATCATTAGCCCTGTGGTATAAAATAACTATAACTACAGGGAGATAAAAATTCACAATTTCTAATATCAGTGAATAATTTTCCTGTTTGAAAAGGATTCCTTGATTCATGCTTACATAATGCTTACAGCATCCATTTGTTAGGTTAGGTTTGTAGAGTCATGGTGGACCCTTTATTGTTTAAACCAATTTTGAATGGCAACGATGCATATGTTCATGATATCAACTTAATTTGCATCCTTAGACTTCGTTACTGCAAGGCAGAGACCTACTGTCGTTAGGAATAGTATAATTAGCCATGTGGTATAAAATAACTGTAATTACAGAGAAATAAAAATTCACCATTTCTAATATAAATGAATAATTTTCCTGTTTTAAAATAATTCCCTGATTCATGCTTACATAATGCTTACAGCATCCAGTAAAAAATTGGTTCCATGGTTTCAATTTCAGATTTTTATTTTCATTGACACTTGTTCAGTTTCCATAAAATTCTTCCTATTTTAATTTTAAATTTTAAATAATTCATATTTTTTTTTCATTTTTATTCTGTATATTGTTTGTGGTTTCTGTTCTAAGTGTTTTTCTAGTCTACAGATGGCATCATTATGTAATTTTTTTTGCTTTCGATTTTTAACTTTTGTAAAAATGGCTAATAACTTCTTGTTCTATTGTGATGCATATTCAATTCTAAATAGTTTAATGTATTTAATATAAGAATTCAATGATTGTAATATTAAATACTATTTTTTTTGTTTTCTATTTTGAACTATTCGCCTGTTAATTCAACATTTATGTCAAAACAATTAGAGGCAACTATTAAATGCATTCTAAGGTAAGCCGTTTCAGTATTATTTTTTGTTTGATGGATTTTTACAGTTCACTAAAATATAAATTATATTAACGAAATATCTGACCCCACAAACTAATTTTATATTTAATTCCATATGTAATTTGAGATTTGATTTAGTGTTAAATAACAGTTAGTAGTAAAGGAATGAAAATTTTATATCTCAGATGTCCTCAAGAAGTGCATATAAAAACAAAGTAGTTTTGTTTGGATTGTCTCTTCAATAAAAATATCTTTTATCATGTATAAGGCAAAATGAAAATATTTTTAAAGCTATTAAACTAATGTATATTGTGAAACAATGTAAAATTCAAATTTTTTTAGCAAATAAAGGTAAAATGAAAATATTTTTAGAACTATTAAACTAATGTATATAATGAAGCAATGTAAAATTTAAATAGATTGCGGGTTTCAATTTTCTACACGCATTTATACTCTTCATCTAAACTATTCAAACCCATTTATGAGGTAGCTTGAATAATACATAATCAGATCAATCCGAGGAAATTAATTTTTTCTGCATTATCTTAAATATTAATTTTAGTGTAACATATAAAAAAATCTTTTTGCCTTTCATTATTATAAAATAAGTGAGCAAGACGGTTGACTTACTGAAATCATATATAGTATTTTATATAAATACTTAATATCTCAGTTAAATTAATATTGGAAATGAAGATTAGCGAGAATACCGAAAGAACAGTAATTTTTCTTATTTCTTTTGATGCGGAGTGTTGTTTATACTGAGTTAGATTATTTCAGCTTTATTCAGAATTATTTAGCCTGAATGATATAAAAATATAATATTAAAAATAATATTATAAATAAATGAATATTTATCAATTTATGTTAATTTAATTGATATATACTTTTTATAAACTTCCGACTTATAGAAGATGTATTATTAATGATAAAAATTTTTTTTTTAAATTTATAATAATTTCTTACCAAGAATTATATGGAAATTAACAAAATTTGACTCATATATCACTATTATTATAATAAATGAATTAGATACTGAATTACTTTTAAAACTGCTAGATTCCTCTTCATCTATTAAAAAAACGTTAGGACTCATTGTAGTTATTTATACAACCATTAATACCTGTATTTTTAAAATTTAATTAATTGAATAATCATAAAAAAATTGTGCAGATAAAAAATATATGTCCCATTTACAGTAGTAGTAAAAAAAATATATACAAAATTAATTTCTCTTTATAAAAAAAAAACTTCGATAAACAATAGAATCTAACATTTTATCTGCACGGTTAAATTTCATATGTCTTAACAATGTAATTTTTATCGCATACGTTAAATATAAGAACATATCTCGTTTATAAAAGGTTATCTAAACATACATATATACATCAATCCCTCTTATATAAACAAAGAATATTTCATTTGTGCATTATTTCTTCTTCCTCCATTTCCCTTCTTCCTTATCTGTGATTCATTTTTATATCGCTGACACAGATCGGCGTTTTTTCCTCATCTTTTATATCAATTCTTTTCTTTAATTACAGAGATACATAAATCAAAGCATGTTATTCCCATTTCTCTCTTATTTTTTCGTTTCGCAGTCTCACATATTAGCTTTTTTATATCTTTTCTTTTTGCTGTTACTTTTATCATTTTATCTCCTT
This sequence comes from Pardosa pseudoannulata, assembly GCA_032207245.1. Taxonomy (NCBI): domain Eukaryota; kingdom Metazoa; phylum Arthropoda; class Arachnida; order Araneae; family Lycosidae; genus Pardosa; species Pardosa pseudoannulata. The sequence continues at coordinate 157,809,438 of CM063498.1, read as the reverse complement.
TATTTACAGGACATTTTAAATGCATATCATTTAGCACTCTAGCAGTGATTATAACCTGAATATAAACTGTAACAAATCACCTGTAATATACATTATATCATATACCAATGAGTGGGGTTCTAACACAAAATATTCTTAGCATTTCTCTATCAGACATTTTGAGGATCAGAAATATAAAATTTTGATATTTATTCGATGTTTTGAAAATTCCATTTAAAACTTTCCATCGCCTGAGGTATTAGAAAACAGTAGAAACTTGCTAAATACTTAGCAGAATTAAACACAAATATTCAAATAATTTTATCTCTTATATTTTCAGACCATTTATCATGAGCAATCTTGCAATGATTAGTACCGCTAGAAGAAAATTTTCAATAAAAAGGACACAGGCCCCATTTTTTTAAATCCTAAGTGTGACTTTATTTAAGAACTTGAAAACAAACTGTGATTGTCATCTGTTATGTCCACAGTAGCCTATACCAATAAATTGGGTTTTAATTTGAAGTAATCCTAGCCTTCATCCTTTGGACATTCGGAGGATATTAAAAGTATTATAGATATCAAATTTCGGTTTTTATCATATGTTTTAGATAATTTCTTTTAAAGTTCTTCATTGAATGTAGCGTAAAAGAAAGCAGCAAATGTTTACTGAAAACTTGACAAAATTAAAAGCAAATATTGAAATAATTTAAAATAAAATTTATTCAAACTAATCATCTGAAGTCTGAGAAAATATGTCATTAATATATTTTAATAATGCATATAACACATTTCAATTGTGTACCGGATTAGAAGTAAATTTGCTTATAAGATCTGAAAAGATGTACTGATTCTGCTATCACATTCGAATCCATTTAACTGGCTCATTTAGATTCGTTTCTGACATAAATACCACAGATTTGTGGAGTTATTAATTGCCGTTAGACTTTGTGTGCACAAACGTTCTTACATTCCAAAGTTACATGAGGAACTGAAGAATTTCATAAAGAAATGTAAGAGAAAATATAAGGATAAAATACTAAGAGAACACATTTAAAGGCTAGAAAGGGGCATTAAAATCTTTTCAGTATAGAACACGTCCTAAACCAGAACCCGAGGAAAGCTTCCTTAAACACTGGTCAGAAAAAAAGAACGACACAAATAAAACATTTCCTATAAAATTGGTTGACATTGGGATAACAAGGTTTATTCTCAGAAAACTGTAGATAAATCAAGGGCCGGAAAGGTCTTCAAGGAAATTATGATATAAGAAATAAAATGGAGTGGAGGTTGGGAGGTTATATAACTTCCTTACCTAAATCCTTCAAATTTTATTCGTGTTCGACATAATAAGAAGAATATTCGCTGAAGGACACGTAAATTGACATCACTGTAGAATGCCTATCCATGCTGAATTAATGTGAGCATTCTTACCTTTGAAGCAGATTGACAAAATTTTTTCCTAGAAATACAGTGTTAACTAACAGAAGGCAATTCCAGAAAATATAATAGCAGAAAATTGTCATCAATGATGACTTCGATGGTATATTGTAATATTGGCTTTTGTGGCTAATATATATATGAGATGAACTAAATCTTTAAGTGGGAGTCTGCTAAAATATGACTTATAAATTAACATGTGTAATAGCCTAATACAAATGCTGATTGTTTTTTTTAATATTATTTCACATGCCCTAACATATCAAGAGTTAAAATCAAATACGCAAATGCAAACCTCAAAATTTTGAGAATAACAGATTCCTCTACGTTGAAACAGATTCTTCAATTTATAAAGTTTATAAACTTTAATTATGACTCTGGTGTAAATCTATTAGTACAACAAAAGTATTCAGTTCAAAATAAAAGTTAAGTCGATTCTGCGAAGCTTGGTTAAGAAAGAACATGTCGAAGATACCTACAACGTTACAATATATTAGCGTCCTATGGATTTATCACTCTTTTTAAGAATCTTTACTTGAAACCACATGAAATAATTTGGGTGGGACCTTCCTATGTTATGTCTTCATGCTTTTAGGTCATACCGAAGATTTTTTTCTCTTGATTACAGTGTACTATATCTACAGACCATATTGTTCAAAAACGGACACGAAAGCAGACCTATTGAATTGAACAATAAAATATATATATATAAAAGAAGTAACATTGTACATAATTAATTTTAAATAGATTTCTTTTATTTGATAATTGTATAGCTATTGCGTCTTTATTCAACTTAAAAGAGATAAAACCGTATAAAATACGAAAATATATTTTATCCGTGCAATTTAACCGTAGTATTTAATAGTAACAATCGTTATGACAAAAGACATTACAATTGTCTGTGCATACATTACACGAGAAAACATATTCCATTTATTATTCGGTTACCTAAATACATATGCCTTGGCTTCTCTTCAATAATGAACAAAGAATATAGCATTAGTTTACTATTTCTCATTTCTCTATTTACCATTTTACTTATCGCTGATATGTTTTTATATCCTTGACACAAAGCGCCGTTTTCTTCATATTTTATATCCATTTTTTCTATAATTACAGAGACTCATAAATCATGCGATGCCATTCGGATTTCATTTTATTAATGTTTTACGATCCACTATATTAGTCTTATTCAGATATTCCTCTTTACAAGTTCCTATGATTTTGTTATCTCTATATTTGCTTTGTGCATTTTAAGCTATTATCAATTAGGAATAAAAGAATAGTATTATCTCCGGATTCACAATAGTTAATACTTAGGAAAAAAATAAAACTTGCAACATGATTATTTTTCTCTGCTTCATTGATTGACTTACCTGATCTCGCAGAAAAACAACATGATAATTATTAACTTATGATTACCATGATTCTTTGGTGCAATCGCTGCTTTTTATTTCTCTTATACTCAAGTGGATTTAACATAAAAATCTCTACATATTTTACTTTCACTATTAAATAACTTTGGTAAGAATTTAATAGAAAAAATTTAGAACTTAAAAGATTGCATAGTACATGATTATTTGTTGAGTATTTCTACTAATTTATGCAGCCTGTAAATTTGAAATAAATCATAAACTTCATTTCATAATGTCTTAATTATTTTAAAATAAAGAAAATGATGGCATGCTATTTACAGTTATATTATGATAATTATGATAATTTCTTTTCAATTATACGATTTTTTTTAAAGTTTTATAATTTTTCTTGGCTACTAAATATCCGTTAGTTCTTGATAAATTATTTTTGTTTATTTCCTTAAAGTATGTCTTAATATGTGATATAATTAGTTAAAGGTTCATAAACGAAATTAAGATCAACTAAATTACTCATACTTCAATTGACATTATTTTACTTGAAATGAAATATATCAGAATTCACAAAGAAAAATATATACGTTCTAGTGAACTTGATATAGTCATAAATAAAAGAAAGGTAATTGATTTAGAAAACAAAATTCCACACAGTTAACAATTATTGAATAAAAAAGTTAGAAGAAAATAACATTCTTACAATAGTTAGTGCCCTCATTAAATGAAAGAACATAATCTGTTTGCAATACGCTTATCTAAATATGTATTGACATGGACTCTTTCTTCTAAATAAATAAAGGGCATGTAATTTCCCCTTTATCAATTTACCTTTTTACTTATCTCCAATTTCCAGGTATATAGTTTCCACTACTTTCTTGTTTTTCTACATTTTTCAACCAACTAAATATCTTTTCTTTGTATAATTAGGGAGATGCATAAGCCATACAGTGTAATTTCGATTTCACTTTTTATATTCCGCAATCCATCATATTAGTTTTTTATATATTTTTCTTTCTGGAGTAGTATCTAGTACTGAACACCTTGAATTTAATGAATTTTGTTTTTTTGGAATTGTCCGTTTATAGCTATAAATTGTAAATTCTTCATAGAGTCACAATATATTTTTCAGAAGCAAAATTGTTACACGAGCCGTGTTATCACTTTAAGTTTGAAATAGTTAATTTCAATGAAAATGGTTCCATTTAGATCTGCCTCCTCCCTAAAAACCCTGATAAAATTTATTGTTTTTACAATTCCAACACATGACGATTCCATTTGTTGCAAGGGTGTTTTTAATCTTTAGTCCTATTAGGATAAGACAATTTTTGATTGAAAGGTTACAGCTATGTATATTTATATAAGAATCTTGTTCAAGCATGATCTAAGTACCGGTGATCAAAAAATCCGTATAAACTTTAAAAATTCATAATAACCGGAAAAATAACCAAAATATAAAAAGGTTTGCAGGGTTACTCTCGCTAGAGCAGGGCATTTTTTTAAATAAAAAAAAACTCAAAACGAGTTGATAGAGGGTACTGATGTACTCAACTCAAAGAAAAAGAAACGCAAATAACAAACAGCATTACAACAGTATGTGTTCCACATGACCACCACCACAGGGGATAACACACTGCAAGCGAGTCATAAATCCAGCAACGGCAGAGTGTAGCAGGTCCGGTTGTATGCAAGACACCTCTCGGCGGATCGCATCTTTCAGTTCAGAGAGATTGGATGGATTGGATCGATACACCCGAGATTTCAAATATCCCCACAACCAAAACTCTGCCAGCATCCAATCTAGAAATCGAGAAGAAGATGTGAACCTGAAACTCCTACTAATCGTTTTGTCTTTCCCGAATGTCTGGATCAGGAAATACTTGACAGAATTAGCAGTGTGACTAGTTCCTTCATCTTGCATAAACATTACGGTAGATAAAGCATCTCTTTCACCATAGCAATACTAACCATGCAAACCGTTTTTTATTTTGGTTATTTTTCGGGTTATTATGAATTTTTAAAATTTATACGGACTTTTTGATTACCCGGTTTTACTACAATTTCCTCATTCGCACTGTTTCTAGAATTTCTCTTTTGATTACATTTTCTAAGCTTCTATGTCACTAGCCGCAGTAAAATACCTCCAAATGTGATACACCCTAACATGACTTTGACATGCAGTGGATATTGTGGTCTTCAGAGAAATGAAATGGTAGAAAAATTACTACCAAATTATTTTATGTATCCGATACGAGATACCTTTCTAGAGCGCTGGTAGTTTGCTAACTTCTTTCAGAAAAATTTTGAAATATAACTGGTAGGTAAACACATATAAAAAGAGGATAAATATAAATCCGTATATTCATTTATAGCTAATGAAAAATATCTGTTTTTAATTTTTGCCTCCCCACTCTCCTTTCAAGTGTCTATTACGAATATTTACTCAAGTTTAATATGCAAACTGTTCTAATATGTTATCCATTTGAATTGAGGCATTGCACTAAAAAGGGCACAACTTTGGGAAAAATTATTAGAAGACTGTATACAATATAGTTTATTTGTAGACTTTACTATAGATGAATTGATTTACAGGTCTTCGTTTTAGTTGCTGTTAATATTTTATCGTTATTGAATCTCACTTTGTCTAAAGCTGTCCTTTAATCTGAAACTGGAAATATAATAAGACGTTAATTGAAGAATTACTGTAATAAAAGTAACCTGTAGTATTGATAATTTACGATTTATAAAAAAACGCTATGTGCGGTTTTTAAGATTTTCCTGCTCATTAAGAATTAACTAAATAATGAAAGATTTTTTAATTTTTTCAATCTCTTATTTGTTGTTGATATATTTCCTTTACGTAAGATATAAATCGAATAATTTTAAGTATATTATTTTGTAGATAGAATTTTAAAAAATTAATAAATGGATGAAAATTTATGAGAATATTCATAATTTTTTATAGCTTTGACAGTCAATATAGGTATTAAACAGATTTCTGTCTCTTAAACATATGGTATTGCTGTGTGAGTTATTAATATTTAGCTTTATTTTCTATAATAATTATATTTACGTGCAGACAAGGTATTAAAGGCTGTTAAGGTAAACTAAATGTATTTTACTACATTACATTCTCTACAAACCTAAGTTAAATAATTTATACCTGCTATACGCAGAAGCGATATCTACGTGTTACAGTATGTGACTTAATACAATGTTTACCCTATGTATAACAGTGAATCTATAGAAAAGAAAAATATATATGTATAATATTAAAAGAGTCAACGCATACATTGCATTTATAAAAGTATTCCATTTTTAATATAGTTATAAAAGCAAACATCTATGTTCGGATTTCTAATCTTGAATAAACAAAAACTATTGCATGTGTATATATTTTCTCTTTTCTCTAATAAACTTTTTATGCCTATGAAACTTTCTTTCATATCACTGAAACAGGTTTTTTCAAAATAGAAAAAGTATTAAAAAAGTGTTTGAAAATGTAGAATTTTTTTTTCTCTTTAAGTGATTTATATCTGAATAATTTAAAACAACAGAAGAACTTAAATTATCAATTAAAATAATGTAGCTTGTATTAATTTGTTCACATAATTTTTACTGACGCCTGTAATTGTACTATTGTAAATTAAACAATTCAATTTTTCTTTTTATACTTGAATTTATAAATGAACATAGACCTTAGCACAGTGATGTAAGTTACCTAATGGCATAGTCGTAGGAAAGCGTCGCAGTCAAGGGAGGAATTAAGGGGACGACACCCCTCGAAAAATTTTTGAAGATAATTTCGTGGAAAGAAAATTAACCATATGTGTGTCATCTGCCAAGCTGTGCATAGATAACAGTGTGATTAGAACAGTGACGTAGATTTAAATAGTCGTATTCGGCAAGTAAGAACAAATTCACTAGCACTTTTAGCAACTCATTACAATATTGTTTTACAATCGGAAGAGATTTTGAAAATATTTTGGATAAAACTTCAATGATATCATATTTTATAATATACAGGTAAAAATTTGAACATTTTAATTTTCAATCAAAATCATTCATTATCTTTGGTTATATTTCTATTTTAAAAATTAGAATTTAATATCATTTATAGTTCATAAATTTTCAATTAAAATTTTACTATTAAATTCACTGTATTCATACTCTTTAGGAGTATGCATATACAGTGGACTCTGTTTAATGTTATCAGTTGGGGACAGTGAATTTGACAACAATAACCGATTGATAACAATAAACAATATTCATAATTAGATAAATTTACCTACTCCCCTTTAATTAACAAGTACTAAATTTCAAAATAAAATGAAAACACACACCTTATATTTATGTACTTTATATTATCCTTTAAGAAATCAGAATTATATGCAGAATTAAAAAAAAATATTATAAAATAAGTGAGCAAGACGGTTGACTTTCTGTTATTATGTATTGCGTTTTATATAAGACAATATCTCAGTTAAATTAATATAGGAAATGAAAGTTAGGGAGAATACCGAAAGAACAGTAATTTTTCTTATTTCTTTTGATGCGGAGTGTTGTTTATATTGAGTTAGATTAGTTGAGCTTTATTCGGAATTATTTAGCCTGAATAATATAAAAATATAATATTATGAATAATATTATACATAAATGAATATTTATCAATTTATGTTAATTTAATTGATATATACTTTTTAAAAACTTCCAACTTATAGAAGATGTATTATTAATGATAAAAATATTTTTTTAAAATTTATAATAATTTCTTACCAAGAATTATATGTAAATTAACAAAATTTGACTCATACATATATCACTATTATTATAATAAATGAATTAGATACTGAAATACTTTTAAAACTGTTGGATTCCTCTGCATCTATTAAAAAACTATTAATACCTGTATTTTTAAAATTTAATTAATTGAATAATCATAAAAAGATTGTGGCACATAAAAAATATATGTCCCATTGTCAGTAGTAGTAAAAATAATAATTACAAAATAATATATACAAAATTAATTTCTCTTTATAAAAAAAAAACTTCGATAAACAATAGAATCTAACATTTTATCTGCACGGTTAAATTTCATATGTCTTAACAATGTAATTTCTATCGCATACGTTAAATGGAAGAACATATCTCATTTATAAAAGGTTATCTAAACATACATATATGCATCAATCCCTCTTATATACACAAAGAATATTTCATTTGTGCATTATTTCTTTTTCCTCCATTTCCCTTCTTCCTTATCTGTGATTCATTTTTATATCGCTGACACAGATCGGCGTTTTTTCCTCATCTTTTATATCATTTCTTTTCTTTAATTACAGAGATACATAAATCAAAGCATGTTATTCCTGTTTCTCTCTTATTTTTTCGTTTCGTTATTATAATATACAGGTAAAAATTTGAACATTTTAATTTTATTTCAAAATCATTCATTTTCTTTGGTCATACTTCTATTTTAAAAATGAGAATTTAATATCATTTATAGTTCACAAATTTTCAATTATAATTTTACTATTAAATTCACTGTATTCATACTCTTTAGGAGTATGCACATACAGTGGATTCCGTTTAATGTGATCAGTTGGGGACCGTGATTTTGATAACAATAACCGATTGATAACAATAAACGATATTCATAATTTGATAAATTTACCTATTCTCCTTTAATTAACACGTACTAAATTTCAAAATACAATGAAAAAACACACCTCATATTATGTACTTTATATTATCCTTTAAAATATAAGAATTATATACATAATTAAAAAAATGTTCAATTTTTGAATGTCTACAATTTTTTCTAAAAAGCTTATTGATAAATCTTTCGCAATCATAATATTTTTTTAAAGTGATTGGAGCGGTGATGCACTCCACGCTTCAACACTTTCAATGCAATTCTGAGGCTGAGAAATGTTTAACTGCGTTACAGCAATGCGCTGACATATTTTAGTAACCTGTCATAATGATTTAAAATTTTGTTTAAATGGATCTTTTGTTTAAATGCTAAATCATTTCGTTTTTTTTTGGCTTGTAACGTATCCGGTCCCTGTTTCATGAGACACAAGGAAGAATCCGATGTACCTGGATTAATATATTTATTTACACTTCTGCTATATACATCATTTCACAATTATAAAAAAACAATCTGATCACAGGAAGTGATTAGTACGCGTAGGCCTGAGTAGAGACGGGTACTTAAATCAAATTCAGACTCTGCCGAAATATGGGTGCGTAGACGGAAGACACAATTCGTAGCTTTCTCACTAATTCACTGAAACACACGTAAAAGCTCTAGCACAGTTCGCTCTGAAGAATAGCAACAATCCTGAAGAGAATTATATGAGAATTCGTTAAACCCAAGCACATGGTACACTTCGATCTCACAAGAGATTCATTCCAAGACGGGATTTCGCTAATGAAAACTCTCCGATAGAGATGTTGGTCGAAGCGAACTCTGAATTAGCTGGTTGCTCGCTAACTAACTTCTTTCCAAAAAATTATCTTCCTCGTCTCCCTCTTATGGGAGGGACCTCCAAGAGACGGGCCTCACCCACAATTTTATTATTGGGTCACCTAGCAGTGACATCATCTTCAACCAACTGCATTGGTCCGGGTTAACCCATTATCGGCAGCAAAGCTAAGTCGCTTTAGCGGTAACATCTGAGAAGCGGCAAACCCTTTGTCGTTCCGCGATCATCTTTTTAGCTGTTAGAAAAGGTACCGTGCAGTCTGGCATATTGTTCCTTTACTATAGTGCACGGCCGTGTAGAATTCATGGTGCCGTAGAAAACAATTATTTTGTATCCACACAAGTCCACCTTTCAAAGCAAAGTTCTTTGGCGATACACCGCTATATCACGCCGTTACATGCTTCCAAATAGACAATCTGCATGCAAGAAAGCAAGGCAAAAATTGTAAATATGATCCTTCTCACTTCTCATTTCCTATAAGAATGTGTTGCCTTCTACTTATCTAACAATCACTGACCACCAATAGGGTGTTCGTACTTATGAAAAATTCCAGGAGCGTATACGTTCCCACTCCTTTGATCATTGCCCTAGGTGGAAGAAGGTGAATTCTCGGAAATTAAAACAGTAATGAAGGGAAAGAAATGATAGGGATCCTTCTGAATACATTGTGAATATTCCTTTGCCAGTTAAAATGAGGTTCGAAAACTGATAACATTAACCCATGTAACGATTACATAAAGCGATAATTTTAATATACAAATGAATTAGAGAAAATCGGGAAATGTGATTTCTATTCACACTAAGCGGAGTCCACTGTATAAGATAACATTAATTTTATTCAAGTATTATTCACAAAAAACAGTATCTCTCTGAATATAATTGCTTGCTACGGCCCTGCCTAATGGGCTACCTAAAACGACATTGCAATTGCTGTTTTCGATTTTAAATAAGTAAGCGGCAAAACTCTCATACCCAGTAAAAATATCGTCCTAGTATAGTAAATAAAGCATGCTGCATTGAACCATTTTTCCTTTGTCTATTTACCCTTTCACTTATCTGTAATTCATTTAAATATCCCTGACACATAGCGTCCTTTTTATCACATTTTATCTTTTTTTTCTATAACTAAGCAGTACATAAATCAAATGATGTTATTCCAATATCTCTTTTCATGTAGGTTTCGCAATGCGGTATATATTAGCTTTTATTCTAGTCTTTTTAATCGTGTATTTAACTATTCTGTTTGCTGGAAATTTTTATGTTATTATTACTTGGCTATAACGCAAGTTATTATCAGACAAAATAGTTATAAAAATTAAAATAAATAAAAAATGAAATGAATTTCAGTGTTTTATATTTGAATGACATGAATTGTCTTATCTAGAATAAAATAAACTTTAATTGTTTTTAAATTATAATTATTAAACCCAATCGATGTAGTTTTTTGCCGACTTACTGCATAGAAAATCACAGAAAATGTATTTATTTATGCTCAGTCAGATTTAAATAAAAATTGACCAAATCGTTATGGTTTATTTTCGATTAGATTTCAATTATATCCTTGAGATACTTTATCAGGTTATATGCTAAAAGAGGAGCAAAAATCTAAAACATGTTTTTGCAGTAAAATTTTAATTTTATTTCATTACATTTGCACCAAAAAATTCCGGTAAAGCCTCTTTTTTGTAATTAATTCTCGATAAATGCTACTTGTAACAAATTACATCAACATAATCTTTACCGATGCATTTCTTTTTTCAGAGTAATTTGTCAGTATCTATATGAAAAATTATATATTTCAATGAATAGCAGCAAGAATTTTATTTGATTAAACTAATAATACTATGATTGCATTTATGTCTACGTAACCGCTGTTTTGACTTCTAAACAAAGTACTACAGATATATTTTGTAGTATTTTGTTTAGATAGCATTCCGTGGTGTTGTTGTGGCCCACACTTACGGATGTTTGCGCAACCCTATTTGCACAAAATAGTTGCTCAGCAAAAAGCATCCTGGACGCACTCGCCTTTCCTCTGAGATTATACAAAATGCATCATACACCTTTGTATACTCTGTATAAACTAAAACTGTTTACTATTTTCATCACTTTTTACACTTATATAAACCATTAAACATTCCAAAAAACTTTTAAATATTACAAATAAACTTATAATGAAAATAAAAATGATTATTTATTTAATTTTATGCCATTTCTTTGAGTTTATATTATTTGTTATTATCTATTTGCTGTTCATGTATACTAAATACATATTTTGCTATTTGATGAAATATTGTAGAACAAAATGCAAAATGCAAAATGCAGGAAAAAAACTTATTGGTACAGTTTTCCTGAACTGTGTAACTATTTTATTATTTGTGTAACATGATAGAGACAATGAAATATTACAATATTTGTTGCATGCATTAAACTGGTAAACATATTCCTAACAAGGTTAACATAAGCATTAATGTCTCTCATCTGTAATGAACAAAGAATCTTGCATATCACCTTGCATATGCATTTCGCCTTTATTTATTTACCCTTTTCCTTATCTGCAATTGATATTTATATCACCAACAGTCAAGCGATATTTTTTCCTTCCCATTTTATAAATATTTTTGTATAATTATGTATATACATATATCAATCACATTTCTCTTTTTCCATGTTCTGCAATACCACATATTGGCTTTATTCCTAACTTTCGAGTCAGTTTTAGTATTTTAAATCCTCTATTTTCTAGATATATTCATGCTATTTTCATTTGGGAAAGATGCAATGATTACTCCCTCTTGACTCACAGCGATTTTCGAATATAACAAAAAGAATCAGACGCCGTATTTTTGCTTTCTAAATTTGAGTGAATTTTGAATAGCTTTATATATCTGGCCCCCTGTAAGAGGTTCAGTCATTTAGAGATGGTTATATATTTAACTATAAAACACCTACAAATATAAAATATATAAAAAAATGGTTCAAATTGATAATATTACCTGTAGACGCTACAAATATTGTTTATGAGTCTCTTGGTCCACCCGACAGAAATACGACGTCTTAAAGAATCTTTTGAAGCGACAGTTTTTATATTGCAAATGAGAGAGTAAAGGATGCAAGTAATCTAGATTTGTTGTAATTATAGTTGTTTCGAAATAGGAACCAAATGATGGCTTAATATTTTAGTGAATAGGTCATTTTTTTGTTTGGTTTGGAGTGCTACGGTCTACCTTTTGCAACACGAGGGCTGAGACCGGGACCTACTGCTTAAAGCCGATTCCGAACGGCTACGAACGTCCATGCCACACTGGGATTCGAACCCACGAAATCCGGTACCGAAGACCAGCACCCTAACCAATCGGCCATCGTTCGGCGGTGAATAGGTCATATCTTTATCATTCAAATTCCTGTCGTCCAATCCCATTGCAAGTATGAATATTTATAGACGTTCAGAATAAGTTGAAGCAGTAAATGCTAGTCCCATTATTTTTTATATATAAAATAGTTCAGGCAAATGGAAACGACAACTTCCTCTGTAATCCAGAGATTTTATCTACCAAGAGAATGGGTCATTTCTTAAACACGTTTAAGTTCGACGATACCTGAACTGCTAACTTAGAATTGCTGGTTTAAGCGCATTGATGAAGATGGCCTCGCTTTCTTTATCTGGCCGCTAACAAGTCACTTAATTTAACTGGCGTTAGCTTTATCAGGAGCTAATGAAACACCATTTTTCTTTTCACTAATAGCCACCAGTACCTATTAAAATTCTTATATCGAATTCTTATATACTATTATAATAGCTATTACTTCAAACTATTTTAATGAATTAATGTTTAATAAATATAAACTGTAAATAACTGCTAGATTAATTAACCCTTTAATGGATAGTGGTTTCTATGCAAAACCACCTGTTAAATTCTTTCTCTGCTTTTGAAAGTAACATAATGGATTTATTAGGTCTTCTAGATTTATGATATTTCATACGCACAACAGAGAGTATACAAGAGCTCTATACTTAACTTTTTTCATTAGAAATGAACGTGGTTAAATTTACTTTGCCGGAAAAAGTCAGTAGTATGATTTTTTTCACTTATCACCCCAATTAAAAGTATCTATTTAAACAAAAACCTTATACATTGTTCATGGTTTGGAGCGATAAGGTCTACTGTTTTGTCACATGAAGGTTAATGAGTCCAAGACCTTCAGCTTAAAGCCGATTTCGAATGACTACGAACATCCATACCTGCAATGGGATTTGAACCCACAAATACCGGTACCTAAAAGCAGCGCTATACCATTCGGTCATCGACTGTAAAATGTTTAGTTTTTTCTTTATTACACCCTTTTTCTGATAATAATCCTTATTCCCCCAACATAATTAAACCTCTAAAAAGTATTTTCACTCCTACAAGGGGCTGGGATTTGAACTTTTAACCACGCTTCAAATTAAGTCCCACCCCCTCTAAAAATGAAATAAATATGCATTTACATTCATAAAGTTCATAGATACGATTTATGAACTAATTTTATTAAATCCTAAAGAATTTATATTAGTGTCCTTTAAAGGGTTAATAAGTGTTTTCTCTAATGATAGTGTGAAGAATTAATTTTACTATTATATTTAAGTAAAAAGTATTGTATTTGTAAAATTTGTAATTTGTTAAATATTGTTTGTCTATAGCCTTTTGACTTATGTAGTATTATTTTTTGTAAAATATTTTATTTTTTTTTTGTTCATTGTGGATATAAATATCTGCCCCACTGTGGCTTCTGTGGGAGTAAACCTTTATGGTTGGGCGTGGGAGGGAGTGTTATCTATTATTTGTAGTCACTACTACTATAAACTTTAGAATACCATGCCTCAACAAATTACCAGCTGTGGGGTTTTACTCTGGACGTTGCAATTCGGTTCTCACGTTCGTTTTGACGTCACATTAACGCCATCTTGATCGTTCGCTCGCATAATGTTCAGAAGCTGATGTCACAGTCACTTCACGATGGAGGTTCGAACTAACTAGTAACTTCCAGAGTAAGAGCCTATGTTGCCAGAAACTTAAGGATAACCACGAATTATTTAATGAAGATTAAAGCTTTTTGAGTTCTTCGGTTTAAGAATTCAAATTTGTCATAGTCTGGAGAATGACAGTGAAAAATAATTAAACGATGATTTATTTTTTCCTTAATTTATTGTCTGCAATCTGTAAAATTTCTAAATGTCAAATTTGTATAAATTGTATTTGAGGCACACAAGGAAAATAATTTCTGAATTCTCTATTGTAATAATTAAGATTATAAACCCATGTGTGTTCTATACCTTTAAATACAGTATTATATTTATAACAAAGTTATGTAAATGTATTCACTTTTATTTTTTTGTTCTGCCATATACAAAGAATACAGCATTTGTTCACTATTTTTTTGTATTACTTTCTTATTTCAATTATCAGTGATTCATTTTTATATCGCTAATGCACATATTTTTTTTCTTTTCCTCTTAATTCTTAGTTATTTTTTGTGTAGTTACATTTTTTTTGCATATGCATTTGTGAATATCATTAATACGAGAATAATATATTGCTCTGTTTGACCTAAATAAAATGGAATTGGTATGATGAATTTTCTTTCCGCTGAAATAATACAGCGTGATATAAAAATCCAGATATACTATAACACATTTCTCACTCTTTAAAAAAGAATATTCCAGTGAAAATAGAAGAACACACAGAAATTCTTTTAGTCGGCACATATATTACATGGAAGAACATATTCCTTTTATTAAATGGTTTCCTAAATATGTATACATCTCTTTATACGCAGTACATGATAGTTATTAGATTTGTGCACCATATCTTCTTACTCTATTTATCCTTTCATTTATTTGTGATTGAATTTTATACCTTTGACCAAAAACGGGCTTTCTTCTGTTGATACTTTCAACGAAACATACATTTTACAAACAATGTTTATATAATTTTAAAAAATACGTAAATCATTAATTATGTGTGTCACAACTTGTTGGTCATTCAGAATGTAAGTTCTACGTTAAAATCTACGTAACTGAAAGTTGGCGTTGCAAAAGGTAGGATAGCACAAAACGAATAAATTGTGAGTGTGGATGTCGTATGAAAAAATTATGAATCATCCATGTTTACGTTGTTGTTGTAAGCTATAATGCCGGCTCTTATTTTTTATCCCACCGACAGTTTTTACGTATAAAAAGAAGGTATATTCCTTCCATGCTACAGTCTCCATCTTTCTCCAAGTAACCTCTATCTATTCTTAGCTCTTAATTCCCATTCGTTCATATATCAAGACCTGCAGACATTTATGACATGTTGCAAATATCAACAAGATGCAATACTATGACAGTAGACTACACAAAAACCTATCCTGTACCATGAAAAGTGCTTTAATTCCGATGGTTTCTATCTTTAAAGGTGTCTCAGAATATGATGTGTCTTCCGAAATAACATTTCCAGGTAATAATAATTTGATTTTATGGGACTTTGAAAATTTACTTTCTGAATGAGACTCGTTTTCAAAGACTATATCAATAAAACTAAAGTTCGCACATCTTATGATTCTACTGCGAAAAAAATATTATTGAAAACAATAGTCTGAACAATGTAAAGTATTTTCATTGAACTGGAAAAGAACAGAATCATTTCAGGAAAGAACAAAAAAATGGAATTATTGTATGACATATTTGTTGGTTCATAGTATCAAACAGAACAAATGCAATACAGAAGAATACCTTTTGTGTAAATAGAACATGTATTGTGAAACAATCCAGTTTTATTAAAGAATTATCTATATATCTATCTATCTATCTATCTATCTATATATCTATCTATATATATATATATATATATATATATATATATATATATATATATATATATATATATATATTATATATATATATATATATATATATATATATATATATATATATATATATATATATATATATATATATATATATATATATATATATATATATATATATATATATATATATATATATATATATATATATATATATATATATATATATATATATATATATATATATATATATATATATATATATAATATATATATATATATATATATATATATATATATATATATATATATATATATATATATATATATATATATATATATATATATATTATATATATATATATATATATATATATATATATATATGTATACATATATATTTACATATATATATATATATATATATATATATATATATATATATATATATATATATATATATATATATATATATATATATATATATATATACATATATATATACATATATATATATATATATATATATATATATATATATATATATATATATATATATATATATATATATATATATATATATATATATATATATATATAATATATATATATATATATATATATATATATATATATATATATATATATATATATATATATATATATATATATATATATATATATATATATATATATATATATATATATATATATATATATATATATATATATATATATATATATATATATATATATATATATATATATATATATATATATATATATATATATATATATATATATATATATATATATATATATATATATATATATATATATATATACATATATATTATATATATTTACATATATATATATATATATATATATATAAGCGTGAGACTTTTAATTCGTGATTCTGACTAGCAACAATCGGTCATTTATTTATTTCTGCGTATTAGGTCTTTATAATTAATATCAAATTCCATGTCAAATTCTTCCCAGGAAATAAATCAATGTGTTTTGTGGAATAATCAGACAAGTTTTATACGTTTTTATTCTCGGAACTCCAGAATCAGAATTTCCTATTACATTTAGTTATAAAACAGGAAAGTATTTTAAATTATATCGGTAAAAATTGAAAAAATGGGCCCAACATTTTTGCGTGAATTCTGTCTGTCACTTTCTGACATGTAACAAAGTAAAATTTTAATACTTTTATTTTGAGAAAAATTGCTTAATGTGTAATTAATTTGAAACCAATCTTAACTTGCCACACTTTAAGTAGATCAAAATTTATGAAATTTTTGTTTAGTTGAGGTTTGTAAAATAATCTACTTTTAAAGGTGCAATATGTGATTATTTTTAAAATTTAAATTTTATTTATATCTAATAAGTGTACTTGGAATAATTATATCCGCGATCTTGGAATAATTATATTAAGGTATTTCATAATATTTAATGCTCATATAAGTAAAGGAGCATTAAAAAATTAGAATTATAGTCGACATAAATGTTTTTTTTTTGCTTTACCTGGAATATAAGAAATAAATTCTATACGAAATAAGTTATTTTAATTCGACTGTTATGGCAAAACATCATCTAAAATCACAAAAAAATATATTGTAAGACTGGACTATTAAGT
This sequence comes from Pardosa pseudoannulata, assembly GCA_032207245.1. NCBI lineage: Eukaryota > Metazoa > Arthropoda > Arachnida > Araneae > Lycosidae > Pardosa > Pardosa pseudoannulata. Next base: position 157,791,688 of record CM063498.1, on the reverse strand, counting down.
TTCAGGCAGAAAAGAAAAAGTCAGAACTACACCACTGGTATAATTAGTACATTTACTGCATGGTATAACATATTCCTTTTATGAAACGCTTATCTGTATATACTCTACAATCTTTCTTCTGAAATTCACAAAGAAAGAGTATTGCATTTGCTCGCCGTCTCTCCTTTCTCTATTTACCCATTTACTTATCTGTAATTCATTTTTATATCGCTGACGCCCGTATTTCTTTCTTTCTTTTATATGCTCTTGTCTTTTTTTTTAATAATTACGGATATACATAAATTAAACAATGCAAGGCTGATATCCTTTTAAAGCATTACAATATCGTATATTCGCTTGATTCATATCTAGAGGGGCACAGTAGTATATGTCTATTTGCTGAAACAATTGTCAAAATTCTATAATTTTCAAATAAAGAAGATTAGTTTACTAACAGTAGACGGTAGAACAGTAGACAACAGCAGTTGACTAATATTAGATTATGAATGTAGGAAAAACTGAAGTACACGGGTAAGTTTCTGGTTACACTTTTTAATGAATGGAGATGTTTTATCTAGCTCATATGAATGAAAGCATAATGTAATAGTTTATTACAAGTTTCATCAATCATAATGACTACTTACTTCGGATTTTGAATCTCAGTTTTGAAGACTTTATAAGATTTACTGTATCCTTGTGATGAGAAATATTAATGCTATTTCAGAAACATGTTGCTGTTGTTGACTTGTGCCATATGGTCAAATTAAGCACGATATAAGGCAACGTGGTACGTCTTTCGTTTTAACGATCACCTCAAGGGTGCAAATACGACTTCTTGCTCAAATATGTCCTCTTAATTTTGAAGCAGAAGATCCATAGGCTTGGTCTAAAATAATCAGAGGTATTGATTGAGAACGTGTAGGATATTGTGAACAGGAACATATTTTACGTGCACCAGTCACCTTAACGTACATGGCGGATTTTAGGCCAGCTTTGACTCCGAACCATCTAGTTATGAGAGCTTTACCTATGCCGAATGAGCTACAGCGGCTCAGATGAAAATAGTTATTGCTTGAATTTTCATAATCAGTCATTTCTATGATAAAACAATTTTAGTCATTTTTCCTGTGAAAAGATAATACTTTTATTATCATAATGATTTTCTTAATTAAAAAAATTTACTTACGGCAATAACTATGATTTGTTCTAAAGACTAAAAAGAGACTAAAATAAGGTTTTAATATTAAAAGTGCGCAATGAAGCATTCTCATTTCAAGTTACTTTAAAGGTATTAAAATTTAGTATAATTTTATTCAAAATGTTAACTATTTTCATCTAAATATAATGCTAATATTGTTTCATATTTTTAAGATTGATTAAAAACACAATGAATTAGTATTAAATATCCATTATCACTTTAAAATTCTTTGTAGAATTAAAGAAGTGTACAGTAATAAAATTTGAAAATCAGAGAACAAATTTCAAAAAAGACGGCCCGCAAACAATTTATAAAATTAGCCGTTTTGGAAATACTTCTACCCTTAACCTAAAGCCAAAGTTCATGCCATTTTAGACGTCAGAGAAATCGTCCAGTTTTTGAATGATTACAAGATCTCAAATATTTATCCGAATGCTAACAATATACTTAATGTATCCACCAAATTTGCTGATGACACGTTCTTTCTGCGACTAGGTATTTAACGTTAACTTCAAAAGTAAACGGTGGTCATATTAATATGACTAGTCTGTGTATTTAACCCATTTTATTCCATTGTCCTATTTATAGGACAGCTGAAAAATACCACGTGGAAATCACTATTTGATTGTTGCGAATATTTTGTTAGCTGGAATATGTAGGGGTATGTATTAACTTCTGCTAGCATGAGTTACGGCTCTCGCCCCCTCCTCCTTCTCCTGGGCATTTTGTCTATACATCTCATTAGTGGGCGTAGTTTGTACCATCTCTTTGCTGTTGCATAATACTTTTTCAGTTTACTTTGGACATTTCCCTGGACATTTATTATGTGATAGTACTCTTTCGTTATCATCTGGGTGGTAAATTAGAGTTATATTATTCTTAGGTAGGTTCAAGCTCATTATTTTTTAACTGTCCTCTAAATAGGACAGTGGGACGATACGCATGCAATTCACGCATTCTTTCTCCCTTTCTAACTAAGAGTAAAAAAATAGTTTCCCTTCTAGTGTTTTACTCCTGTTGAGTTATGTCAGTAGAAAGTTTTCTGAAGTTAGAGGAATCATTGGATTTACTAAATAGTTTAGATTCAGATGAGAGCGACGTTGAAATTGCTGTGTTACCACCAGATGCTATTGAACTAACTGACGAAGATGAAGGGAATGAGAATGAAGTAAATACTGGTGATATTATTATAAACGACGTTCCTGGGTCTCTGGAGGTTAGAATTGGAGATACTTTCGAGCCTGAACCATCCACAATCTCTAGTGTTTCGACAACAAAGAGCAAAAAAAGGTCTAAACGACTTCAGTCATCTTGGATAAAAAATAAGTCACCGCAATACACAAAATGAAAAATACAGGTTGAATCAACTGCAAATGACTTTCTCAAGCAGATGGAAACTGCACTAAAAGACAAAACTCCATCCAAAACACATCGCCATAAGAGCTTTTTGAGCAGTTTTATTCCAGTGAAGTTTACGATCTCATTATAAAAGAAACTGTGTGATATGCAACAGATGTAAAAAAATGAACACTATTTCTTTACCACTGTTGATGAAATACGTGTTTTTGTAGGAATTTTGCTTTTAACTGATTATCATTCAAATACCTGTGAACGTGACTACTGGTCAGATGTCAAAGACCTTGGCATTATCCTGGTGAAAAATGCCGCTTTTCACTAAACCGCTTTCAAAATTTGAAATCTTATTTACACTTTGTCAACAATGGAACTGTATGTCAGCATGCCCAGGATCGATCATTCAAAGAACACATTTGTTTGTCATATTCAATAATAGTTTTATGAGATTTGGACACTTCAAGTTAACGTGAAGATGCCGAATTTGATAAATTCTTAAAACAAACATATGGGCGGTGTGGATCACTACGATTGGTTGACTGGACAATAAAGTTCAGCCAACCAGTCCATTAAAATTCCATTAAAAGTCCATTAAAAATCGTGAAAAAAGTGGTACTGGCCCCTTTTTATACATTCATTTATTCAACTCTCAACAAAAATGAAGCCCTAAACTTGAAGGTGTTCCAAAGAGTTGTAACAACAGTTTATCTAAAAACATCTGTGATAAGAACAAAAGGTAGACCTAGAATCTAGACTGTACCTTCTGATGCAAAAGGAGATGTCCGAAAAGATAGTGGTGGTCATTTTTACTAAAGCGAGAAAAACAGTTCTGTTGTCAAAGAGAGGGCTTCAAAGGAAAACCCAAAACATACTGTGGGAAATGTGACAAAACACTTCACCAGGCTTGCTTTGGACATTTCCACCAAGATTAAAGAGAAATTCAACTGAAAATTGAACTATTTTGTAAATAAGATATTAATATTCAAATAAAGTAAAATTTTGTACTCGGAAATCACTTTTTATTTTTGAAGAAAACAGGAAAACATGTAAGTGCAAATTTTATCCCCTTTATCCCAGTGTCCTATTTAGAGGACGGGTCAGATTTCTTATATGAAATGTGTATTTTTTTTTTCAAATTTTGTTGTATTTAATTTGTTTAGGTTGAATTAACTATAGAAAACATAATTCTTCTCAAATCTGAACAAAATAAATAAATTGGGATAAAACGGGTTAAACAATTCTTATCTAAATGAATTTTATTAAGAATAATCCCTAATTTAGCAGA